>JAPSES010000144.1:5982764-6017273 GCA_029822895.1 Maxillicosta whitleyi | reverse complement strand
CCCCCACCCCTCTCTCTCCCTATCTATCTCTCTCCAATGCGGCATTTAAAGATGTAGGCTATCAGGGCGATGGGGCACTGGGATAAAGATATTTTAAGACTGCAAAACAAAACATGTCTTTCTGTGATGAATCAAACTAGTCCTTAAAGGTGACATCTCTATAACGTCGGATGCCGGACTCTGGTAAGTTTGACGTATATTTGCATCATGCAGGGTTCAGTTCGCTGTTTGGTTTTAATCTGCACTAGTGTTATTTCTGTGAGTGGTGGCATTTAGCAGATTGGTGCATGTTTTAGGAAAACACAATAGCCTCAAAATATTGTAACGATTAGTTCATCTCTGTTTTTTATGGCTGAAAGTCCTTGACTTTGAGGTGGTGATATCACTTTTGGACGTAGGCCTGCGTACGTACATTTTCAACACGTTAAAGAGATTTTGCAGATGGATGATGGGGGCCAAAGTGTCAGTCTAATGTCCGAAAAGGCTTACTATCCAAGGTATGCAGAGAACTCAGCAATAAAACACATTTCACTATAACCAGTCCAACGCAGTTCAAATATTTTATCCACAGGCCTTCCTTACTTATATTGTGGTGGACTCAGGCCAGAGTCTTAGAGCTAAGTGTCTACACATTTAACATGGACTTGGACTGCAGCACTGGCGTTGGATCCTTTCCTTTGGTGTCGTGACTACAAATCCCACAGTTCAGCAGGACACTTGTCTGCAGTTCCCATATATGTTTAGATTTGAGATATATTTAATCTTAAAACCTACTGATAATCCCCCACAGAAATTACGCAGAGAGTGTGTTTGGCTTCTTTTGAACCATAATGACATGTCAACAAATACACATGTAAGCCTTGATACTATGACCTGCACCTTCCAAATAACAGCATTCAGTGATGTTTATAAGTTAACCGAATATACAAAGTGAAAGGGCACCATTCATTCACAGGAAGTATGAAGAATAGACTTAGACAATCCTACATGCATTCTAACCTGCATCAAGCAAGCAGAGGCAAACATAATCACAAGTTGCACTCATTTATTGCATTTAGTGACTAAACAACCAGTAAATTTAACAGTCTAGCCATAAAAGTCAAGTAGAGTGAATGTAATTTGGGACTTTGGCAAGTCATCATTGAGTAAACAATAGAGCTTCAATTTAATGCTATTGATCAGTGTTTGCTGTGTCTAGAGTTAGATAAGCATATAGCCTATAAATCCTGTAACAAAATGTATTTTTATAGCCTATACTTACATCTCACATAGTCATGCAGCTTTAATATTTACATTTTAAATTGACTTTGGCAGATGCTCATAATGTTATTAAGAGTTTCAGAACCATCTGAATAGGAAGGTGAAAGGGTCCTTGCTTCCACTTTCATCAATATCTTTATTTATCTTGTGTATTTGGAACTCGAGGCTCATAGAAAATGACAGAGTGAGAGCTCTGTGTCTCTTCATAATCTCTGCAGGCCTTGTCACTTTAGCTGGACTAGAAATAAACCCGCACAACATGTATATGCCAAACTAATACAAAATATAAAAAATATTAAGTACAAATACTAGCTGTTTTGCATAAAGTAATATAAGAAATCTTGGCTTCGGGGGTTTAGTAGCTTTGTTAATATTAAAAGTACTACGCATGCGTGAAACACAATATTGTCGTACGCTTATATTTCAGTAAAGATAGCTTAAAAACCACAAAGTCAATTTAATGAAGATAAAACATAGGTCATAAATGTGTATTAGAATTAAGTATCGATAAGAGGTTGTCACTGTTTGCGCGACACTTGAGTTAACTAATAGGATTTAGCCGGACACGGAAGCACCGCGGAGTGATACCTCTTACCCCGGCTCCACGCTTCTTGACATCATTCGTCATGTAATTCATTATTATTAGAACATCTCCTTTGAAGGAGTCACTATGTTGTTCATGGGACATGTCACCTGCTATTGTTGTTGTTATTATTGTTTCCAGGAACACTGAACATCGTGAAATGTGTCAGCTTTCCGAAGTGAGAGTAAAGGGAGCGCACCGGACAGATTCAAGTGAGTGGGGTTTGTTGGGATAACGGTCCTAAAGAGGCTAAACAGACCGGTTCAGACGGTTTAACGGAGCCTCTAACATACTGTCACTACATACATATGAACCCTGTATGTATTAACTCTACGAAACGAGGTGTTTTTTCCCCTGTTTGTGTCAATTGTATTTGAAAGACAGGTGTTTCAGGGGGAATAACAGATTTCTTGTTTTGCGACAGTCGTTTTCCGGGTGGAGTATTCATGCGCTCGGAGCAGAAGATAGTCCGATGAATGTGTACACGGACACATAGCAGCAACGAGATGGCACACTGTCCAGACCCGTGGTGAGTTTTATGTGCACTATAAAGTATTGTGTAACATTAGGAGCATACTAGTTAATATTAGACACAGATTACTGCACCTTGAGAATAACCAGGTTTTAATTTTCAGGTTGTCCAAGATCACCTACTGGGACTATCAAATAAACAGTGAAAACTAGTTGTTTTATTCCTACATTAAGCTTCATCAGGAATTATTATTGAGGTTTATTCATCCTGTGCCACACCCACCTCCCCCTCATCTCCACTGTGGACTAGGTTGCATGAGTCCCAACCCCGCTGCTGAATGAGCAAGGATATTTTTGCTTTATTGCTGTTAATGTGGGGACAGGACACGAGATTTTACTTACATAAGACAAACCTCACAGTGTTCCTTTGAATAGCTGCTCTGTTCATTGTCCTACGTTAGGTGCAGTCTTGTGAAATGGTCATAGGCAGTGACCAGCAACAAAAAACTGATAAAGAATAACACAAAGTTGTCCATGACAGTTTCATCCTCATTTATTATAGTGGGCATCGCCTCATCATGCAGTGCATGCATCCTAAAGTAGGCTACTTCAAGGAATACAAATTAAGGTTTTGAAAATCTTGTGTCTAAGATAGCGTCTATAGGGCACTAATGCACCATTAACAGATGGACCTGGTGAGGTATCCGTTCTCATATTTCTTCCAAACCTGACCGTTTATCAATAATGACTGTAAGTTGGATGCTCATGTTCTCTTGAGTCAAGATCAAATATGACACCTCCCTTTGTCTGATGTTTAATTACATTGACTTGTAATATCAGCCCCAAAACAGAGCAAAAACAAGGGATCCATAGGTGTGCAAACGGTGTGGAAAACAGTAATACTTAATGTATTCACCCTAGATATTAAATCATCTTATAGGCTACAGAAATCCTCATTTTACAAAGCTATTTACCAAAATGTTCAAACACTTAATGATGTCTTACAACCTTTTTAAACCTATAATACATTTTATGCATGCATTTTTAGGTTGCCATGGGTGACAGTCTGTCACGATTACATTGGCCTGAAGTCCTACCAGGTGTCTCCCTCCACATCTGTTGGAGATATCAAACATCTGTTCTATGAGGAGACAAACCTGCCTGTTGAAGAGCAACGGCTGAACCACAATGGGAAAGTGGTATGTTTTGCTTGCTTATTGCACCACAACAGCCCACAGATAACTATATTAGCATCAGCAGTAAAATGTTATTAGCTGACTGTTATGAAACATGCAGATCCCTCGTGTACCTTCACTCTGTGTTTGAGACTGTACATAGTTTTTTATAGATTCTGTTTTCTGTGTTACAAAGTTTATTATTGATATCATAATAGGTTACAGATTTCTACTTAATCAAGCAATGTAATGATTTAAATGAATTTATCAGAGTAGTTTCATTTTGCAAATTTAAAAAAAAAAACTTTTCTAACATGTTGCAAATTTCACCGTGATGGAAACTCAACCAGATGAATCAACTAAAATAATCTTGTGAATTTCAGCAGATATTTCTAAACGAATGGAGTCTGTTTTGACACACAGACCCCAATGTTAACATTTACCCCAATGTTAACATTATTACTCATATTTGATCCAAATAAATTTATCCTAGCCTAATTGTAAGATTGATGGATGAGTAAGATTATGAAATAAAACTGTAGTTTTTTAGTTACAATGTTCGGTTCTAGATGTACTTATAGACATGTTAAATTCAACACTTACCCATTTTCTAATAAAGTCCAATATTATTCAGTCTCTTCACAGGGGGTCCCATTTTTTGACAGTATCAGATTTTGTCAGGTTTTGATATTTTTCAGTTGATCAGCAATCACTCCTGTACAAATTGGTGGAAATAAGAAATAAGAAATTTGGATACAATCCGCTGTGCACTCACCCACTACAATTCAATTACATTGTTCTCTCAGTAGTGTTCAGTAATTACCCACTAACACTTGATTATTAGTGCTCTGTGACATTTCACCAGTAACACACAAACAAAACAAAGAACTGAGTTTTCTTTCACTGATAGCAGTTAATTACGAGCAACAGCAGCAGCCCAGTCATAACGGCAGGGTAAATATGTGACACTGACATAAAATATTAACAGTGCCTTCATTGACACTGTATACCAACTCTTCCTCTTTGGTTAAATTTGTTATTGTCATTGCAATCTATCTATCAATCAATCAATCTATCTATATATCTAGCTATCTAGCTATCTATCTATTATCTAGCTAGCTAGCTAGCTAACTATCTAGCTATCTGTTTGTCTGTCTGTCTGTCTTGGTGACAAAGGTTCCAAGGTTCATGTAAGTCGGCTCCAGTACATAGATTCAGCTCAGATAACAATTTGCAGATTCTGTAAAAGATCTGACTCATACCATGGGTAATATGACTAAGCACCTCTGCATCTTAGGGCTGCATTTCAGCATTTTTAATGTATGACGTACATCATGGGGCACTACACACAGTTGGGATGGAAGTGTCCTGTGCAGTGTGTGTGGTGATTTTGGGATGGTTGCATTAGGGTATGACTTCACATGACTGGACTTGACCTTGCATGTTGGGGCTCAGCTGATGGACAGCACCAGGTGGTGGTCATTGCTTAGGAGCACCCCCCCCCCGATCTCATAGCTACACGAAAATAAGCTACAAGCCACACATGCAGTGATACAATTCGGGTCCTAGAATCTAAAAGCAATTTAAAAAATAAATGAATGAATTCCAACCTCTGCTCAGTCTCACACAGTGTTAAAAAACTGTAGCATAAGATTGTTGCAGGAATGAAAAAGTCTAAAGATAAGCACTTTGCCCTGCAGATGTATAGATTACAAGCCGCATTCCGGCTCAGTCTGATAAAAATGAGCAGCTACAGTATTTGATGTACAAGGCACTGTGCCAGACACTGTACTTAGTAAAGGATGGTGTGCTTTTTAGAAGACACTGAAAGCCTAGTTTGACTTTTTCACTGTGAGTTTCAGAAGAATTTGTCATTGTAAATGTCAATAAAGCCTTTAGGCCAATAACCATATGAACAAAACCCCTTTAAAGTGATGGACATTAATCTTCATTTTGTAGAGATAATTGTACAACCAAGGCACTAGCTGTTCTCTGATTGAATGTTAAATGAACAGGGTATGAGATATACTTAAATATATCTAATTTTTTTTAACTTTCTTTTCCAGATAGGAATATGGTGTTAAAAAGTCAGTCTGACATAAACAAATGAATACTGCAATCTGTGCTGATCATGATGAGGATAATGACTGTGAGTGCTCAGCTTCCCAGGCAATATGTTTATGTGCACAGACTGCTGAGTGGAGTGGGTCACAGTGTCACCTTGAAAAGCCCCAAAGCACAGCATTAGCAGCACTATCAGGGCTGGAGCCGGATCTGGCACCCTGCTGCATTGATTCTAAAATATGCCCCAGGAAGAGATTTTGTCTTCATTGATCATTGTACTTAGAGTATGGAATAAAGCTGTCCAAAAACAGGATCTAGAGTAGAAGGAAGACGAAAAAAATCATGATTCATCAAAGGATATCACCTCTACATTTAGTTTCACATAAAAAAATACATTAAAACTGTTGACAATGTGTTGACATAAATATTCATTACATGACTGTTCAGTGAACCCAGTGAGTCATAACATTTTGTGACTGAGTTTACTCTTCATAATGGTCGTATTGAGCTGTTCTTTAGCTTTTCCTGCTGACATTGTTGACAAGAGCAAACCATCCACATCAAACTGTTCCTCTCAGTAAAATAATTTCTGGTCATATGTCCATTTTTGCTTTGTTTCCATGCCAACTGTCCTTAGCTGTGTGACAGTGTGCAGATCGGGACCTTGGTGCGTCCCGGAAGCTCAGAAGTATCAGTCTCACTGCAGGGGAGAGGACTTAAAGGAGGGGGTGAGATTAAAACCACAACAGATCCTCAGTTACACAAATGTATCATCTTTGAAACTAACACTTTACTTTTCACAGGGAGGTTTGGACAGACTACACCACCGCTAGTTGAATTTCTGAAAGATATTTTGAGAAGGTACCCTGAAGGTGGACAGATTCTGAAAGTAAGTGCCATGTAATACATTTGGAATCTACCAGTCTTGAAAATTTACAATTAACATGGACAGGCCTTGTTATGAAAGGGGCAGTTACTAATGAAGAACACCCAAAAGCTTCCTTGGTCTTTTTTGCCTGATATGAAAATAACTTCTTGTCCTAAGAGCTTGTTATGTTAAAATCCCTTCCCCAAAGGCAAAATTGGATATTTTAGTCTGTTTGGTTGGGAAAATATGCAAGGCTTGCACAAAAATAAAAAAGTAAAAGTTTAACTTGGCATTACTTGCAGGCATCAGCTCTTGTTTCTGTGAATAGCAGCAGTGTTACCAGTCCCACTGGGGCTGTACCCTGTAATGATATCCATCATTTGTTTCTAAATCATTTTAGATAAAACTATCAACCTTGTCTATTCTTAATGCTGTTAAAAGTGTCTCTTTCATGTTTTGTTTTGAAGGAGTTGATTCAGAATGCAGAGGATGCTGGAGCCACAGAAGTCAAGTTTATGTACGATGAGACAGAGTTTGGAGTGGAGTCCTTGTGGTCACCTGATATGGCTCAGCATCAAGGTTAGTAATGAATACAATTTAAGTTGTGCACGTTACCCAGTAATCGGCGAGACTGAACTTTATTTGAAGGATGTAAGTTCAAGTCCTTATGTTCATAGTTACATCTACTGCTGAAGTACCATTGAGCAGCTGTTCTGTAGCTGATCCTTTGCTCCAACCTCAAGAACAAAAGAAACATTGTTGATATTATCTGTTTGTGTTAATGCTTTATTATATGTTTGCAATTTTTTTCTCTTAACTTGTTTCTAATAATCTGCCTTAAACTTTTTTAATTGCAGGTACAGCATTGTATGTCTATAATGATGCTGTGTTCACGGTGGAAGACTGGAATGGGATTCAAGAGATCGCAAGAAGCAGGAAAAGAGAGGATCCTTTGAAAGTTGGAAGATTTGGTATTGGCTTTAACTCTGTGTACCATATAACAGGTGAGGACAATGTCATTTATGGTTTAAGATGATGATGATGATGAGTAAATGCGTTGTAGAAGCTTCAGTATTGTTTGACTGTATGAAAGTGCATGTACATCCTCATTATCTATATTATATAAGACAAGTGGCCTCTGAGTGTATGCGTGTCTGTGTCCAGGGATTCACACAAAGTCCGGAAAGAGCTGACTGCTGCAGTTTGATGTACTTATGTATTTTTGGTCAAGGAAGACAAAAGCAAAAACAGCAAGTGTGCAGTGACTGCTGGATAAATGCAGTATAGCATGCATGCATAGTGTAAAAAATACCACATCTAGAACTCGTGGAACCCCACAGGTCAACAGCTAGTTAGAAGTGTAAACATTTACCTCATAGTCCATCACTCAAAGCTCTAGAATCTTTAATATGCCCATGTTTTTTTAATCTGAATCTTTTATTTTTGTCTTCTATATGTTTCAGATGTTCCTAGTATATTCAGTGGAGACCAGATCGCCATGCTAGACCCACATCAGACCCTTTTCGGGGTGAATGAGTCGGGTCAGTGTTGGAACCTGAAGACTGACATCAAAGAGATTACAGAGCTGACTGATCAGTTTGCTCCTTACATTGGGATGTTTGGGAGCTCTGAAAAAACCATCAAGGACGGCAGCTTTCCTGGAACACTGTTCAGATTCCCACTTCGAATGAAACCATCCCAGCTCAGTGGCAACATTTACAACAAAGAAAAGGTTTTGGAGCTTTTTGAGTCTTTCAAAGCAGATGCTGACACAGTTGCTCTGTTCCTCAAGAGTGTTCAGAAGATTTCCCTGCATGTGCGTGAGTCGGACGGCACAGAACGAATGCTGTTTCAGGTTACAGCAACAGAGAATACTGATGATAAACTTGAAAGACCTAATGCACTGAAGACTCTGGGTCAAGCCATAGACAGCTACAGCAATGGCGTTCCCAGTTCTACCATCACATGTGTCACTTACCAGGTCAACATAGAGACTCAGGATGAAACAGCCAAAGAGACTCAGAGGATGACGTGGCTGGTATGTAATGGGGTTGGGGGCAGAGGAATGTGTACAGAACTAGACTCTTTGGCAGACGACTTAAAGTTCATGCCCACAATTGGCATCGCCATGCCACTTACTGTTATCAACAAAGACGATGAAGGTGCCACATCTGGTTTCTCAGGACGAGCCTTTTGCTTCCTTCCTCTTCCCCCTGGTGAAGAGAGTGAGACAGGACTTCCAGTTCATGTCAGCGGCTTCTTTGGCCTCACAGACAATCGTAGGAGTATCAAGTGGCGAGAAGTTGACCAATGGAGAGATCCAGCAGCTCTGTGGAATGAGCTGCTAATAATCACTGTCATCCCTAGGGCTTACTTTACCCTCATCACAGAGGCTATCAAAAGGGTACAGACTAAAAAGGACCAAGACTTTCCATTGTCCCCCAGAGGAACCTATGGGGCCTGGCCAAACCCTAAACAGGTCAAGTCCCGCTGGAAACCCATCCTTGCACCTCTCTTTAATGAGCTGCTGCAACAGGAGGTCATTTATTCCCTCGGTGAGAACTGGATCAGGGTGGACCAGGCTGTGATCTCAGAGCTGGACACAGATGAGGACATTTCAGAGACTGTGATCAACTACCTCCAAAGCTCAGGAATGCAGGTGGCAAAGGTGCCTGCTTCTGTGGACTCGGTCTTGGCTGCCTACACAAGTGAGTCCACTGAAGTGAATAAGGTGACTCCATCTTTGCTGCGGCAGATTATCAGGAAGTACAAACACAAAGGTCCCACACAGGAGAAACTGTCACTGTTGGAGTTCACACTTAGTGACGACAATTACAATGATCTCATTGGACTGGAGCTCCTGCCTCTACAAGATGAGACATTCACAACATTTTCATCTTCTGTCAGCGAAAAGGATGCCATTTACATCACATCAGAGGAGTTCCCCAGGTACGGATAGAGTGAAAGACTTTATTTACATTAAACTGTCTCTCAACATGATTCAAAATATAGTTATAATTATTATTCTCTCATTGAAATACATAAACCCTTTACCCTTAACCTGGTTTAAATTAATCAAACAAGACTGAACAATTAATTGAAATATTATCAAAATTATAATATTCAAATAGCAGGTGCTACAATTTTAAAATAAAGGATAAGAAAAATGTCGCAATGCAAATGGATTTTGTTGCATTTCTGTAGTGCCAGCACCAGAATACAAATCATACTCTCTAGTTACAAGGAAACAAGCTTGTTTGGTGCAGACCCAAGTAAAAATCACATCATCATTGTTTTTTTTAATTTTTTGAGAATAAAGTGCAGACATTATTATTCCCATTAAATCAAACTGTAATGTCTATTAAGATAATCACAACATAATGCTTTTGGACATTGTTCAGCCAAAAGAATCTTGGAAAGAACTGGACAAGCAGTTTTTTATGGATAGGAAAGTGTATGTCAAGATTTAATCAAACTCTCAGCTTCAGTTGCTTTTTGGGTTACATTTAAATATGTTTTCTTTTTGTTTTGCTTACTGCTAGTGTTTGAGTGTTTTTTGTTCATGTTAATTGTGCTATTTTTTTTTTTTTTTAATGGACCACAGGAAGAATAGCGGTAGCTTTGCTTTTGAAATGGAAAAAAAAAACCCAAAAAACTCTGGTCCAGTTCTACAGTACTGATTTCATAACCGTTGATGTGGAAATTTATCACATGTAAATCTATTTTTCTGACACGTACAAATAGTATTGTTTTTATCTGCTTTGTTTTCAGGTCTCTGTATCCTGGACTTGAGGGTCGGTTCATCTTGGAAAGTATGAAGCCTTCAGTCATGAACAGATTGAAGAAAGCAGCTAAAAGTAGAGGTAAATATGTAGATGTGTACATATAAAACCACAAACAGTTACCAGGAGACTGATCTAAAATCCTATATAATATTGTTCTAAATGTTGCGACAAAGTTCTTTCTGACCTTTACAACATATTTGAGCAGTAAATAATGAGAAAATCATTGACTTTATACAGTATAATAAAATGTCTTTCAAACTAGTGATATAAAACCCACATAGTCCCTTTGACAATAGTGTTTTGAAGCCATGTTGTGGTAATGCTGGGTCACCTTACTCTGCCCGTGCCAGGGGGGAATTAAGCATGGTACACTGATGATAGATTTATTTATGACCATTTTGTATGCTATGATGTTTATTCATGGAAGAGTTTTTGTGTCGCACATTCTTTTCGATCCGTGAGATCAAACCCCAAGTGCAGTTAATACCATATTCCACCAGAATGACAACTAAATGGCTACAAGCCAAACCAGGGGGAAATGTTGAAAGAAAATCTGCTGAATAAAAGACTTGTCTTCCAACTGAAAATTAAAGGCACAGAGAATATCATAATTCCACTATAAAGATACCAAAGTGACTTTTCTCTGTTTTGACAGAAATATTGCATTGTCTTTCAAGGATTAATTACTGATATCCATAAGAAATAAATAATAATACTGCCTCTCCCTATTTGCACTGTCACACCTGTAACATCTACAGTTATTTCACATATAAAAGCATCCTGCATCCATTTGAAATTTTAAGGTGCTTACAAAGGTCTGTACCATTAAAATACCTCTTTCAGACCTTAATATTTGATTAAACCTTTCATTATATGATAGCAGTGAGCAGGAAGACACATCCTGACATCACCATCTCTTCTAATATAGTACATCCTGAAAATAATTAAGTGCAGTTGTAATTGTTTTAAAAACATTTTAAGCACATATATGTCCTATAAGTAATGGGTCTTATATAGTCCACAGTTGTTGAGAACATTCAAAGATTTCAGATTTTAAAATACATACAATGGGATGGAAACATTTCAGAACAAATCATTGTTTTGTTTTTTTTACCAAATTTTTATTTATTTTGTGTTTTATAGCATTGCAAAAATACATACAAAACAAACAATGCCGTTAAACAAAATTAAACATACAGAAATTCGCCAGGACAACCAAAGTTACATCTGCACACTAAATCATTGTTTTCTTTTCAATTCTGTTCCAAATATGTCACTATGAATTACAGTGCAGCAGTATCTTTGGGGGTGCTCAGGTATGTACTTCAAAGTGTGTCAAGGAGTAAAGTTTATTCTCACTATTAACTCTAACTAATCTGTGGATGAGAATAGTAGAAATTTGAATAATTTTTGTGGAGATGTAAAAATGACATTATTAACATTCTTTTAACACGAGATTTGATAAATAAAACACGTTGACTTATCCTACTTACCTTTGTTATTTCAGGGCACATGACGCTTCAGATTGTTATGATTTGCAGTGCTTTTCACTGTTTATATGTATGTTTGTGTGATTTGCAGAATAACAGCATGCTTTTGTCTATAATATAAAGCATGAGTGTGAAAATACCAATTATCTATTTTCATTAAAAAAAACTGTCTTGTTCATACACAATAAATACAGAGAGATTCATTTTAATTTTACAGGAATGCATTCTGATGAGGGTTTTTTGTTTGTTTTAACAGGAAGGCCCTGCACTCAGCTACAAGTGTTGACTCCAGAGCGATCAGCTCGACTCATTAAAGAAATTCTGTCAATGGCCTGGCCCACTAGAGACTTCACTGTCCAATGGGAACCTGGAAACCAAGAGTTGAAGCATCCAACAGTATCATGGTTGAAAATAGTTTGGAAACATCTATACATAAATTTTGCTGATGAACTAAGTACCTTTGAAGACATGCCTTTGATCCCACTCGTGCCACTTGAGGAAAACATGGACATGGTGAAGCTTGTGCGTCTCAAAACTCCATCCCCCATCATTCTTGTGGACGAGGAAGAGGCTCCACTTTCTGAAAGCCTTCAAGATATAATGGAAAAGCTTGGAATCACAGTGGTAAAAAAGCTGGACCCATGTTTGCAACACCCTCTTCTGAAGAATTACATCCATCCTTTCTCTCCGGGTATGCTGCTGCAAATCATGGATAGACTGCCAACACAACGATTAGGCAGCCAAGTCTCTTCTTTCTCTGTTAAGGAAAAGATTGCACTGAGAAATTGTCTTGCAGGACTGTCTGATATTACAGAAAAAGAAAAACACACCTTGCTTGAACTTTCCATCTTTGAGAAACTTGGGACCTCTTCTGAAAGTGTCTCAGCATTCATATCGTTGAGAGGAGCCAGGGCATTGCATCACAGAGCCAAGTACCCACCAGATGTGAAATTATCCATGAACCTTGTGGGATGCGCTGATGAAGAGTCAATCCGACTTATTAAGATGATGAATGTAGAGCAGGTGAAAACAACAGAATGTTTGAAGATAATTATTCATGATATGGAGAAGGGGTTCTACAAAACAAAAGAGATAACAGAAATCATGCTTTGGGCACTTAAACATCTGGCATTTCTGAAAAATGAAAACTCATCGGTGATTTCATGGCTTTCCAGTCTTAAATTTATTCAGATGCCATGTGGAAAGTCAGTTGCTGCCTCAGATCTCTTTGACCCAGGGCTGGAAATTCTGCAGAGTCTTTTTTACATGGAAGAGAAAAGTAGGTTTCCTACAAATACCTTCACATCATCTCCTGATATTCTGCATTCACTCAGACAGCTAGGACTAAGAAATGAGGTACAGCTGAGTGAAAAAGAAGTCCTCCAAGTGGCAAAGAAGATAGAGGAACTACAAAACAGCAAGGAACCTGACTGGGACGCCATTGTCAAAAAGGCAAAAACACTCTTTCAGATACTAAACAGACAAACCAAACTTGTTAAATCAGCTGATGCTCAGACGTCATTGCTTAAAGTGAAATGGGTACCTGTCTGTAAAGAAAGACCTCCAACTTACCCAAAATCACTAGCTTGGGTTGGAGATACTGTTAATATTTGTTCCCTGTCAGAGATGTGTGACATATCCCATGCAGTGCTGGTGGGATCTTCAGTCGCACTGGTTGAACACACATCTGCAGGTATGAAAAAGGCACTGAAACTAGCAGTAGATCCCAACATTGACCAGGTATTACAGCACTTGAAAGCTGTGAATGACTGGCACAAATCTCAAGCATTTACCACTGAAGACTGGTATCAGTTCCAACAAATTCTGTTTGAAATTTATGGCTTCATGCAAGCTCATCTTGAGGATGCAAGAGAAGCAATGAAGTCACTTCCTTTTGACTGGGTATGGACAGGAAAGACATTCTCATCACCAGGCCAAACTGTCTTAAAGCCACTTCCTGATTTAGATTTGCAGCCCTATCTCTATTCCTTGCCAAAGACAATTAGAAAGTTTCACAAGCTCTTCAAGTTTTGTGGCTCAGTTGAGGAGGTTGTTTCAAATCATGTCTTTGAAGTCATCAGTAGTATCCAACAAAAATCTGAAGGAGAACTGACAAAAGAAGAAAGCAAACACAACATCTTGCTTTTAATTAACATCCTAAGATGGCTTTACAACAATCAGATTCCTGTAGATATTAACATGAATGTACCCATTCTTTGTTACAAGGACCCGACCAAATTAGCTATGAAAGCCATTCATGAATGTACCTATTGTGACATCAAAGTAGATGATTTAAATGACCTACTTGAAGATGCTTCAGAACCCATTATATTAGTCCATGATGACATCCCCATGAAAACTGCAGAGTGGTTGAAGGTTCCATGTTTGAGTACACGACTGATAAATCCAGAGAACCTTGGATTTGAACAATCAGGCCAAAGAGAGCCTTTAACGGTGAGAATAAAGAACATTCTGGAAGAATATCCATCTGTTGCAGACATTTTTAAGGAGCTTCTCCAGAATGCTGATGATGCAAGTGCAACAGAGTGTAGTTTCCTTATTGACATGAGAAAAAACACAGACATTCGAGAGAATCTTCTTGACCCTGGGATGATTGTTTGCCATGGACCCTCCTTGTGGTCATTCAACAACTCTGTATTCTCAGACACAGACTTTCTGAACATCACAAGGTTGGGGGGGTCAGTTAAGAGATGTGAAGCAGACAAAGTTGGCAAGTTTGGACTGGGGTTCAACTCAGTTTATCACATCACTGATATCCCTATCATAATGAGCAGAGAATTTATGATCATGTTCGACCCCAACATCAATCACATCAGCAAACACATCAGAGATGCTTCAAATCCAGGGATCAAAATCAACTGGAGCAAACAACAGAAGCGGTTGAGGAAGTTTCCCAATCAGTTCAAACCATTTATTAATGTCTTCAACTGCCAGCTTCCTCTAGCTCAAGACTCTCCATACAAATACAATGGTACATTGTTCAGACTCCCTTTCAGAACAGAGCAAGAAGCCACAGTAAGTGAAATCAGTAGTTTATACTACAACACCACAGACATCTACTCCTTGGTTGATGAGTTCAGCATCTGTGGTCACCGGTTCATCCTGTTCACTCAACATGTTGGAAGTATGGTCTTAAAATACCTCAAATATGAAGAACCAAATCCAGCTGGGGCACAAGATGTTGTTGCAATCAATAAAAGCGTTTGGTCATCCAAAGCCTCATACGGACCTCTGAGCATCCTGAAATCAGCAGCAAAGGTTATGAAAAAGGCAGCAAGCACCAGCAAGGTACCTGCTGATGTTCCAAAGTCTGGCTGCATCATACGTGTTATGGTAGAGGAGTTTCATAATGTATTCAAACGCATTGTTGATCTCCACTCCCCTTTGTTCAGGGGTTCAGAGGAAGATCCAAACCAGTACTTTGAAATGGCTGCTAAAGGTATTCAGACAAGAAGACTCACCGATGACATGCCCCAAAAGGCAGTTGAGGTCACCAACTGGCTCATTTGCTCATGCATGGATGCAACAGAAGCACTTAAATTTTCCCTCAGTGACAGTGGGAAAAGGCTTGGACTAGTGCCTTGTGGAGGTGTAGCTGTTCTGCTTCAGGAGGAAGATAATCGGAAATGGACAGTAAAGACCAGTACTACACCAATTGGAGAGGTATTTTGCTATTTGCCTCTCAGAATCAAAACTGGCCTACCAGTCCATATCAATGGCTGCTTTGCTGTCACTTCCAACCGCAAAGAGATCTGGAAAACTGATACCAAAGGCCAGTGGAACTCTGTGTTCATGAGACATGTCATTGTCCAAGCCTACTTAGCAGCACTCACAATGCTGCGTTCAATGGCTGAAGGTGGAGAACTGCTGGATTATAACTACTACGCAGCATGGCCAGATCCAAGTCAGGTACATGATGACTTCACATTGATCAGCCAGGGAGTCTACCAAGAGATAGCCAAAGGAGGGGACAGTGAACGGGCAAAGGTTTTCTCAGATGGAAAAACTTGGGTGTCAATCAAATTTGTTAGATTCCTCGATGATGCTTTGCTCTGTAGGCCAGACATCGGCCCTGCTGCTTTCAAGATATTCTTGAAATATCTCAAGAAGAGTGGGTCACAAAACCTCTGTGCTGTTGAGCTGCCTGACTGGGTCAAGGAAGGATTTGATGATGCTGGATGTAAAGGAAAGTTAATGGAAAACACCCTGACAGAAAAGCAGTTCTTTTCAGATGTGTTTTTCCCTCACATACAGGAAATTGACAAAGAACTTCGAGATCCTTTGATGCATTATGTCTTGAATGAGAAACTGGAGGATTTTGCTTCAATCCTGAGGGTTACTCCTTGCATTCCATGTTCTGGCCCCAATAAGGAACTGGTTTTACCCTCTAGACTCATTCACCCAGAAGGAAGAGTTGCTAAACTCTACAACACTGATGATGGAAGATTTCCTGAAGGGACCTCCAAAGACTATCTAAATCCTGTGTGTTTAGTGAAGCTTGTGCAGTTAGGCATGGTAAAGGATGATTTGTCATGGGAAGACCTAATTGAACGCACAGAGTCTGTGAGTGATCTTAATGAGAATGATCACACAGCTGCATGCTTTCGGAGCAGTATACTACTTAGTCTGGTTGATGAGAAACTGAAACTGAAAGACTCAGGAGACACTGAGCTCTTAGAAAAGCTACAAGACATCAAGTTTCTTCCATTCTTGACAAGACCTGCCGGTTTCTCACTACCATGGCATGGAAACGACTTTTCCCCATCAACTATGTTTTCTGCAAGGGAACTCTTCACAACTGAATATCAGGACACAGTATGCTTGATAAAGCCAATCTTGAATGAGAATTCCCCATCTTTCAAAGGCTGTGGTGCAATGTCCTTGGCAGTAAAAGACTGTCTTGGTCTAATAAGAAAGCCCTCAGTTGAACTGGTCATCAGGCAACTCAAGAAACTGTCTCAATCATTTGATGGTGTCACTCTTTATCAAGAAAACATAACAAATGCCTGTTACAAGTATCTACACGAGGAGATGCTACAGGATGAGAGCGCAAAGGAACTAATTACTGAGGAACTGAAAACTTTCAACTCCATACTGGTTGAAAACACATATGTAAATCCCTGCAAAGTTGCATTCTACTTGAATTTTGATGCAGCTCCACATCTTTACCAGCTCCCCAACAAATACAAAAACAGTTGTCGTGAGCTCTTTGAAAATGTTGGGGTACAGCCAAGCTTCACAGTAGATAATTTCTCTGCAATTCTTGAAATTGTGAAGGAACAATGTGGACGAAAAGCATTGTCTGAAGAGAATTTCCAGCTAAGTCGCAGAATTATCAGTGAAGGAATATGGAGCTTGATACGGGACAAAAATCAAGAGTTTTGCCAAGCAAAATATGGTGGAATTCTTCTACCTGACTCAAGTCTGACATTGCAGCCATCAAAGTCACTGTGCTACAATGACTGCCCTTGGATTAAGGTGAGAGACTCTTCTGTGAAATACTGTCATGGAGATATTCCAAGAGAGGTTGCAGTTAAATTAGGTGCAGTCCCAAAACGTCACAAAGCCCTGGAGAGATATGCCTCAAATGTCTGCTTCACTCGACTTGGCAGTGAGTTTGGACAGAAAGAAAAACTCACAAGCAGAATTAAAAGTATTCTCAATGCTTATCCATCTGAAAAGGAAATGCTAAAAGAGCTGCTTCAAAATGCTGATGATGCCAAAGCTACAGAAATTTACTTTGTTTTTGATCCAAGGACACACCCTGCCGATAGAATATTTGATGATAAATGGATTCCTATGCAAGGTCCTGCACTTTGTGTTTACAATAACCAGCCTTTCACAGAGGATGATATCAGAGGCATACAGAACCTTGGAAGAGGAACAAAAGAAGCCAATCCAGGGAAAACTGGTCAGTATGGCATTGGATTCAACTCTGTCTATCACATCACTGACTGCCCCTCCTTCATCTCAAACAATGACATTTTGTGCATCTTTGATCCACATGCGCAATATGCACCTGGTGCCACCTCTGTGAGCCCTGGAAGAATGTTTCGAGATTTGGACTCTGACTTCAGATCACAGTTTACAGATGTTCTTAATCTCTACCTGGGAGCTCATTTTAAGTTAGAGCGCAGCACAATGTTTAGATTTCCTATTCGCTCTACAGAGATGGCAAAGACATCAGAGATTAGCTCAGTTCCAGCATCAGACAGAATGGTACAAAACCTTCTGGACAAGCTAAAAACAGATGGTGCAGAACTTCTTATGTTCCTGAACCACATGGAGAAAATATCAATCTGTGAAATTGAAAATGCAACCGGAGAACTGAAAGTCTTGTATTCAGTGACAGCTAAAATAACAGACGGCGATCGGTTAAAACGCAAACAGTTTCATGCCTCAGTGATTGATAGTGTGACCAAAAAAAAGCCACTCACTGCTATTCCAGCCCAACAGATAACCTACACAATGGACATAGAAGACACTGATGGAAACCTGACTACATGGATGATCTGCAACCGATCTGGCTTCCCAAACATAGAAAATGTCTCAAAAGGTGTCATCTCAGCTCACAAAAATGAAGACATAACACTGTTTCCACGTGGAGGTGTAGCTGCATGTGTAAGCCACAACTACAAAAAACCCCACAGAGCTTTCTGCTTTCTGCCTCTGTCATTAGAAACTGGCTTGCCATTTCATGTCAATGGCCATTTTGCTCTTGACTCTGCCAGAAGAAACCTGTGGAGAGATGACAATGGAGTGGGCGTAAGGAGTGACTGGAACAACAACTTGATGACGTCACTCATAGCCCCTGCTTGTGTGGAATTGCTAATTCAGCTGAAGAGACGGTATTTCCCAGGTCCTGATCCCACCATGACTGTACTACAAGGAACACCACTTCATGTTGTTAAAGATACTATACGAAAATATCTTTACTTCTTCCCAGTCAACAGACTTGACATACAACCAGATTGGTATTGCCTGGTTAGAGCAGTGTACCAGTGTTTTCATGCAGACCTGAAGCGTCTGTTGCCTGTGGTCAGAGCACCACACAGTGACAACTCTGACATGCACTTGGTCATCTACATTTCTTGGGTGAATACATCCACTGCAAACAAAGGCAGAGCATTTTTTGACAATCTGCTACAAGATGAGCTTCAGCACTTGAAAAACACAGAGTACAACCTCACTTCAAGGAAATCTGTTGCTGAAAATGTTTACAGGCTAAAAACCTTGCTGTTGGATATTGGTTTCAACCTGGTTCACAGCTGTGATGAGTCGGCAAACCTTTACTTCAGTTTGGAAGATGCAGGAATACCTGTAAAGTATGTTACACCAGAGGATGTGCGCAGCTTTCTTCATACATTCTCATCACCTGACACATCTTGCCATGTTGGAAAACTCCCCTGCCGTCTTCAACAGTCAAACTTCAAGCTTATTCATAACCTAAAGCTTCTGGTTGACTATTGCTTTAAAGACATTGAGGAGAATGAATTTAAAATTGAGGGATTGCCTTTGCTAATAACAATGGACAATATGCTTCAGATCTTTGAGTCTAAGAGGCCAAAGTTCCTTACATCACATCATGAATTAATTCCATCAAGGAAAGAAATGTTCATGAATGCATTGTACATCAAGTACAACAACATCTTATCAAAGGCAGGGGCTGCAAAAACATTTGACATAAGCAGCTTTGGTGAGCTACTTGGGTCTGTTCTTCCCAGAGAGTATCGTACAAAAACCCCTGTAAAGTGGAGAGACACCTTTGCCAGTGAGTCTTGGCTAAAGAATACATGGAACTTCATCAGTGAGAACATTGCAGTGAAAGAGGATCAGGCAGATATCAAACCTGGTTTTGACACAGTGCTGGACATTCTGAAAGATTGGGCATTACTACCTGGAACCAAATTCATGGCAAGAGAAAAGCTAGTCATTCCTGAACATGATGTGCTTTTACCCCTAAGTTTGATGAACATTGCTATATTTCCACAAGGCCAAAACGACAAAGTCTTTCACACACTAATGAAAGCAGGGTGCATTCAACTGGCTGTGAACAAAATCTGTGTCAAAGAGAATCCCATCTTGCCCTTTCTGGCACAACACACAGCAAACATTGAAAATCCACCAAGTGTCTTGAAAGCTCTGGAATATATGATTCAGACAAGTGCATTCAGAGCAGGAAACCTGACAGAGAAGGACTGTGAGGCTCTCCTCTTGTACTTCAACTGTAACCTTGCTAACCTCACTCAGCAGGATGCACACAGCCTAAAACTTCTCCCATGCTTTAAATCTGTCAGTGGAAGATACATTAGCATTGCAAACTATGCTTCAAACTATGTTCTTGCAAAAAGCATTCCATCTGCAGACATAGACAAATGGGCTCACACAGCCTCTTTTGGTTTTCTTGCTGACAGTCCACAACTAAAGGAACTGTACACCTTTCTTGGTTGTGTTCCAATTGATGACTTGGAAATCTATGTTCAACATCTGCTTCCAAAGTTTGACACTCTTTCCTATGATGCAAAAGCTGAACACATTGTCTATTTGAAAGATAGACTCTTGTCAATGGAAGAATCATCTGAGATGAAGGAGCAAATTTATGAGAAGTTGGAGGGACTGTCATTCATCTATGACTACTCAAACAGGCTCAGGCCTGCAAAGTTTTTCTATGATGAGACAGTGAATGTGTTTGAGGTCATGCTACCTGCAAAGTCATTCATACCAAGGGACTTTTTCAAGAAAGTTGAACAAGTGTCCAAACCCAAGAACGGGACACTGTCGTTACCCTCATGGATAACCTTCCTCAGACACATTGGTCTCAAGCATGAAATTTCACAGCAACAGATTCTTCAGTTTGCAAAAGAGGTTAGCATCAAAGCCCAAACAGAGAGCTGGACCAAAGAAAAAGTGCAAACAACTGTTGATGTTCTCTTAAACCACATCTTCACAGAGAGGATAGATCTGTTCCAAGGTACCTTTCTCAAAGAGCTTTCAATGATTCCATTCCTATGTCCCGAGAGAGCCCCAAAAGAACTGATTAAGCTTCACTCACAGTACCAAGAGATGGGTGGAACACTTCCTCTGATTCGTTTCAGTGGGTCTCAAGTAAATCCAAAATTCAAGCAAACAGATATAATCAACTTGCTTTGGACATCTTGTCCAATTCTCCCTGAAAAAGCAACACCATCAAGTATAAAGGAACAAGAGGAGACCCCTCTCACTGGACAAGAACAACTTGACCAAGTACTGAACATGTTAGGTGTCAACCTTGACCCACCATTGGAGAAAGTCATTAGCAACTGCAAGAACATCTGCAACATATCCAATCCAGATGATGAAATGGTGAAAACCCGCAACAAAGTTTTAAGGTCCACCTATGAGTATCTCAATGCAGATAAAAGAGAATTTCGTTATCATCTTCGTGGAGTGGCATTTGTTATAGTGGAAGATGGATGGAAACTGCTTAAACCTGAGGAAGTTGTCATTAATCTGGATAATGAATCAGACTTCAAACCTTACTTGTACAAGTTACCTCTAGAACTTGGTACTTTTCATCAACTGTTTAAGCTTCTTGGAACAGAAGATGTTGTCTCAACCAAACAGTATGTTGAAGTGCTGTTGCGAATTTACAGAGGTTCAGAGGGCAAACAACTTGACCCAAATGAAATGCGGACTGTAAAAAGGGCTGTTTCTGGACTGTTTAAGTCTCTTCATAATGACCCAGTTGAAATTCGTAAAGACCTTGAGAATCTCAGAGATTTGACATTTTATCTACCCAGCCATGATGGTAGATTAGCAAAATCAAATAGCTTAGTGTTTGATGATGCCCCACACTACAAGAGCAGAATCCATGGTAATGTTGGAGTTCAAATGCTTGTCGACATGAGCCAGTGCTACCTAGGTAAAGATCATGCTTTCCATACAAAGTTGATAATGCTGCTTCCACAGAAACTACGGCCAAGATTGCTAAGCAGCATCCTTGAAGAGCAACTTGATGAGGATTCTCCAAAAATGTGCCAGTTCGGTGCTCTTTGTTCACTTCAAGGCCGCCTACAGTTGTTGCTGTCATCTGAACAGTTCATTACAGGACTCATCAGAATAATGAAACATGAAAATGATAATGCCTACCTTGTTAATGAGGAAAAAGCCATACGTCTCTGCAAGGCACTCTGTGAAGGTCTGAAAGTGTCTTGCTTTGAGAAACTCCAAACCACGCTAAGAGTAAAAGGCTGCAGTCCTATTCCACACAGCCGCAGTGAAACACTGGCCTTCTTAAAGAGGTATGGGACAGCTGTGATTCACCTTTACATCCAACACTCAGATAGCAAGGACATTAATTTTCTCTTAGCATTGGCTATGACATTGAAGTCCGCCACAGATAATTTGATTTCTGACACATCCTACCTTATTGCTATGTTGGGCTGCAATGACATCTACAGAATCACAGAAAAGTTGGACAACCTTGGAGTAAAGTATGACTCAACAGAGCCTTCAAAACTTGAGCTCCCCCTCCCTGGAACCCCAATACCTGCTGAGATACACCACACACTCCTCATGGATCCCATGAATGTTTTTTATCCAGGCGAATATGTGGGTTACCTTGTAGACTCTGAAGGTGGAGATATTTATGGGTCATATCAACCTACCTACACATATGCCATCATTGTTCAGGAAGTAGAAAGAGAAGAGGAGGAAAACACAAATTTTCTTGGGAAGTACTTTCAGATTGACATTGGTTACAGTGAGTATAAAATAGTCAGCTCCCTTGACTTGTACAAATTTTCAAGACAAGATGAAAGCACCCATGTGCGAGACACCAGTGTTCCAACACCGCCGACAAGCCCTGACAGTCGTTCCACTGGTCTTCGAATGGTCCCTCCTCTTTTTGCTGGCAAAGAAAATCAGAGACCACCTGCTCAAAAACAATCACCAAAAAAGCTCAAGCTTCATGCATTGCCTGAGATTCTGAAAGAAGTGACCTTAGTTGTTGAGCAGGCATGGAAGCTTTCTGAAACAGAGAGAAAAAAGATAATCCGCCGATTGTATCTCAAGTGGCATCCAGACAAAAATGCGGAGAATCTAGATATTGCTACTGAGGTCTTCAAGCATTTACAGAACGAGATCAACAGGATGGAGAAACAAACTTTGGCTGATCAACATAACACTGACAGAGCTTCCAGAAGATCCTTCTCTACATCAACACGCTTCCAGTCAGAGAAGTTCTCATTTCAAAGGTTTTATTCATCATGGAACCAAGAAGCAACAAGTCATAGGTCAGAGAGGCAACAGTTCAGGGAACATTACACAAGCCAAGCAGGTTCATCGCACTCTCACCGTTTCTTTGTGCCCCCCACATTCAAGACAGTTGGAAACCCTGTGGAAGCTCGCAGGTGGCTGAGACAAGCCCGAGCTAACTACTCCGCTGCTCGGAACGATCTTCATAAAAATGCCAATGAATGGGTCTGTTTCAAATGCTACCTGGCCACCAAGCTTGCACTGATAGCTGCTGACTATGCAGTTAGAGGAAAGTCAGATAAAGATGTGAAACCAACAGCTCTGGCACAAAAGGTGGAGGAATATAGTGCCCACTTAGCAGGACTTTCCAATGACGTTCAGATCCTGGAGGGTTACGGTGTGGACAGCCTGAGAACTCGCTATCCAGATCTTCTGCCATTTCCACAGATCCCTAATGACAGGTTCACATCCGAAGTGGCGATGAGAGTGATGGAGTGCACTGCCCGGATTATCATAAAGCTTGAAACCTTTGTGCAGCAAAAAATATAACACTGTTGTTAAACCTGACAAAAGGTTATTTCACTTAACTACAGTATGCATACGCCCTCTGTGGAATAGAGGACATCTGTGGCAGAGTGCAATACAGATCTTAATCATCAGTTTGAGTAACACTGAAGCATACAGCTGGCAGCTTATGATACATTATGCAGTTTCAACTTGCAATGGTGGTGCTGTGGCCCATGCACAGGAAATAAATCTACGTCATTACCTATTAGGCTGTTTCAGAATTGATTTGCTCAAATATATATTTAAAAAAAAAATGCTGTATGCTGTACATACAAATGCCTCAGCAATACGTTTTGTTTACCAAAGTCCCCACACTGAATATTTTTGTTCTGAGTTCGATTTAAAAGAAATATGCTGCTTTTTTTACTTTATCTTTTATAAAAAAAAATAATAATCTATTTTCTTGCAACAGAGGACATGCTGAAAAGGCTTTCAGGATGCGCTTAGTAAAGAAATATAAAGTCTACTATTGTCAAATATTGCAATTACTGTCATGCAATGTGCCCTATTTGCAAGATTTCAGCAAGTCAAAGAAATAATCATGTTTGTACATTTTATTTTTTGTATTTTTAGTGTTAATTTCATATCATTTCTGTACAATTTGTAAATTTTATGTAACATAGTCAGTCTCTTGTTTATGGAAGCACTTTTTTTAACCTTGTCATATACTTGCACTTGTAGAGCGCTTTTGTCACCCCAGCAACACAGGACAATTCAACTGTGAATGTAGAAATATCAGACCAGTATGTTCATTTTAACCATTTTTTTTTTTTTTTTTTTAATTGGGGATGTATTCTTTTATCATAGCTGTGGTATATGTTTGTCGTTCTCTATACAGTAACATTTGACTAACATTTTGCTTCATTAACCCTATAAACCATGAATACTTGGGGGCCCTGTCTAGTCTCCTGCTTTGATAAATACAAATTTGGGTAGGACAGCTTTAACTGAAACAACTCTCAAAGTTGTTAGCTTTGACAGTGATGGCTTGTTTAACAGAACTATAGTTGGTCAGCTTGATAAAGTAGAGAGCTATATGCCATTACCTGGGAACAACCCTTTTCATGACAGACTTTGCAAGCATGAAACCATATTAAACATATTTTTTACTTTCCTGGATTAAGTAAACTGTAATAGCACCAAACGTCGGTGCTTATGTGTTTTTACGGCATTACTGACTTTGTTTTATCATTGATCTGAGCACTGTTTTTACAGCAACCACGTTATATATATATGTCTTTTACACATAATTTGAACTGTGCTTCATGACATCTGGTTTTCTCCTTACATCAGCTGAGAAAAATCTCCTTGTATAAATCTTGAAAACTTGTGTATCACTTCCATGTTGATGTACATTGTGCCATAGGAAGGCCCAATAAATTCCCCTTAAATTCTACATTATGTTTTGAATTTTGTGTGTTAAATTCATAGAAAATTATTTACATAGATGCTGAACTTAAATACATTTTGATTCCTCAAAGTAGAAAAATACAGTTTTAATGTAGCCTAATGCTATTTCAGAATAAGTCAGTGGTGTTGAGAGATATTATATTTTATTACAATCTTCCATTAAATGCCATTTGTGGAGCACTTAAAATTAAAATAACTTTAAAAAAAATGTTCCCTCTAAACTTACTGGTGTAAATCCATTTGTTGTGAAGATTATCAGACCACCTATGTATCTTTATAGTAATACAGAGTTTTACCACTAGAGTGCATTAGAGAGCAAAAAAGGTAAAGCTTTTACAGTTCAACAGAAAGCAGTGGAGGTTACATTAATAATTAAGAGTTTGTCAATCCTTGAATATCCTTTTGTTAAACCGGATTACAAAATAAACCTATTTCATCCCAAAATTAATAGATCTGACAGTCAACACAATCATAGAAGAATATCACAAAGTTTATTTAACATACAAAATTAATAAATACACAATCATCTTATCAAAATATGCCAGGACAGAGGTGGAGACTGCAAACTGTCTTTTCAACATTTACAATAACTGATCAGAAAAGGACATGAGATGTTTATTTTATCCAAAGCCTTAAAATGATGTGTAACTGATCCAGAACACAGACCTCTTTGATATGATATACTGAGAGTCTAATTACCTATTACAAAGGAAAATGTAGTACCTTTCATGCATATTGTGTAAAAAAAAAAATCATGTTACATCCAAGACCAAAGAAAAACTGAAGCCCATCATTTCTCATATAATCTGAAACTAACCACCAATACAGTGTATTTGGTGTACCTGTTCTGCTTTTATCATGTGTACATAGGTAATGCCTTCATTTTAATTAAGGTTTTAAACAAAAATAAATCAGCTTACTTTCTATTTTGCAGGAAAAACCTGCAAACCTGACATGTGACAAATGCATAATTACATGCTTATGCAGGGCTTAAAAATAACACATGGCCAAACATACACAACCATAAAAACAGAAAAAAAACACATAATTACACATGTGACACCACACTAGTGACATTATGGTTCCATAAAATAATGATATTTTAATCTCAACTCTAAAATAGTCAAAGCAAAACCAGAAACATCTCTCTTCCTTCGTGATGAGTGAAAATAAAAACATATTCCAAATTTCTCTGAATCGATTGTGACAATGACAAAATATATACTAAAATTTTTTTGTAAATTTCTCAAACAAGTAAAAACATGCTAAACACCAAAACAAAAACACCAAAAAAAAAAAAAAAACATTACACATCAAGGGTTTGGAACAAGAAGGGCATAAACAAACCAAAATAAATATTTGGAAACATTCAATTGCCATTTTAAACATTTAATTTTATAATTCCAAGCCCTTGATATGTGTCACTTGAATTTATTGCACCATGATATAATATTGCATAGGATGTAAGCTGTTAACCAGCTCCTCATTGCCCAGCCATGATTTCCTGTGTAAAAAAAAAAAACTTCTCTAAAAAGCTCTGATGCAGGCGTAAATTTGATGCCAATTATTATCAGCTGAATATTTAAAAGGTCATAAAGGCAACTAAAAGGATGCATTCATGACATTTCCGACATGTACACCAGCAGGCAGTTTCATACAGGCCTCCGTGTGCCATTGGGATCTTGGCTTAGTGATCATCCACTGTGGGATAAAGATTCCAAAAGTAACTTCGGCCGGATCTAAACAGCTGTGCTTGTTTCCTCACAGAAGACGCATCTTCCAAGAGACGGAAAATCAATTACCTTGTCAGAGTATATTTAGCACTCTTGGTTCTCGCTGCAAGTGGAGGTGACCCCAGCTTTGGACAGGAAGAGTTTGCCGCTGGGACAGACACACACCTCGTAGAGTCCCGGAGCATTTCCAGATACCCCTCCTTTGCTCAGGGGCAGGCTCGGCATGCGCACCGTCTCAGCATCCAGCACCAGCTGCACGGCAAACAGCACAGAGAGCAAGGACATTTAAAGGAGAAGAACAGAGTGGCACCGAATCAACATGAAAACATGGCTCTGCTTCAGTGTTTCCACTCAGGTTCATACATGCATCATAGCTCAGGGCATGATGGGAGCATCCAGTGAGTGAAACCAGTGCACTGGTCTATAAGGAATACATAATAAACAGAATCTGATATAGAGCAAGAATTAGAGGCAATGAAAAGCACACATTCCTGGGGCAGGAAAACCACCAAATACCATTTCATCGAGTGCTTAAGTAGTTCTTTCCATTATCCATGACAAGTTCAGTGCAGATTAATATTCAGTTTTCTTCCCTTAAGCAAGAAAAGAGAAATAAGAGGAGCTTTATCCTCTAACTATGCGATCACATATGAATAGGCTGGTTCACTTCACACAGAATAATTCATATCAGTCACAAAAGCGCCTATGATACAAATGCTTTCTGCAGTTAAGCTGTTTAAGCACCGCAATTATCCAGGCCTGATTCAGCCAGAATCTATCACCAAACCTCACTCTAAACAGTAACATGGAAAAAGGAAACCACTGTACCACAACAGACATACACAGACAAATGTTGTACGACTGCGAAAGACGAAGAACTGAGAGTAGTTGACTGAAACGACCCACTTCAGGGGAGATAAAAATTAATCTACTGGAAAGATATGCCCAGAATGTTTCTGTTTCTGTTTCTGGTGGCACTGTAAATACGAACAAGTAGGGTAGAACTAGTGAAACAGTGGCCTAACAAGCACTCTACAGCAAATCTGTAAAGTTTGTGGACAAAATTTCTAATACATAGAAAAAGCTGAGTTCTTGTCAAACTCCACTTGAGTGATGCTGTTGCACTACAGAGCTCCCAGGTGTGACTGTGAGAGAGTACAGAAGCGTGAAGCAGCATCCTCCCGAAAAGCATAAATTCCCCAGGCCAACATAAGTAAAAATAAATAAATAAAAAAGAAGAGGAAGAGGAAGAAGAAGAAAAAGCTTTAGGTGCTATTTGGAAGACTTTTGACAGGAAGTGAACAGTGTTTGTCTTACCAGTCCTACAGTCGACTGAAGGAAAACATCCATGTTGGAGGCGGCTTCAATGTTTCCAGCCTGTGCTTTGAGATGAACTCCTTTTGGTGCATCCATACTGAGAGAGCGGGTGGGGGACTCTAACCTAAAGCGAAACATCACAACATTATGAACTGTCAGTCAGCTGTTTTTTTTTTTTTTTTAATGTATTATTAAATATTATAAAGCATGGAAATACAGAAATGCTCAGTCGCAGATTATGGCCTATGTTTTTATTGTATTTGTCAGATGGTGCCATAAATAGCAGAACAATAGTCTTGAGGGTTGTAGTCCATCAGCTGGTGTTTGTTTATGGCTCATTTTTTATTTATTTGTCACCACTCTAACTCAGTGTGAAAAAGACAAAGACAATTCTAGCCTCTGTGCCTTTTCATGGATTTGCTTTTATGGATTGCACCCGTTCCCTCCACCAAGTTTCATGAAAATTTGTATTTTTTAAATTTTTTTTTTTTGTTTTATTTTGTAAAAGACAGACAAACAGTAGTAAAATGGAATACCCATCTTTCCAACAATACTCTGTAATCTCCAATTAAACCACACCACACTGAGCTGAAACGCTCACCTCAGATCTTTCAGAGGTTCAGATTTGAGCAGCGGCACCTCCACTGAATGCTGGAACAACGCTCCTTCAGGACCTGATGAAGTAACACACACAGGTGAAACAACTGCTTTAAAGGCTGTGTGAGTCCCACACAACTACAGTAAAAGGACTCTGTGGTTTCCAAAGCATTTCATCAGCTCTCTAGCTGTCCACATTTACTGGTATATGTGGATATTCATTAGGTTCAACTGTGTAAAACAAGTTGCTAGTGAGCAGCTAATACTCTAAGCAGCATTGGAGCAATTTATCCATTTTTAATAGTCTGAGCAGCACTTGTTTTTAAAAAGGGAAGCAGGCAGCATGCTCACTTTGAATATTGCAAGTCGAGCAATGCCAGAACAGAGATGGAGACCGATTAAAGATGACACAAAAGAGGAATTTTCCCCCCAGACTGCATAAAGAATGTAGGTCCCAATGTGCCTGATGTAGTCGATGATGATGTAGCAAGGATTCTTCATTTCAAGGAATTTTAGAAAACAGCTCCTCCACGTATGCCTGCCGGTCTCTGTAGAACAAATGACCCCCGGCATAATGAAGCTATCAGCTGACACTGCCCTCAACATTAATCAGCCTGCACTGTGTGTGGTCAGGGACCCACAGTGCCATCAATACACACAGTGGACACTGAGGGGGAGGCAGGACAGAAGACACACTGGACATGAAAATGTAATCCTTCACTCCTTAACTTTTCACTGTGTGGATGCATTCTGTATGTAGAGCTGTGTGTAATGTGACATATCGCATTGTACGGTGATGTATTATTGCTTTTCCATAAAATAGTTGATACCAATCATGTATTAAAGCAATAGGTGGCATGGCATCAATCAAAGTAGATATTACAAGCCTGCTGCCATTTACATGAACTCCAGGTGGAGGTTAGAGATATGCACGCACCACCAGCGATGATTACGAATGTCCTTGGTTGTTGAATTGTTGTACAGATATCTGCCATCAAACAGATTTTCTCCTGTTGACTTCACATCTGTTGTTAATGTGTTCCCCTTCCAAACAGAAAAACATTTTTGCCGAAAGGTTTGGGATATTTTCCAGGGAGGCAGCATGGGTTGCTGTTGGTATACCTGTGACACGTAGTTTGTCTCGTCCAATAACAGCCTGTTCGCCATCTGCAGTGAACAGCATGTTGTCATTGATGGAGTTAATGACCAGATTCTGAGTGTGTCCCTGAGCCTCTTTTGGACCTACAACAACAACAAAAACAATACCTTAAGGGGTTTGGCAATATTGCACAAAAAATATTGTTTTCATCAAACTGTAATCTGCTTCCTCCTATTAAACTTCCTCAGAGCTGCAGGTTTGGAAAAACATAATGATGTACACTCATGCCTTGAAAGTGAAAATGTCAGCCTGTTTAGACACAGTCATATGATGAAGAAAAAAGCTGAGTAAACAATGAAAAATTTTAAAAAACTTACAGAAAAACAATGAGCCTACATATCCCTTTTGTATTAAGCTGCAGATTTCATTGGTTACTGAGCTGCTTTGTCTGTATCTGCAGCGTTTACACCTGTCAGCTTCAACTGGTTTTTATTGTAAGCAATGAAACTGTCATCAGTTTGTCCTAAAACTTAAATATTTCATTCGGAATATCAAACGTAGGTTAATCCTTATGACAGTTGACTCAAATACTGATGAAGATCTGGAGTTGGTCTCCAGCACCATCAATAGTACCAAACTAATAGTACCAACGTAGTAAGTGCAACTAAAACTATGAGCTGTCTGTATTAGATGGAGGAAAATGTAGAAGACAAATGTCCCTATGTAGATAAATATTATGAGTTTATCTTTATCCTTCCATTTTTAAATTAATAACAACCTCAATTCATTAAAAAAAATATTGTGGCCAGTATCAAAAAAAGCAGGCTGCAATGATTTGCAAATTTTAAAAACACATAAACCCTAGAATTGCGGTCAGTATGAAAGTGTTGCTGAGCCCATGGAGTCATTTCCATCACAAAATCTCACCTGGTTTTCATGTAGTGCAGCCTGAGGACCCCAACAATCATGTGTATCCAGAACAGATTGTCAGCCTTGTTCTTTGTGTATAGAACTTTCTCCAGATTCTCAGACTCTTTTAAATAAATTATACAAATAATAATATATCCAGTATCTTGTCATGAAATGTTTTCACAATTTATATCCACAGTTTTCACAGACTCATCTTTTCCTCTGAGTCTCTACCTCTCGGAGGCGGTCTTTTTTTTATTTATTTATATATATATTTAGTCATGTTAGTGCCCTCTTGACATTTAACATCATTAGTTCCAAAATATTCCTCCAGTTGTTTATTTTCACGACCACTTACTTGTTGCTGCAATCAAATCAAAATTTTTAACATTGTATATTTTCTGTGTTCCACAGCAAACTGACATTATTTGCAAATCTCATTAAGCCATATTTTGCACAATGAGTACAAGCTTTTCTGGAAGTGGGGTTGTAGAGTCATTAAAGCTTTATACAATATACAGGGTTTTACATCATAAGGCTTCATTTTGTTGGTCATAAATGGTAGTAAGTGATTAATGGTTTACACGTAGACTGATAAAGCGACACAGTAAAGAACATCAGTAGCAATATGTGAGATTTAATAGAAAGTGAGCTCAAATTGGTGGATGAAAACTATTAGAAAAGCTTTAGAGTTATTTATTAATGACTTATAAAGCGTTTACAACTTCATAAAACACGTTCTAAGTCCTTAATGAGGGGAGTTTTATTGTGAAAGTGTTCATCGAATGCAAATGTATAGCCTCATTATTGCTCAAAGTAAATAGTGGCTTATCTGAGGTTATTTCCCTTTACCCTTCACTGCATCAGTGCCGACAGCCTTGTGAGAATCAGCCTGACGCAGGTAGATCCAGCTCAGCACCTACAACTGTGAACCTGCATGCAGTCCTCGCTAACAAGCTTTTCAGTTTTATTCACAGAGGGCCATGAGGATGCAGGCTATGCTTTTTATGGTTTAATGATCAAGGACACATAACGGCACTGTGAAACACGGCAATTAGTTGGGTCATTTGTTGGCCTTTTAATTATGACAAAATACCACAGTGCAGCTATTGGTGAGCCATAAAAGACGCACAAATATGATCCTCCACAGGCCTCGGGCCCTCTGTGTAATACAGAACGCTCCAGCAGCAACAGCACAGAGAGAGGAATGTTGTATTTAATGGATTTTAAATGGAAATGTAAGAGATTAAAATGGAACCATGACTTCTTGGGATTGTTAATGTTGGATGAGATATTGCTGCAGGACAAGTGCATGAATGACTTTACTATTGCCCTCATACATCAGTGGGATGCTGTGTTATGGGTGAGTGCTGTCTGTGTGTACATGTGTCCGTATTCTGGCTCTTACCCACAAATATCCTTCCCGTGACATCACCGTTTTCATTGCGGGCATTAAGGGACACATTTTCCGGTGAATGCACTAGCAGTGATGAATCCTGGGGAAATAAAAGATTAACCATGTTATCATCCTGTAAAATGTAACAATACCTTCAGAGTGTAAAAATGTAAAATATTTCAACCCTTTCTTTAAAAGTTCTACAACATATACAAATGGTTAGGTTTTGGTGCCACATACAATAGATCACTATTATGGAGGATTTATAAAGTGTACAAATAATTGCTTTATTTATGCTTCATAAATACTGTAGAAGGCATAGAAATAGCTTTTGTGTTCCCAGGTTCTTTTGAATTCATTTTAAGCTCATGTTTTTCTTTGAAAATCCATCAGTCGATCATCTGGACTTATCATTAGGCTGTTTTAAAGCCATTTGGTTAATGCAATTCTGTCACACATCCTCTTTTAGCTTTTTTAGGTCTGTATCTATCCTGAGAAAAGCATCTGGCTCTTTAGTAAAGTGATGTTCCCCAGCTGTCCGCTGTTCATCTGTATTTATATCACACCAAACATCAAATTAGCTGTTCTGGATCGTGTACGGTGGAGTTTTAGATGCATCCGTGCTAAGGAGTCTGTACATTGGTCAGTCCTCATTATTTGTAAGATGATGTTTCAGGAAATGATGGACAGAATGTGTTCAAATGTCACTCTGGCGCTAGTGGACAGTTTAACTTTACGCATTATTTTTGAAAATGTGGCCAATAACAGATTCCAATGTGAACTGATCACATCCTGAATAGAAATAAAAGAACTGCAAAGATAATTTCCTTTATCTAAAACTACTAATACACACAGTTAAAATACTCCAGTAAAAGTAAAGGCATCCAAAACCTTATTATTAAGCTCAAGTAAGTGTTCTGAATATTCATCGTACAGTAAAATGTTCCCTATCAGTGTTTTGGATTCATTTTGCTGCTGCATTCATGTGTATATTGATATTTAATAGCATGTGAGTGATGAATGTTCATTTAAAGACGCATTCTGATCTGAGATCACACCCATCATTGGCAAAACCCCTCCATTCCTTCACTCTCAGTATCTCAAACAATTCCCATAATTTATGCTACAGTGAATTTATTATTATTATCATCCCAAAAGTTCACACCACCTTTGGCCATTCATCATTTCATTTTTCTGCTGCTAATGACAGGAACGAGTTACAAAAGGCACAAGAAATACATACATTCATCCCATTACCCACCTTCAGTAATTCATTACAAACTATAGTTTCTTGTATTTCCTTGTTGCCTATAATGTATATATTGTGTGGGAGTTATCTGTGTTTTTAATAGTTTTATGAGTGGTTTTGTACTACAGTCATTGTGTTTTGTATAATTTGCCTTATGCTGCAAACTCTTGGCCAGTCATTATTGGACATGAGAATTGGTTCTCACCCAACCTTCCTGATTAAATAAAAGTAAATAATAATAATAATAATAATTCATTCAGAACCACCTATGGATCAAATTCCATGTGATTAGATAAAGTCTAACTGGGACTGAGTATGTAATCACAGAACCTGGTGAAAGGTGATTACTGATGAGTAGAAACATGAATAAAAAGAGGAATGTGTCTACAGTAAAGGCAAAATGATTCCAACTTTATTGGCAACAGTGTACTTTTGGCTTTCTGACTGAACTGAATGGTGTCATCCTTCCGCATTAAGGATTATATTAAGGATTGCAGCGAAGAGCTACTAAATGAAAATTCAACATCTGCCTTATTTGTCATAGAATAACCAGCAAACAGGACCCATCTGGATGTGAAGCTGCTTGTCAGGCAGTTAACTAATTACATTTGAAAATGAAGGAACTGTAATTAAAATGGTAGTAATTCTTAAATGATTAACATTTGAAGTCCACACTTCAATCACATCTTCACTGATTCATTTGAGATCCACCGTGGTGGTGCACAGAGGCAAAACTATAATATTTATGTCACTGAACATTTGTTCTTTCAGGTTTTTCATATCAACTCATCATCTGTAATGATTTATTACATAATAAAGCTGTTAGTTGTGACAATTACAACAATTTGGTTAAAGACAGAACATTAGGTATTTGCACTTTTGGCAGACATGACAACAGCACAGAGAACTATTTACAAAATGTTTATTAACAATTATCCAGCACTGATCCACTCAACTATAAGAAATCCCCATTCTGTAGGTAACTTACTGAATGCAGAAATCTGTAGAAAGCATCAAAAAACACCATTTATCGATAAACGAGGAATACATTTTCTCTTTAATGAGCCTCATAAAGTAAGAAAGAATGCTTAAAAATCGCTGCTATGAGCAAGAAAAGCCATAACATGTAAACAACTGCAGAAAAGTGTTCCCATCTGCTGCTAGCAGGCGGGCCATAAACTACTTTCCACCACAATATCCCTGAGGTTAATGGGGAGCTCACTGCACCACCACGTGCACTGTGTGGGACTGCCAAATACAGTTTGTTCTGACACCCCCCC
>JAPSES010000144.1:5970564-5982664 GCA_029822895.1 Maxillicosta whitleyi | reverse complement strand
CCCCCCCCCCTAAAAAAATACAATCAGAAGTATGCTGTTCACTCACTGTAGCAGGACAGAAACTGTTCGAGCGTCTGAAAGGAATTAGATGTAGATATGATACCAGGAGAAGAAACCATCTCAGATTTAAGCAGCAGTCTGCTTAAACTGTGAAATAACAACTCTCACCAGATCAAAAAGCAGAAAACATGCCGAGAAAGAGAGGAGGGAAGAGAGAGTGAGAAGGAATGTTGGAGCGAGAAGTGAGTCTTGCTGATTATCTTACTTCTCTGGAGTGAATCTCCTGAGCGTACAGAGGAAAGAGAAACTCCGACTCTCCTTCCTCCAGCTTCACCCCTTCTGAATGCACTTGTAGGTGTCCCATCCCTTCCTGCAGAGGGTGTAAGTATTATATTCAGAGAATGACAAATCAAAGTATATTCAATATATCCCTGACCAGCAGAGATAAATATTTAACTGCAAGCCAAGTGAGCAATTTCATCTGCAAGGCAAGAATCTAAAATATGACGGGTCAGGAGGTGAGGAATTTAGATTATATTATCACACTCAGAGTTGTCTTCCCCATTATGACACACAGTGGAACAAGCCCTGAGTTGTGTAGTGCAGTGCAGTAATGTGATGTGATGTGTGTATTCAAGTTTGTGTAAGTGGGTTTTGCTGCATTTCTTGTATGTGCATAAATCCACAGTCACCATCTGGTCTTGAGACAGAAAGCTGACAAGACTATGAAATAACTAGCACATAAATTACATCCAGATATGAGTTTATGGTAGGGACTAATCTGCTGAAACTAACAAGTAACAAGAGTCAGTGCAAAAGTAAAAAAAATAAAAAAATAAAAAGGATATTAAGGGATTGAACATAAGAGTCACAGAAAAAATTATTAGACCATCAAAATTCATCAAAACAATGGTTATGCAATCAAATACTAACTCCTGTGTGTATCATGTGACTAAAACAGACAGAAAAAAAAACATGGAATGTCTGGAATGGAGATATTGATGTAAGAACTGAAGAGATTTTGGTTATTATAAAAAAAAAATAAAACATGGAAAATGGTTTAGATATCAGCTCTGAAATTAAACTAATATGAGATTTTTGTTTTTGTTATTATATTTGTCCAAATAAATGTACCTTTAGTTGTAAACTAAACAAGAAATTGAAGAAAACAAGGGCGGTCTAATAATTGTTTCCACAACTGTATATGGATAAGACATCATGGGTGGATGTGAGGAGTATGAGAGCTGCGTACCGTATTGAACCACATCACCCTAAGGATCCAGATGGTGAGGGCGAAGTTGACCACCAGGATGACGATGAGCAGCAGGACAAACAGGTAGAGGCAGCGCTTCCTCCAGCCGTAGATGCCGATCTTGTAGATGTGGTCGGGCACCGGCCTGGGCTCGCCGTCGCCCTGGGTGGTGGTGACATACTGCTCCCGCACCATCTGCTGGCTGGGACCAACATGCAAAGACAAGTACACGGGCAATAAAACACGTGTTAAAAAAGGAAGAAAGGGAATAAAAAACATACTGTTCAATGCAAGAGCACATGGACAAAGACTGGAAATAACAGAACTTCATATGAATGGAGGTCAGTTGGGTTCAGATTGCGAATACATGCATATATATAGTTTGTAATTGTACCATGCTTTGTGTACTTTTATTTATTTGCATCATTCATTATTTGCTGGTTTATATGGAGATCAGCACCTCTGTGTTACATTACAATGTAAATATTTCACCTGTGTCAATATTTTTTGTCGTTTGTTAATTTTTGTTCCTTTCTGTCAGACTTGTACACACACACACACACACACACACACACACACACACAGTCTTGTAAAACTAACATAATGGGGATCACCAGTTCCTTACATACGATACGGGGACACCACTTTCCTGTGGTCCTACAAGTACCAGAAAAATTAGAAAAATTATAATAAAAACATTTATGAACATCATTAGTTACATACACACACATTGCAAAAACCATCACATGTGGTCCATACCCTGAAATTCACACCAGATATAGTTCTAGTTCATTTTAGATACGTTTCAGTGCTAAGTTTTTGTGGGGACGCATTTTTTGTCCCCATAAATTTTTGTGTCCCCAGGAGGTGACTGTGTATTCATACTTGTGTCCCCACACAATATAGTTTTACAAACACACACACACACATACACACACACACACACACACACACACACGCTCCTATAGCAGGGGGATAGTCATGACGATCTTATAAGGATTTTTTTTTTGTATGGGTTCCTGATAATTAAATCTCAACCACTCCATGTTAAAGGCCAAGGTCGGAGAAAGATTTACAAAATTCATGGAGCGATTTCCAAGCTCTGATTTACATCATATCTGGTTAAAACTCATCTGATGAAATTCCAGTTTTATCACATGATGATTTCACGATCTAATGCGAAGTCCGACCTTGAACGAATGAAGGTCAAGGTCACAACAGACAACTGTCTTATTCTCTGTGACATATCTTTAGAGCAGTGTCTTCCAGAGGAGAAAATTAAATCTTGAGTAAATTTGCATATATTATCTCCATGAAGTGAATGTGCAGGGGGTTGTATGCTGTTGAATGGGATTAAGCTGCCTTGTGGAGGTTTGTGCTTTGTGCCCATCATGAACATACATGCAACGGATATATTAAGACATGTTCACTTTATATAAAAATAACTATAGTAAACATTTCTGTGAAAAGCAAAGGGGTAAATGGAATCATTCCAATAAATAAATATACAAATAAGTAAATAAAAACACAAAAGCAATACCCAAGTCAGAGTGCTCGGAGTTCTTTATATATTCCATTATTTACTTCTTGTATTTTTCTACAATCTTATTTGTATTGTTATTTTTCCATTAATTCTGCCCTTGTCATTGACCTCATTCCTTTATATATTTTCATATTTTACTTTTTGGCCCAATGAAGCACCTGCTACTAACTTTATTTCTACATGAATAGATTAAAACTGCTTCACATACATTTATTTTTATGATTTTAATTGTGTCTCTGCACATGTACGTAACACACTGATAACCAATTTAACATACATATACGGACATTTGTGTGTGAATATGTAACACTATAGAAGACAATCATTTTAGTTTTTTCAAGTTCATTGTAAAACTTAAGCTTTCTTGAGGAAATAACTTCAAACATAGATATTTTAATTTTTTCAGTTATTTTTTTCCATGTTCTGGCAGAAGAGGCTTTCCTTTGGGTGTTGTCTGGTATAGCATTCTGCTTCGTGACAGTTGTGATTGTAAATGTTGGCGCTGATTTCCCTCTCGAACACATCCACTACATTGAATACACCTTTTTTCCAGCTTGAATGTACACACAATACCCGACCTCACCTCAATCCAATGCCTTGTTCACTCACTGTCAACATACAGTGTTCCTTTCATGAGCTATGAGCACAGACCCAGTGGATATCTGGCTCTTTGCTTCAACGGAAAACTTGACTGAATTTCCAGGAGTTTTTAGGGAGGGCAAAGGGGAAGGAAAATAGCACTTATTACAGAGTAGAGGCGGTACTTCCTTTTTATTTCTTTATTTTTGAACTTGTCTAGTTCAGCATCATAACAGCGGAATGATAGTATGGCTGAACAAATGTGCTTTGCCAAGAGAAACTTCATAAAGTATATGAGGCTCCATGTGATATTCTACTGTCTTTATTATGAGGTTTGTTGAACCACATTTGGATGCTGGACGTAACATGAAGGACCAGGGGGAAGGAGAAGAAAGGGGAGAAGAAAACGAAAGAGTGAAGGGGGGAGAAGAAGAAAGAAGGAGGTGGTGAAGACACACACAAGAGAATATCCATAATACTAACAATAACAACCATGATGATAATTAGAATGGGAACAATAACTAGAGTCAGAACTGAGTGAACTGGACAGAAAAAAGGAAGAAACTAAAATGAAATAAAATAAATAATACAGATTAACCCATAAAGACCCAAACAGCCACTGGCAACCAAAATCATCTACCAATATAAAATGTTTAATAACCTCTGATCCACTAATCCTATCAATACATATAAATAATTGGTGTAAAATGCAGTTTATCATCTTTTCATGGTCATCAGATATGACCCAGTTGGACATTCAGAGGTTCCGTAGTTACCGTGGGAACACCATCATCTTCTACAATACCAATAAAATCCATGGAGTTGGATCAATGACAATGGATGGACACACATTTTCTTCATTTTTCTCCGTTTCGGACACTTCTAACTTTTATACTGACCTTTTATGAACATCTACATGATCAGTGAATTAAATATGGGAAAATATCTGATTTTTATTAAAGAATAGGATAAAATTGTAATAAATAATGATAAATTGGTCAAGAAAGCTTAAATAGAGACAAAAATTCATTTGGGAACTGCTGGGAAAGAGTAACACTGGGTCTTTATTGGTTAAATAAGAACTATAATAACGCAAAACGTGAACAAAATATCATAGCACAAATAATACCAGCAACGGTACTTTCTGGCTACGCTGCAGCAGTCTATCAGTGACAACAACCGAGGAGATGAATGTCAGCATATTTCAAACTACAGCGAGTTACACAAGCTGTGACACCAGCAGTAGTTTTCTGTATTTGGTTTACATGAGGGCAAACTGAGCTCTAACTGCAGGATGCATAAGCTCCAGTCAGCACATTCAGACCATCTGACACAGTGGCAACAGGGAACCTCTGGGACACATTTCACATTGACACAGGAAGTGTGTGGAGCACGACGGAGCCAAGGACCACATTGCCTCAAAGGGCTGCAGCAAGGAAAAGGAGACATGTCTCTTTCTATTGATTAATTTGCATTAATAACCAGGCGTGGGCCGCTTTTGCTGAGGAGGTTGCCTCAAGAAAATGCTGTCAGTCGTAGATTATGACAACTCAATAAAACACCCAAAACAAGCAGAGACAGAACAGACAGACTCTAGATTTCTCCGAGCAAACACAAGGAAATGCTGCAAATCAGTCCAGTTTTTCCAGGTTTCACTTTTATGGTCAACGTAAATAAAAGATGAACCAACATTATCTCAGCAGTGTTGTCAGAACCTGACAAGGCCCAGACTCCAGTACTGATTTACATATTGGACAGATGTTGTGTCTTATTTCTATGGTAAAGGCGTTTTCCATCATGTCAAAGTAGCTACTTTTAAGAGCAAAAACGAATCCTTCCAGATGTTCAACCACGCCCACGATCCCACCCATAGGATGATGATACGTGCAAAAAAAGTTGGACACAATCTGCTAACAGTTTGTGACAAACAAGAACAGTCAAGAAAAGATTTGCTTCTGTAAATCATGAAAGTTCGATACATTTACAACACAGAAAGATGCATAAAAAAGATGACGTTCACATCAAGGTCTGAGGGCAGCATTCAGAAAGGCCTCTGCAGATGCAAATGGCATGTTTCTTATACCTGAAGAGATGTTTTGGCATAAGGTAACTTTAGTAAGTGAGTATTTTTATATCTATGATGCCTGAGAAGGGAGTTAAAAATGACTTTCTGCGAGGGAGAGGAGGTAGATAAGTCATGAGAGATATGAAGAGCTCACTTTGTATGATATCTCCCCTCATTTTTATTTATTTTATCTTGTCAGAATCATTGTGATGAACTGAATGTGTGCAACAGAAAAGCTACAGTGGCTTATTCTGAGCTGACACATAACTGCTAATGTCATGAACATGGATTGAGTCGACTTTCTCCACTGAGTATCTGTTAAATCGTCCGCTTCCAATATCCATCCACACTACACCTATTAAGAACCACACACATCATTTGTGTGTAAACATGCTGATCAGCCCACTCTGCGCTTTTTTTTTTTTTTTTTATCCAACCAGTGGCATGGATGGTAGAGCTCTGGATTTGTTCATTATGATGTTAATGAATGTGATCTAACCCAGTCTAATTACTTTAAATGAGAGTATTAAGAGCAGCAGTACATGAGTAGGAAGCTGTTCTGAGGCTGGATCTTTAAAGGCATCTTCCAGCTCCAGTTTCAGCTTTACCAGCCCTTCAGCCGCAGACTGATCCTTCCATAGCAACCCAAATAAACACTCCCCGAGCAGCCGCTGCTCAAATGCCAGGAATGTTCAATTTATGGGACTTGATAGCAAATACTGGCTATGCAATCTTTAGAAAAATACAGTTTCATTAAACCCTATAGTATTGTTGAGATTTGCTCACAAATGTTTTAAATCATATTCAGTCAAAAATGTTTACCACTCTGGACTGTGTGCCGCAAAATGTAGCAAGTAAATTCAACTTTCAAAGCAATTCTAACCCACTAATAAAGCCCTGTAGACACTAAGATGGATAGAATGTGGTTCAGCATTGTTAGCAGGGGTATTTATCCTAGGGCACTCACTCAATTAACCTTAAACAAGTGATGCTCCCTGCCTGGTTCTGATTCAGATCACTGGATGAGAGCAGGGAGAGTCGCTGGACAGCCGAGCTGCTTGGCTGAAATCCACAGGGTTTTCATTGTAATTGAGAATCCAGGTTCCAAAGGCAAGACTTTACAAAGTGACTCAGGATGGGACTGGCTCAAATTGTTCAGTTGAATGATGTTTATCTCGAGAAAAAAAAAACACAGGAATAACTCAGAGAGGTGAGAAATGAGCGCAAGAAGAGCGCAGAGCTGAAGTTTCTGTGCCTGTCTGTCTGGTAAGAAGTGGCCGGCTTCATGTCTCCACTCTGCTGTGATGCCTTTACTGCTAAAAATAGGACACAGCATTGTGAACTAAATATAAAAAAGCACCACAGGACACACAGACACACACAACATAGGTAAAACTAATGAAAAATTATATGATAGTGAAAGAGAAGAGGAGTATCTCTAATGAAACACTAAAATATTAATGAGGGTCTGTTTCGTGAAGTTATTTTTGTATTTCAATATTGTTGGCCATTTATGGTAAAACTACAGACAGCTGGAAACCAAATACATTTTGTTTTAATCCCAAAGAACATCTGTAAGAAGGACGAGTAATCACAGCCAAACATGAGACACATGAGCCACAAGAAGAAGAAGAAGAAGAAGAAGAAAACTTAGAAAGAAAAAAAGGAGAGTTGGTCAAAGATTGCCTTATGAAACACTTCTGATCTGAGTGATGAGGTGATGATGACAGAGACAATATGAAAGAGTAGTTGAAGCAGAAGGAAAGGCAGAGTACTCACCGTTGTTTGTTGAGGCACAGCGGTCCTCTTTCCTACGCAACAGAAAGCAGATCTCGAGCTGGTACGAGCAGCTTGAGAAGCAGCAGTGTTCGAGCTCCTCACACGTCTGTCAGCCACTCAACAGCTGCGAGCCATAAATCCAGCTATGGACTAATCACCACGAGACGGCGCTCCCACTCTCTGGCATACCCACTCCTGACTCTTTCCCCTCAGCCTTTTTACCCTTGAATATCATCTGAGTGTGTGTCAGGGAGGGACAGAAAACAGAAAGAGGGAGAGAGAGAGAGAGAGAGCAGTGGAGAGGTTCAATCTCTACAGCACACATACATACAAAAAAGAGAGAGAGAGAAAGAGAGAGAGAGAAACCCATCCATAATGAACTGAGGCAGTTGTTTGTCATGTATAGCTGTGAGTCACTTTCACTGCCCAACCCATGGCTCGACCCAGTCTGGTCTAATTTGAGACTTCAGTCATGGCTCTCAACACAGACTTAAGCTGGTCTTTCAGATATCTCCTCTGGGTGACAGGCAGCAGGAGGGCGGACCTTGAAGATGAGGGCAACTAGAGGAGACAACAGACACACTGCAACAAACACTACACAACATGCAGTCAATATGGAGCCATTACACCAATTGCAACAAACATATTAGATTTTCTTTTTTACATGCAGTTATTATAAAGAAATAACTTTATTTTACCTTAAATATAATAGATTAAATAGGTTGAATTCATACATATATGTATTACACTGACAGTTTTACACACCCATTCATGATAAATTCAACAATGCTGACATGTTTATACTCCAGCCTGAAGCTAAATAATAGCTTTACATAAAGTGGACTATTTGTCATCTCTAATCTCACTGGATTTTCTGCTTTTATCCTCTTCTTCCACCTTTATTTAAAATCATGAAACGTTAAAAAAGACGTCATATTAAAGATCCTTCTCGGTCACAGATGGTTTTCACTATTGTGGCTGATTAGAGCTCATCACTGTGTCCGTGTGCAGAATGAGGGGAGGCTGCCACATCACTCAGTCCTCTGGTGGCTTTTACTGCACCTGTTAGAGCCCATTAAATGACTTTAATTGTACAGACACATTACTCTTCATTTTACCGTTTCAAAAACATTTAATTTAATGGGAAGTTGTAAATGTTCTATATGTGACTGAAGAAAATGTAACTTCCTTGCTTGTCCTTAAAGTGTGCAGAGGTCATATTGGTTGAAAAGTAATCGCTTGTACGAGTGTTAAAAATGCACGCATAAAAAAAATATAAACTGTCTGCATCTGCAAGCCATTAATTTATACTGAAGCAGCAGTAATCAGTGATACTGTTACGCTATAATCAGTAAATATGAAAAGCACTGCACTGTTGAAGATGAGGCACCACACAGGTACTTATCTAGTACTTTGAAGGTGAGGTAATGAAGGTAATATTCCTAATATTTATCAATTTATAATGATTCTTATGTCACATGCTCTTGGTATGAACAGTGAAATGCATCATAGAAATCATTCAGTATTATCATTTCCTAACCATAAAGATACATTGTTTTTTAAAATCAAATCCTGATATGAAAGGTTCATTTCAAGACATTTCTTCAATTAACATGTGTGTGCTGGAGTTAAGACAGTTTAATACAAGCCGCGGAGCCAAACTGATGAGAAGACTCTTTTGTGCAAAAACATAAATGTATTTTGTGTCCTCACTCAGCGATGCTCGAGGAGTTGGAAGAGGGTGCATCTGTCAGTGGAGAGCGTCCTGCAGTTTGTTTTGCAGTTGCTGCTTGAGGTAGCGCTGTGCAGTGACAAAGGGACATCTGACAACATTCATCACAGCTCCCGTGTCTCTTCGTGCCCCAAGCAAACATCTGACAGTCAAGATAGGGTCCTCATTTCATGTCATTTCTTATCAATATGTCAACCTTTCACCGCCTGTAGCATTTTAGCCAAGAATATATGAGATAAAGGGTAAATCTTGCACACCAAGTTAAAAATGATCAATTTTCGTCAGGGTGCCCTTTAGATTTTAGTGGATGACCTCACAGTCTATGATGTATGTGCATAACAGAAGTCTTAATTACCAAGGACACCGACAGTAATGAATCACAGCAGGCTAAGTAAGGTGGGAATGTATCAAGGTTATGGATTATAGTATTCAATAATGTATTGAAAAGATTCATCTCAACCTGCTTTCAGTTTTATGAACTTTATATCACAGATCATGAGTTTACCAAATGTTGTGCCAAGTATTTGGAAGAAGGAGCATTTGATACAGCTGCCAAGTTTATGATTGAGCAAGTGTATTTGCATTTATTTCCTTCTATCCACAATCATTAGGCAGAACACACCACTCTGGGAACAGATGGTTTCTAGCTTTGAGAAACTACAGCAACTATACTTATACACAATTTTTGTTCAATTTTAAGTGTTAGATTTAAACATCTCTAAAGCAAAGCAAACCACTGGTCTGAATAATCCCTGCTTATTAGCATTTAGTTAGTCAATTGGTAAGCCATTTCTTAAAAATACTGCTTTGTGAATATGCAGCATTCATCAACATGAAAGCTGTTGGTATTTTGCCAGTAGATCAAAATTATGATTTAAATCATGACTTAATTTCACACTATTGAGATGTTTAAATCACCCAGATACCACCTAAACCAGCTCTTTACATACAGTATGAACAAAAAGAGAGAAATGCACAGGGTTTGTCTTTTCAGTTTTTATTCACCTATCATTACAAACAGCTCATCACAGGAAACACAGGAGAACCTGAAAGAGAGAAAGAAGTCCACATGTCAGCCAATGAGCTCAAACCCCCAAAGACATACCATACAGACTGGTTTGACGTTAAATGTACCTGATTATGCTTTCTCCGTTGCTGCCTCCTCATCTCCACCCTTGGTGTTACGTGTGTAAATCAGCTGTGCTCTGTGTTTGGACACCAGTTTGATCATGCCTGGAAAACAAAGGACCATGTTGTCATTTGTTGTACTTTACATAGTGCATGTTTCATCATTGAGTTTGTCCAGCTTAACTTGATTGAGCATGCCGAGGTATGAGATAGAAAGCTACTGCTGGCTGATTCTGAGCCACAAATATGCATGTTTCACAAACTCTTAACATGTGTAATGTTGTAATTATACCACAATAACAGATGCTGCTTTATTATAAAAAAAAGGTCTTATTTCTTGGGCTTAGCAGTCTGGTTGAATTAAGTGGTCCATGTATCCTGTAGATAAAAAGTTTCATACAAAACAAAGGCAGGGTTTGTACAAGACAAGGTAACAGACCTTAAGTTCTGTCTACAGTTATGAGGGGAATGAGGCCCAAAATGTGATGCACAAAGACACTGTTCTTTTGGTAGTGAATATTTCAAATACATATGAAGTTTACCATAAAAAAAAAAACAAACTACTCTTTGTTTAACACTTGATGGGATGTAATAGTGAGATTACAATGTTCTTAAACCATTTCCTTTAGTACACACTTTTTAACACAACTATATGTAACGAACATTTTGAAGATGGAGGAAAAGGTCAGAAAGACATACTCAGCTGTTGAATGCTTACACATACATACATAGTGTGTAAGCATTCAGAACCACTACACATAACCAACAGCACTGATGACTGTAAGGCAAAGATGACAGATGAGCTTAATGTTGCATCACAATATTAAGGATGGCACAGCATACTGCTAATGTGTATTAGAGTGCAAACTTCATTGCCTTAATCCATCATGGAAAGACAAATCCACCAATTCTAAAGTGACTAACAAGGTTGAAGAATTTCATTTAAAAACCTCAGGATGACTTATCCTAAAATGCACACCAAGGTTTTTGAATTCCTATGCATCCTTTCCTACTTAATTAATGCCATCTTCACTAACTTAATATTTAGTAGGAAAAAAAACAAACAAAACTACTTTCTCCAGAAACCCCAAAGAAGAAAAAATGCTACAAGTAAAAACACACTTTTGGTGGGATTGAATGTAAGCCTGTCCCAACATACTCAATAGGAAGCATTATCTAAATATATGAATTATGTCCAGATATTTTACTTCCCCAAAGTTGAGCCCACCTAACAATCAGCACAAAGGTTTCATTTAATGCCCAATTATTTAGTTTGAGTAAGTATGCACAGCTCAGGGCGGCTTCAGGACTGTTTGGACAGCTAGTTCACCTTTGGCGAGCAGTTCCTGGAGGGCATTCCTGGCAAGGGAACCACGGATCTTCAGCCTTTCTGACACAACAGCAGGGGTGATGAGCTTGTAGTTAGGAACTTCTTTGTACAACTTGTCATAGGTTGCCTTGTCGAAGAGCACCAGGTTATTGAGCTTATCCCTCACTTTTCCCTTGGACCACTTCTGCTCAGAGCAAGAAATACGGGGTTAGGGTTTAATTGCCCAGCCAATCGTGACAGATAACCATGTCAGTTATAAAAAGGGACACCATCCACTATTAGTCATCACAGTGTACCTTCTTCTTGGCTTTGCCTCCAGACTTGTTGACTGGGTCCTTGTCCTTTTTGGACTTGCCAGTGTCCTTCTTCTTGTCTTGCTTGGGAGGCTGAAAGTAAACACATCAAGGTTAAACGTTAAACATAAAGTCGATTGTTTGTAGCTGCCAATATTTTTGTTTTATCACGAAGACAAGGAAGTATCCACGAGACAACAAATATATCCCGTAGCGGATAAAATCCAGCCGCTAACTGATGACCAGCATGGGATGGCCTTGGCTGAGGAGCTAAAACCTCTAAAACGGCCGCTGCCAGAAATAATCATCATATTACAAATAGGTTTTATAGCATACCCTATATATTATTATAATTGTAGTACAATGCGACTTCCGTGTATGTTTTGAGGTCGACACATT
>JAPSES010000144.1:5952868-5970464 GCA_029822895.1 Maxillicosta whitleyi | reverse complement strand
GTTTTATAGCATACCCTATATATTATTATAATTGTAGTACAATGCGACTTCCGTGTATGTTTTGAGGTCGACACATTTTTTTCTGTTAGCTTTCTGCAACGTGAAAGCGTGGTGGAATTAGCGATTGAGCTAGCTAGGTAGCTAGCAATAAGTTAGTAAAATTTCACTACAAATTGCCTCTTTCAGACGCTCTTCTCAAGGCACAGAAGAGCACATCCTCGTCATCAATCATCCCGGCTAGCCAGAACTCGAGACGAGAAGAATACTTATGGATAATATTAACTGTGACTCGAAAAAATGTGTAACATTTCTCCTTACCATGTTTCCTCGTCAAGATGTCGGAGCGAAAGGAAGTTCACCCGTGCAAGAGCCCCTTAGACAACCCGTACATGCGGAAATGGAATAGGGACTTCTGGGAAATTTAGTTTTTGTGTTTAACAACGTTATATTAGCTTTTTTGGTGGGGAAAATACTTTACAGCAACTCTACGTATTATTATTAATAAGTTTAACAATACATATAATTTAAAATAACTCAACCAAAAAGCAAAGTCACAGTTTTCCTACGTTTCCTGGTCACATGACACATGTCCTGTCAGCTGGGCAGGACGCTGCAAAGATGGTGATCTTCAGCGTGTATGTAGTCAATAAGGCTGGAGGTTTAATCTACCAATATGACAACTATGTCCCGAGAGCCGAGGCTGAGAAAACATTTAGTTATCCTTTAGATCTAGTGCTAAAGCACCACGACGAAAAAGTCATTGTGTCGTTTGGACAACGTGACGGAATCAGAGGTAAGGCTACACACAATAACATCGTTAGCCTTACTTGTAGCAACGCCAACATTAAATTGCAGGACCAGAAGGTATTTAGATCTTTTGTTTAAGGAAAAGTACTAACTCTGTACTGTAAAGTACTCCTTTACGAGCAAACCTTCTACTTCCAAGTAAAAATAGCTGTTGTAGAGTGAAATGGTCCCTGTCGTTGTTTTACTGCAGTAATATTACTAGTGTATTATTGTGCATGCAGCATGTTATTGCTATACATGTTTAAGGTTGAAGTGATTTTAACAACTCTGTATGCTGTTTCTATAGTTTAATATACTGCAATGCGTCATATTCTATGAAAATATCGTATGTTACAGCACAATGGTGGTGTAACTTAAAACCTTCGTCTTGGAAGTAGAATGGAAGCAAATATAGGGGTCTGACATGGGGCTGAGTGGAAGTATTACATTTAATAAAATGAAAAAACTTTCACTGCATGACCCCTAATTATTAGCAGTACCAATGAGGTGGGGATGTAATTATTTAGTTAGTTTTATGAAGATTGGTATGAAGAAAAGTGGGTTAAATTAACATATGAATGTGTGTGTGTAATTTTTTTGCATTTATTTCCCTGCATGCGTCCTTAGGATGTCTATAAATGACCCTCAAACTGCTATATAAATTGTGTTGTAAATATAAATATACATAGACATGTTGATTATTACTTATGCTTCAGTTGGCCATGCAGTGCTGTCAATCAATGGAGTTGATGTTAATGGAAAGAACACAGCAGATGGGAAGGACATACTCGAGTACCTCAAAGATCCTGCAAATTATCCAGTGTCTATACGTTTTGGACGTGCTCGTCTGAGCTCCAATGAGAAGCTGATGCTGGCATCTATGTTTCATTCGTAAGTCAAGTTTCACATTTTAAATGGTGATACTAAGGAGGTAGGATGAGGGTGAAGATAATTTTGTTTCTAGATCTCAGTAAATATCCATCTTGATAAACCATTTTTTTTTTTTTTTTTGTACTTCAAACCACTCTTTCTTTGTATTTGTTTGGTTCTTGTAGTTGGCCAGTAAAAAATGTTTCTTTTCAATCAGTACATTCATAGTCATGGGTCAGATGTGTGTGTCTCCTCTAGGTTGTTTGCTATAGGATCACAGTTGTCTCCTGAAGTTGGCAGCTCAGGGATTGAGATGCTAGAAACAGATGTCTTCAAACTCCACTGCTTCCAGACTCTCACAGGTCAGTAATGTCCTGAATTATTTCTGAAGAAGCAAATGTGTCTGGACAGATCAAGTGTTTTTTTTTTGTTTTTTGTTTTTTTTGGGGGGGGGGGTTGTATTAATACTGTAACACCAACAATATAAAATAGTGAACAGAATTTTGGCACACACTTTTTTTGTCTCTTTTCTTTAAAGGGATTAAGTTTATAGTGCTGGCAGACCCTCGTCAGTCTGGGATTGATGCACTGTTGAGGAAGATTTATGAAGTTTATTCTGATTTTGCACTCAAGAACCCATTCTATTCCCTGGAAATGCCAATCAGGTAAATAAGAATAAGGTCAATAAGAGCATTTAGAGATGCTCTGTTTTTGTTTTTTTTATATATAACTCATGTTTTCCAAATGTTTAATAATTACATGATTTTTCAGGTGTGAGCTGTTTGACCAGAACTTGAAGAGTGCACTAGAGGTCGCAGAGAAAGCTGGGAACTTTGGAACTGGATCTTGAATTGGAGAAGACTTCATAAAATACACAATTCTCATTTTGCTTGTACGTGATATTTTCTAACTACAAACACATTAACTGAATCTTTGTTGGTTATGTTCAGCTGCTGAGAAAGGAAAAAAAAAAGGTTTTTTTCTGTTCATTGAAACCTTGTAAATATATCATGTCTTGTATATGTTTAAAGATTAAAATGGCATAATATAATCATATATTTGTTTTTGCGTGCATGTACATTGCTGTGTGATGTCACTGCTATCTACTGGGTAGTGAGTACAAACCTTGAAAACGGACACAAAGACTCAATCCAATGTCATTTATTCAAGTCTTGTCATTCATCAGGAAGACCGTACATATGTTTTTTCTTTTTTTTTTTCCAAATGATGAACATCTTGTAAGTCTTATTTCCATTTAGGAAGACCCATTAGTAAAAGTTCATGCTCAGATTCCAACACCTGAAACTTCTACCAGTTTTGGGCCTTTGTTGATCATCGGCTTCTCAGTCCTTGTGTTTATACATAAAGTGAACTCATTTGTATTTCCAAGCTGACTTAATTTGTGTGTTGTTTATTACAAAGTGTAAACCATTCAAGGAGAAGCCCCTTGCCTTTTTGAAAAACTGTTCAACTGTTAAAGGTACAGTTTTGACATTCAAGTTCTTTGTAGATAATGGAAAATACTGTGGTATAAAAAAGAGAATTCTGAAAATATAACTGTGGCTCAGAATATTCCATTTTACACTTGTAGTGTTATTGTGTTTTATTCTGCCTTCTTGGGCAAGGTACCCATTTTGCTTCTGATGTTACGCAGGAGGAAAAACCCTATAGTGCAGACAGCACAGCTTATCTCTGCTACCCAGAAGGCCATTTCCCAGCCGTGGTGTTTGGCAATGGTGTTGAATGGTAGCCCAGAAAGGAAGCCACCCACTGAGGAGATAAAATATATGTTTGTTTAATATATTTGTCACTGGTATTGTGCAGTAACTTAATAGCTGATTAATTAGGTCAGCTGGTCCAGATACCATATGTGAAGATTCTTAACAAACTGAGTTCACTTACCATTAGCCATTAAAGAAACAATAGCGTGCGATGTGCCACAGAGGTTGGACGGGGCACTCTCACTAGCCATAACCCCAAATAATGCAATTGGTCCGTAAGAGGAAAAGCCAAAAATAGCACCCAAGCTAAGTATCCACACCTAAATATGCAAATGAAGGAAGCTTACAGGGTTATGCAGGATGAATTCAATGTAAGTGAATATGTTATACACTGTGTTTTTGTCCAGTGTAATGTCTGAAGAAGGTACCTTTGAACTGTCAGCAGTGACGGTAAGTCTGAACAGGTACATGGACACAAACATTCCAGCCATCATCGAGATTAGGATGAAATGACGGGGATTGCCATACATTCTTCTGCCTTGCTGTACAAAGAGGAAAGGCATATGTAGATTTTGTTGGCCATAATGGCTGCAAAAAATAGATGATTTTAACATTTTTCACTTCATAATTTTTTATATTAAAACTGTGGAGCTACATCGTGGACACTGACTGGCAGCTTGTTTGTTCACTGTAGGTTTGCTAGAGTTCCTCTGCCATTAGAGTAATTACAATCTGGGGAAATGTGAGACTTGATATCTGTAATTCAGTATACTATTGAGTGGAACACTTCCCCTCTGTGCTTATCATTATTATTACATGAACTTGAGAGGGAAGACTTGCCATGTGAAGACTAAGAGGAAAACTGAAAAACAAAGAAAAAAAGCACACTAAAAATATTGACAGATGTTAAAGTTTACATTGACATTAAAATGTTTGAATGCATCTTAATTACCTGTGTAAATTCCTTTATTCATACTGTAAGTAAGTAAGTACTGTGTTGGCCTTATGAACAATTTTGTATGTTATGCATGAATAAGTGTAAATCATATATTTGATAAATTTAGTCATACTTCTACATCCTAAAAGAGTCTAGAAAAGTCTGATGGAATAAATGTTGGGGTAGTTTACTTGCATGAGCAGCACCTGCATGAATGAAGGTTATGTGGAAAAATAGGTTAAGAAATAAGAGCATATTAACAGAAAGTACTGCTAAATAGGATAAAACTCTCAGGTAAAGTATTTAAAAGTGTCCACTATGAACTTTACATATACTCACTTTAGCCACAGCCTTGTCAGAGATGTAACCTGCTGCTAAACTGCCAAGTAGGCCTCCAAGCTCCAGGGCACTAATGTATGAACTACCTACGAAAAACAACATAGTGAACCACAAGAAGCAGTAACCTAATTAAGATGGACACATTACTTAGCAGAAATCTGAGGTGTTCTCTGCTCTTCCATACCCATGAGAGTTGACTGGCCCTTGTCCTCAATGAGAAACAATTGGCCCCAGTCGCTGCATGCTGTCTTCACCCCAAACATCACCATTTGGGACACAGATAACAGCCACAGGTAGGGTGACAGCAGGAAGTCTAAGAGGGTGCTTTCATCACTGGAAGAACCTGAGTAGGCAGAGAATAGAATATGTGACTCACACACTACCTAAATCTTTTTGTATGTCCAAGAAACTACCACAAAAAGTGTAACACAGTCTATAAAGTGGTACACCTATCACTTTGCTTAGGACTGACCTAAATGCAGGCTCACATAAGTGGCACGTGAGGGGCACCCTGGGTACAGAGTCCAGAGAATCTCTGACCTTTAGACACAACAGGCACATCGTACACAAAAACCCACACATCTCCATGTGCAATACACAGTTATGTGTTACCTAAAGTACCTGTGTTGAAACAACTTTACTGTGCTTTATTCAGTTACTAAACTGAAACGCCATCACTCTGTAAACTCACCTCCTTTGGTCTTCTTAGTTGCTGGCTCTATATTGGGAAGTCCTACATCCTTAGGCTCATTCTTGATGACCAGCAGGCATCCAAAGGAGAACACCACGCAAATCATTCCAGACACTGACAGTATCGTCCTCCAACTGCAACTCTGGGCCAGAACAGAGGCAATAATAGGGCCCAAGCTGCCAGCCAAATTCATGCTGCAGGAGAGAATTGCCCACCATGTTCCGAACTGAGAGGGCTCAAACCACTGAGAGCAGAGAAGAAGAAATAATGACATGAAAATGTGACAGAGCTGACAGGGAGTGTCATTAAGTTTCCCACTTTGCCTTTTTAATACATACCTGAACCACTGCATCGTTACAAAGTGACGACGGGTATTAATTGAATGACAATTATGTGACAGTGACATATCGCATATTGCATGAGGGGAATAGTGACAAGCTAAAAATAAGGGAGGTTGAATAAGGAAATTTCAGTGCAGATTGTGCGTAGATTGCAGCAGGGATTTGGTTCTTACACTTACATGCACTGTAAACAGTCGAACCGTTTGGACATTAACAACCACTGTGCTTGTATTAAAATCACTAATTGTTACTTATCTATAGAATTCACCACACCGTTTAAGTAAACAGCAGGAATACTATAACAAACAATCACATCACATTATGGAGGCTAAAAACTTATTTTAAATTGCATTCTGCCTGTTGACCAGTTGTTTATGGTGTGTGTGTGTGTGTGTGTGTGTGTATGTGTGTGTGTGTGTGTGTGTGTTAGAACCATATTGTTGTATTATATTGTAAATAATGTGATATTCTCAGAGGATAGTTTCTGTTTTGGGGTTTTTTGCCTTAGGTACCTTGCGCAGAACCCTTCCACAGGGTGGCCATCCTAAACCCTGACCCAGGCCATTGAGAAACCACAGGGCAGAGAAAACAGCTACAGTGGAGGACCAGGAGAAGATCACATTGATGCCTCCCACCGAGAACAGGCCAATGGAGAAGAGCCAACGGGCGCTGATCTGGTCCGAGAGCACACCGCTGATAAACTTACTGATAGCATACGCCAGAGACTGACTGCTGGTGATCATGCCTGAGCAAATGTAGAGGAGGAAGAAAGGGGTCCACACAGACCCAATGAACCTGAATGCAGTCTGTTTTTTAAACCAGTGTGCAGCTCTACACTGTTCAGTGATGGTCTTGTTTGTCACATTTAATTGACCCCTAGCACTACATTTTATCCTTGATTAGTAACATTACCCTTAAAGCAATATTTTTTACGGTCTTGGTTCTAACTATCTACAACATTCCTCAGTCTTTAAGCCACAGAGCTAATGTACAATGCATAGGCTTTGTGAAGAAGACCAAAGTCATGGATACATGCTAAAGTGTACTTACAGAATCTGTAAACAACAAATACATTATATTTAAAAATGCCCAAGGAGCCCAAGGATCCAGTAAAAATAGATAACATATAATATTGATTAAAAGTGTTTCATACCCAAATCATCCTTATCCAGCTTAATCTCTTCCATTACAGAAGGGATCACAAAGGAGAATGTCTTCCTGTTAAAGTAGTACAGCGTGTAGCCCAAAAACATGGCCAGAAATGTAGTAGAACGGTAGTAACCATAGCTTGCTGAAGCCATAACTGCAGACTTAGTCCTATTAAAAAAAAAAATAAAATAAAATAAAAAAAAAAAAGACAGAATCTAAGAACAAGATGAACCAAGACTGAGGAGAGCCCCTGTCAAGTGACAGACTTCTGCTGCCTGTGACAGTGAACTTTGCTTCAGTATCCTCTGGTGGTTGCACACACAGAGGGGGTTGTAATCAGTAGAAGAAGTTAATGGTCAACTTTTCTACCCTGTCGCTGATTTAATTTGGTTTATTACCATGTGGCTACTGACTAGAGGGGAAAGAAAAACAGTTCAGTCTTTCCTAAAAACTGCATGACTATTGGATTTATTTGGTCACTTTTAAGAAAGATCACACTGTTTGAACAGTAAAGTAAGATTTAATTTTCCTGTATTGCTTATAGTATGTAAATTCTTCAAATTGATTGGTTAATCATCCACTGGGAAGACCAATAGTTTCTCAGGGGCAGTGGGAGGCTATTTTCCAATGATGCAGGAATGGAAGAGCAGTAAATCAAACTACAAGTAAAACTAATTGAATTCAGCACAAAAACGGACTTAAGATGTAACAAATGAAGTCAGCATAAACCAAAGCAAAAATCATTTATCATTTTAGAGTCTTATATAACAGGTATGTATATGTTCTACAAAACACTCTTGAGTTCATAAAAATAGCTACCTTCGTATGTCGAACTCTTTTCTTTGCAGGACATCCATCTAACAGCTATTGGCGGGTGAGACTTCAGCAGAAAAACTTTGTTTTAGTTTGCATGGTGGTGTCGTACATTCATTGTGGAGTGTGAGACTACATCCGATATCATACGGACTGACCCCGCCCATTTACTGAGTCCGGAAGTCAGTACACACACGCGCACACAGTAATATACAGTAATATTAAAAACTGATGAATGTTGTAAACTGCAAAAGTTTCGACATTATTGCAAGCAAATAAATAAGAATGAACAGATTGAAAGAGATATTTGTTTTCCATTTTATTTACTTCATTTATTTATTTATTTGTCACCCCTCCCTCCTCCCTCCTGTGCGGGCTCTATTGCCATAGAAACGTACAACAAACCTTTATCAAGACTCTATCAGAGAAGCTAGCTACATTTACAACTTCATAGTTTATAGAGCTATTTAACCCGTTGATAAGATTATTCTTACTGAAATAAACAAATACTACAGTGCTGCCCTTGACGCCCATACCGGAGCAATATGGTAAGATTCAAGTTTAAATAAGAATTAACAAAAATATTCTTTGGTTTAAGCTAACCTAGACATCAATTAATTTGCATCCCGTAGAGAGTCGCATCTACTTCCATGAGCTCGCGAAGCAGCTCTCATAGTCGTCGGTACCGCACGCTGGCCCCTTCTTCTCAGGTGGATGAGACTCTGTTTGGCAGCCCCAAACCGGTGAGTGAGTGTCACAGCTCATGTGATATCATACATACACTCTGTAGCTCTCACAGTATTAGTTTAAATTAGACAGGAGGCTGTATGATTGGGTTTACAAATCTCAGAGGACAGTCAACCATATGAAATAAATTATGTTTAACACTGCCTAGAAACCATCAGGCTCTGGCAAACATGGCAACACAACACCCAAAGCCAGGGATCAGCCCCAGAGGACCCAACAAGGAGAGACACTTCAAGTCATTACCAAAGACCTCATTCGTAATCTCAGGTAGGGTATACAAATAATATTCAATAATGACACTTCAGTCTTCTAGAGGCAAAAAAAACAAAAACAAACATATAACATCACATAACAAAGTATTACAACATCAAAAAATACAGTAATTATAGATTATGTACCCCAAAAAAAATGCAAATCTGAATCTAAACAAAGTAGGTTTTGACAGGATCCCACAGGAAGATCCATCTGGAAAGTCTGTCATTCTCACACCAGCTGAGTTTGAGCAGATCAATTCAAGATCTCGGGTTCTCACCAAGGAAGAGATACAGGCCATGAAGGAGGCTTCTCTAAAAAAGAAACAAGAACAAATGGTGGGAAACAAACGTGCATTTTTGTAGTCCAATTCTCCTTGATCTTTCAGGTTAAATAAACCTCAGTTTTTCTGGAGTAATTCTAATCTATTACACAGAAAGCAGCCCAGGAAAGAAACAGACAAATTTTTCAGATGGACTTGTCCCATACTGAAAATCACACGGCAAGTGAGATGGAGATAGAGGCCCAGGAACGTGCTATGCGTTTGCGGGAACGGGCCAATGCGCTCAGGATGGAGCAAGAGGATGAGATCAAAAAGCTTAATATGGTAAGAAGCAGGTATGGACAGGGAACAGATCAACCTGTCCCACTGTGTCAATGAGCTTAAGATAACAATAATTCTGTGTGTGTCCCATAGCTGATTCTGGGTGCTCAGTGTCAAGCCACACGTGATGCTCAGATTCAGGAGAAGAAACAAATCCAAGCTGAATTGTTGGATGAGGATAGGCGGCTGGATGCCATGATGGAGGTGGATCGTCGCAAAGCATTGGAGACTATGGAAAAAATCGAGGAACTGCGCAAAAAACAGAGAATCAGGTGAAGAAGAATTTTCTGGAAAATATATAATTTTTTTCATTTAATCATTTTTACCAGGAAAAGAAGCTCATTGAGATTAAATAGAATAAAATACTTTATTTATTCCACCCTGGGGAAATTTCACAGTTACAGTAGTTTAATAAAGTGCATAATTCTTCTATATAAATAGCAGAGACGGGAAGAAAAGAAAAAAACATATTTACATTATTTACATTGCATTGCACTATGGTTTATAAAGTGATGAAAATCTCTTTTTCAAGATTGTCTTGTCCAAGACAGCAGTAGCAGAAATTACACAAAATAGGAATCACAGCTATGCCGCCACTCTAAAAAAAATACATAAAACCCAATAAAAGTCAGATCTAAAACCACACACAAAACACTAAACTGAGAAAACACCATCAATAATTTAAGTATACAACAATGTTGCTTAAAAGCATCTCAAAGAATGTATATCCTAATCAAACACATAATCAGCACATTAAGTAATGAGAAATGTTTGCTTTTAATTCAATGCAATTTTAAAAAAAAATAAAAAAAAATCAAAGGTAAATGAGATCTGAAAGTCATAGTGTATGTGTTATGCCTCTGTATTTTCACTCCAGTGGAATGGAACAAATTTATGAACAAATCCAGCAGCGTTGGGAAGAGACACAGGTACAAGATGAGATGAAAGAGATGGAGAAACAACATGTCCGAGACAAACAGGAGAGGATGAACATGGAGGACCTCCAGGTGCAGACACAAGGGGGAGACACAGCACATCAAACAGAAACAGAAATGTGAAAAAGTGAAGCTGTGTTAAATATGTTTCTTTAGTGGTTGTTTCACTACTTGGATGTCTTCTTTTTTCAGGCCTTGTTGAAGAAAAAAGAGGAGCAGCGGTGTCTGCAGGAGGAAGTCAGACGTATCAATGCCGAGACAGTGCGGGCAAAAGAGCAGAAGAAAGAAGAGGAGAAGCTAAATGATCTGAGAAACCTGGAATACATCAAAAAGAAAATGGTTAAAGAGAAACTTATGACTATTTAAATTCCTGTCTGTGCAGTAGTAAACAAAAACTAATTTCAGTGGAGTTCAGTTCATCAGGATTAAGTGTTTAACATGTACATACAAGCACTAAGAAATGGTAGGAACAATATGTGTTTTATTTAATGACACATCTTGTTTCACAATTTAGGTGAATTCTGAGATTTCATGACTCTTACAGGAACAAGAGGCTGAATATGAAGGAGAACAGAGACGAATCAAGAAGGAGAAGGAGTTGGAGATAGCCAGGCTGAGGGCCCGACAGGAGAAAGCAAGAGACTATCAGGCAGAGCAGGTCAGGAACTAAACCAGCAGACACAAAAGTGGACCCCATGAGTTTTATCCATTTGAGGAAATCAGACACTAGAAGATTATATTTCCTAATTTTGTGTGTTACTGTGTACAAGGATGAGCTCCGGGCTCGGAGAAACCAAGAAATTACAGACAGAGAATGGAGGAGGAAAGAAAAAGAGCTGGCTGTGAAGAAAGCTCAGGAGGAAGCAATGCTGAAGGCGGCTCGATTGGAGCAGATTCAGTCCAAAGAGCACTGCCTGTCAATCGAGGCAGGACGTGAGAAGGCTGAGTTTGAGAGGGTGCTGAAGTAAGAGATGTTTAATTTTCATGTTTCAATACATTTTCAAGGTTCCGGTTGTTTAAATCTGGATAGTTGAGTTAGAGTTTGTGATGGAAGCCTCAGTATTTATTTATGCATTAATATTTCTGTCTCTATGTCACACGTTAAGTTCATAACAAAGTTATGTCTCATCACAGGGTCCAACAGGAAGCGATCATTAAACAGAAAGAGGAGGAGGAGAAGCAACGTCAGCGGGCGCTCCACCACGCTGAAGCCATCCGGCAGCAGGTGAAAGAACGTGAACTCACAGCCATTGCCAAGCGCCGAGAGATATTCAAGGAGGCCGATCGGCTGAAAGAAGCAGCCCGACAAAGACAAATGCGCATTGCTGAGATCAAAGAGAAGAAGCTGAGGGAGCTCAGGTGGGTGTAGGCGGGTTCACACACTGAGCCGTCACTGCACATAACAGTACAATCCATGAGCCCCTGCAGCATCTACATGAGAGGCACTGCAACTTTTATGAAAACTGCTCATACCTTCTGATAATAATGCACACTATTTTGGGTTTGAAGTATGTGTACAGAATAATGACCTGTTATGTGGTTCTTCCATGTGCAGGGCGACTGGACTCTCTGAAATACACTGCAGTGAGGTGGAAAGGAAGGCCCGGCCCAGCCTGCACTGATTTAATACATACTACCACTTACAGCAGTTCTGGCAAAAAGCTGAAAACATATTCTTATATTTCGACATTTAAATATCACTTGAATGTGAATGTATGAATAAAATGTAATTGCACTTTAATTATTGTTGTAGTTTTTTATGACTGTTTAGTTTTAGAGTCTGTTAGTATTTTTTTTTTCCATACCTGCTTACTATCACCTTTTTAGGCACATCATATAACCTGATATCCCATGTGTTGCATATCAGAATGTGCAGAATAACCTCAGCTATTACACTGAACAAAAGTATAAATGCATCACTTTTACTTTTGCTGCCATTTTTCACGAGTTGAATTCAAATCCAGATATCCATCTCTCCAAACATTGGGATTTCTTTCTCTTTGTTTTTTCCAATGACACATCATATACTATGTCATTTGTATAATAGGCCTACGTGAAAAGCTGGTACAGTTAAGTCAGCAACGCAGATCAATCAGCCCATCCATTCGTCCGTCCATCCATCCATCCATTCTTTCTTTCTTTCTTAACTGCCATAAGGATGGAGTTCCACTGTTCATTATTTTTTGTTATAGTTTGAGTTTTCAAGACTATTCCTATAAAGAATTTGTGAATGTTTTCTGAAAATGTCAAGACTTTATTCTTGAATGATTCTGACTTTTTGTGTAATTTGTGTTCCTTTATTTTATTAATCTCAAACTGGGAAATATGTGCATAAATGGGTTATTGCACTGACTGTCACTGTCTGATTTCATTCAGCTGGATTTTCTGTTATAACACACACCTAGGAATGTTCTAACTGTGTTCATACGTGTGTGTGTGTGTGTGTGTGTGTGTGTGTGTGTGTGTGTGTGTGTGTGTGTGTGTGTGTGTGTGTGTGTGTGTGTGTATTTTACACAACTGCATTTCTGTTTTTTGTAATTTCAATTGGACACATATTGGGTATTCCACCATCTGTCTTAGGGCCCCACTCAAGCTTGGCTATTGCCTACAATTTCTTTCATCTGCATATTGCGGTGCAATAACAATATTCTTAGACAATGTAAAACAGAGCCAATAAACTAAAATAAAGCTTTCTAAAAACAGTCCCTGTCCTCCTATGTTAAGGCTGATTCATGACTAAAATCCTCACATTTACAAATTTGCATTAGCATTTGTCACATGTCAATAACTTGTGAATTAAAAGAAAAGAAAATGAAAGAAAAGAAAAGAAAAGAAAAGAAAGAGTGAGTTACAACCTGTAGTCTTTTTATCCTCCGGCAATAAGGTGGCACTGTCACTAAAATGATCATGTATAGAATGCACGCATGCGCAGTTGTCTGTATTCAAACCAGTAGAGGAGATCACGGCGCTTGAAGCTTATATAGCGTCACATTTATATAATTTGTTTGTCTAAGTGTAAACGTACCGTATTTTCAATGGATTTAGACACTGGAACATATGAACCAGGATTCGTTGGCATACGATTTTGCCAAGAGTGGTGAGTTGTTGACAGAAAAAGTATGATTCGTTATTTTGTCTAGCCGGCTAGCTGTGTGTTTAAGCTAACATGTAGATCTAAGGATGGTTCAACTAAAGAGAACATCAGAACCCCTTTTGTTCATCATCTTCTTTTTTTCTTTAAAACACTTAAAGGTGTAGGAACAAGCAATAAGTATAATGGCTTTATTTTCACAGTAACAACATGTTGTACCCTAAAGAAGATAAGGAGAACCGCATCCTGCTCTATGCCGTAAGTGTCTGAAGTATATGAATGTTTACATATCTGCAGTTACTTGTTGAATTAACTTTTTAAAGTACTAATTCTTCAAATCGTCTTGATCCTTAGTGCAGAAACTGTGACTACCAACAAGAAGCAGACAACAGTTGCATCTATGTCAACAAGATCACCCATGAGGTCGAGTAAGTAAAAAGGGTCACAGTACCATACAGTACAACAGTTATTTAATATCCTTTTAATAGTATTTCCTGCTTTTTGCAGTAGAACTACAAGATTTTAATGACAAAAGAAATACTCAACTCTCACATGCTTCGATATAATGTGAAGAGCATTTATTCATTCATTCATTAACTTTGTATGTCATATATTAGAAGTCAATCTCTTTTTGTAATCATGTCATACAGTATTAATGTGGTCCTATGTGTACTATACTCATACATGTAAATTAATAATTAGTGCATATTTTTTTTTCTAATTATTTTTCAGTGAATTGACCCAAATCATCGCTGATGTGTCTCAGGATCCAACACTACCAAGGACGGAGGATCATCCATGTCCAAAGTAAGTTCGAACTGCTCATTATTTTTGCACACTCCTACTTATTTCTCAATGTCTCAAACTGTAATAATACACCTATGTAGTTCATACAGGGTGATTGAAGATGTAGCTGATTTTACTTCTTTAAAAATCATATTTTTTAGTATATAAAATAAAACTTGATTGGATTTAAAGTCCAGAGGATGTTTCCAGCTGGTAGTTTTACAGGATAATTTGCACTATTCAAAATGCAGCTGTTTGCAGTTCTTTTCCAGTCAGCAGAACCCCTATATGGAGGATTACACTAGAGAAGTGGTATAAAAGCCAGTCTTGTTGAATAACTACCTCATAAAGTTCAAAGCATCCATTTAATTCACTTTATTTCTCATTTAGTACCACCTCTAGTATCTACTGAGTATACGTAAAAGCAAGAAAATGAGTACCAGAAAATCTACGTAGGACGATTTGACTTGTACACATGTACAAGTAGTCACTAACAGGAGGAGATTTTTAATATTGTGTATGTACCATGTCTGCTCAGATGCGGTCACAAGGAGGCGGTGTTCTTCCAGTCTCACAGTATGAAAGCTGAGGTAATGATATGGAATTATGTGACTAATCTGCATGTGATTACATGTCCTAGATTTATATTGGCAGCAGAATGACCTTTTCCACCCATTCATCATATAGGCAATATTGTGTCTAATTGTTTAGTTAAGTTAGTTTAGCATAAATATTTTTGCACACATAAGAAACAAATAAATACAAACAGAAATATTTGATTGACCCTTCAAATAAGATGACAAAATATGCAATTGTAAGTATTTAATCATTGTTGTACTTTTTGTTCTTTCTGACAGGATGCTATGAGGCTGTACTATGTCTGCACAGCTCCACACTGTGGACATAGATGGACAGAATAACTTGACCGATGTGAAACATTTCCTCTTGACACAAAAAAAAACAAAAACAATATTGAGCTACAGCTCAAACAGAATTGTCTCTTCAAAGCTTCCATTTTGTAAGTTGTGTGAGACACTAGTTTGTGAATAAAATGTATTATTTTTTTTAACTTTTGTCATTTTCATGTATTTAGATTAAAAGAATTGTTTCAGAACTCTCTGTGTGTTTACTACAACTGTTTTATGGTATAGAACGGTTTAGAATATTTCACATAAGCAGATTCATCATATGTTTCAACATCAGTCTTCTACTTCCCTTCTCAGGTTTCAATGTAATTACTCCTATCCTGGTGATACTGCTATGAATTTCCTTCTGTCCTACGTCACTGATATTGCCACACAAACAGTGGTTTTCTCTTAAAATTCCCAGTATCTTTCACATTAGTTTGAAGCCGTCCACTGTATAGGATCAGTCACTGTGTGGAATTATAAATGTCACTTTGACTTCCTTTTGTTTTTCAAACCTGTATATTCCAAATAGTCTGTTGCGCAACCATGGAATCTCAGACAGCATGATCAACTGACAGTTAACTTGTGTACTTAGTGAAATGTTATGTACCCACATACAACAAGAGAGTGCATGTATGTGGTGTACTTCCCATGACCACACCTCCTACATAAATAACTCTTTAATAAAGAGGCGCTTCGTCTGCCCCTGATCAGTTGGCAAATGTCAACTTATGGAGGAAGCAAGGTAAGAAACACATTTCATCTTGTGCTGTGGATATTAATGTAGCTTCAGTTTTACCCTATATTCAAATATTGTTTTGATTCTCTTCCAAGCCTTTCAGTGATTTCCCGGATGCAGTGGGGAGCAGTTGCCCCCCGAAAAAAAGAGACTTTGAAAGCTGCTGCTCAGAGAGTTGTTATACACCACACTGCCATTGAAAGCTGCAAAAGCCAAACCGAGTGTATGCGCCAACTTCTAAGCATTCAGAAAAATCACATGGAGCAAAAAGGCTTTGACGACATCGGATATAAGTGAGTATCTGTTTTTATCATGTGTTAAATATTATAAAAGGATTACATGTTCACCAACCCATGCAGATAGCAGCTGTATGTAATGTAAAAAGTGTAACAAAAACTGTATTGCTTCTAATCCTGTTTTGTTTTTTTACATAAACAGGACACTCAGTAAATGTCTACTTTCTATATATTCCAGTTTTCTTGTTGGAGAAGATGGCACTCTGTATGAGGGCCGTGGCTGGGGTGTGGTGGGGGCACATGCCAAGGGCAACAACCATGACTCACTAGGGGTTGCTTTCATGGGCAATTTCAATGGTAAGTACATTTAATTACATTTGATTGACAATAACAAGGCCACACCTATTCAGGTAAGAGCATAAGCAGAAAGGGGAAGGTTACATGTAAAGTTTTCATTATCTGCTGGATTATTTTAGGTCTGAGACACCAATTCTATAAAACATTTGATGGCTGCAGACTAGTGAATGTTACAACCATGCAATTATTTTTGATTTCAGATGAGACACCGAGCAAAGAGGCTTTACAGTCAGTCAAACGGCTGCTGCAGTCTGGAGTTTCCGAGAAATTTTTACACCCAGAGTTTGTGTTGATTGGGCACAAAGATCTGGGACGCACAGAATGCCCTGGAGTAAAACTTTACGCTGTACTGTCACAACTTCACAACTGAGGAATGACACATAAACGTCATTACAGAATGGCCGGGAAATTCTGTTATCTTCATGCAATCTCCATCTGAATGTGAGGCAAAAAAGACCACAAAAGGAGCATTGTTTACATTTTATATATTCGGTTATTTGTTTTGAGCAGAAGAAAAACATAAAATATCATTTGAGTAGAAGACACTAATGGCAGAGCAAATACATTAATAAACAAAGGTGATCAAAATAACAGTAATTTCAATGTACACTAGTAATAACAAACCAAGCTCAATATATACTGCTTAAAAAGGAGCGGGGGGAAAAACCTATTCAACCCCACCCCCTTCTCACATTTATACAACACATTACTTTTGCTTCCTTAATGATATCTAAACACTGGTTTTGAGTCCTAATAATCTAATAACTGACAGAAAACAGATAAAGAAAACTGATGTGTATTACACATAGTAACTAGGTAACTGATAGTCTGCACAACTTATAATACAATATATTCCTTTTTATTATAAGTTGTTGTTTGACAGGTTTTCTTCAATTCATGTTTGCATTTACATTCTTTTGAGTAGTTAAGACGATGTGTTGCTCAATAGGAGGTCGAGCAGGTTTCACAGCCTGTCAGGTTTTTCTCATACAACAGAGGGTGCTATTGTAACACTGAGTGGTAAACTCTTCAGGTGCTTGGTAGATGTTACTCCTCCAACTGACCATAATTACACTTTAACTTGAATGCATGCAAGGTTCTCAAATTAGTTTTACTTTTCAGATTCTTTGTGTTACATTTTTACCTCCGCCAAGGAGGTTATGTTTTTGCCTGGGTTTGTCTATCTGTCTAATTGTGTGCAACATAACTCAAAAAGCTATGGACGGATTTTGATGAAATTTTCAGGATTTGTTGGCAATGGCACAAGGAAGAAATGATTAACTTTTGGGGGTGA
>JAPSES010000144.1:5908696-5951214 GCA_029822895.1 Maxillicosta whitleyi | reverse complement strand
TACTGAGAAACAAAATTTTTGGCCCCATTGACCCCAATGTTAACAAAAATTTCAAAGTGATCCAGAATCCAGGATTTATTCCGGATCACCCCCAAACGTTAATGGGTTCTTCCTTGTGCCATTGCCAACAAATCCTGAAAATTTCATCAAAATCCATCCATAACTTTTCGAGTAATGTTGCTAACAAACAAACAAACAAACAAACACAGGTGAAAACATAACCTCCTTGGCGGAGGTAATGAAAGATGACTCTGGAGGACCAGAGTTACCACCACTGGTTTAGAGGGTATGCACTACGTCACTTCCTCCCCAGGCCACGCCCCTCTAAGTAAGACGCACAAAAACAAACCCACACATCATCTGTTCTATTCTATTCTATTCTTTACAGGTTATTATGATAGAATTGTACTAGTCCAATCCACTTTAGGTTGAATAATTCTGTATGTAAAATGGTTTTGACTCTTGATTGTTTATATCTTCATTGTAATTTTTGCATTTCACATATTCATTCCATAGGTCGGATTGGACCTGTGGGCTAGTCGGTTTTGGCAACAGTGTCATATTAAATCAAATCTCATAAGCTACCATTGTCCCCAAATGTCTATAGAGCCCTCAGAGCTATTTTACAGTTGCATCAAACATTTTAGTCTGTTTTGTTCACCAGTAACGCATCCAGTGTGTGTAATGTTGTGGTTTCTTCTTCTGTCACGTCTGACACATTTATTCTTTGCATTTGGAAATAATGTGTAATTTCTTTTACATGTAAAGTCTGATATGTTGTTATTGGAGATGCCATTTAGTACATTGTGTAAACTTGTGAGTGGAGTATAACAGTAACTACAACGAGACTGGGAAAAGTGTGGAATATAACATGAATTAATGGAGCAGACAGGAACAAAAGTTTAAGCGTGTGTGGGACAGTTAGTGCTTTTAACACAACACTGCCTTCAACAGTTGCTGACATGCTGTACAGAGCAGAACACACACTGAAATTAGCAGTAAGTTACAGTAATTACAAGTTACATTTTTTTTTTTTACAGGCTGTTCAAGGTTCAAGGATATTCATGTTAGTCTGAACAGATGAGAGTTTGACCAAGTTATCAACTAACGTCTATCTGGTTGCTTCAGCTAACGTAGTGCCTGTTACTTCAGAAACCGACCAGATGACCTTAAGATGTGGCAGCTCACCACAGATGGAACGGATGTGTTGATTCACAAAAAAACAATATAAAAACCATTTCTGTGGTTGGTTTTGTGATGGAGGTATTATATGAAATATTCTGTACATACGCTGCTCAAACAAAACATAACAGTTTAAAAGACACAACAGAACACCAGTTACAATTTTTAGTTTTTATTTAGGCTAGTATTTCCCTTTCAGTTAAGTCATTTTCTTCCACTTATCAATGACAGATCCCCTTTATTATTAATATGCATGACAACAGAAAGGAATTCAACTTATGGTAAGGTTAGGATGACACTTTACACACACAGCTTAAAGCATGTAAGGGAGTTAAGTACATCAAGGTAAATACAGGCTCTTATTTCAACCATTCTTGACCAAGAACTGGATGTACTGAGACCTAATTTCTTCATCATAACCATCTAAACACACAACCTACAGGAGTGTTTATGGATCTAATCAAGATGTCGTTGGACACCAAAAGGTTCCACCTGCCCGCCTTCTTTTGCCTCCTTGTTTGTTCCTGCTGATAAGCATTAACAAAGGAGGAAACAGGACAGGAGAAGTGGGTGAAGGACAGATGGGGGGAGGGGGGGGGTCTCCATCTACAAGATTTCAATTCATCATGTTCACATCTGTACACGCAAAAAAAGTAATGGTGACCAAGGGAAACACCACAACACCTGGCATACACGGACCTCAGCACGAGGAGGGTTCAGAGTAAATACACACAGTACGTTTAAGGGCCCTGGGGTTTGGTGGCCGTGGTCCCGTCCTTGCACATACACAGATACAGTCTCACACAAGCACTGTACACGGCACAAGAGGTCACCTAAATACATGGAGCCGATGAAGGAGAGCTAACATCTAGGAGGGTGGATTGGATAGCCCAGTACAGGCTGAGAGGGAGTTAAAATTCTTATTTAGACCATTTGGTCACACACACACACACTCGCAAACACACACACCCTCATTCATACAGTGACATACATCTGTATGCATTAAAACTCCATAAAGCTACACGCCTGTGCAGAATATACTATCATTACTTAGTGTCGCTAGCGATAGCCATTGAAATGGCAATATATGTTCAAATATTATATGTAACCTTTTTTTCCTCAGAATATACAATGATGAAATGCATTATACAGACAAACGAGACAATGTAAGCTGTTCACATGTTCAGTACATCAAAAGTAAGAGCTTCTCTACATTAATTTCTTCACGAGTGCAAAATCCAATGCTCCTCCACCTACTTCAAAGGCTCATTGCTGAGCTTTAGCAAGTCCACTTCTGCACAAACCATAAACCAATAAAAATATAAACCATAAAACATACACAAAAGAAAATGCAATTTTTTAAACAAGTAGTCATAAATATGGAATGTGAAAAACAAAGTAACATGACACATGGTCCAATTTCTTCTCAAACAATACAAATAAAAGTCCTTCAATGCAGTTAAATGTTTTCTTTTAAACAGAACATAATAAAAAAATAGTACTCAAAAAGGAGAGTGGGCTGTTGCTTGCTTGTGGCCCCTGTTGTGAGTAGAAGACCATGGGAAGCTGGTGAGGAACACAAAGAGAGAAGGACAGATGGGAGGGATGTGTTGGGTCAAGTCGTGGAAGGGTGGGGAGGGTGGGTGATGTCAGGTGTTCACATGCCATAACCGAAGCTGGGCTGTGGCGGCTGGCCGTAGCCTGGTGCTGCTGTGTAGCCGTAGCCGTAGGGCTGCTGAGGAGGCACAGCCACGTTAGGCCCTGCTGTGAGCATGAGCTGGGGTGTGCCTGCAACACACAACATCACAAATGAATGCTTGTAAGGTTTGGTTCCAATTAGCATTACATTTGAAAACAAAAAAACAACTTTTTAAAGTATTAAAAACTGGGCATTTTTGGATATGACAGATCTAGAATGAATAAGTACAACCCTTTAAGTGCCACTTGTGAGTAGATGTTCTGTTTATCTAGCAAATCTCAGTTTATTTGGCATACAGGCAGGTCAATGTTTGTACAACAGTAGTTTTAGCGTAAAGTAAACACTATTGTGTGATTGTTTCACTTACACATGTGCCTCTCCTTTACTTTCTGTTGTCTGTGTTGATATTTGATACAGGAACAGGGATCTGGAGGTCTTAAACTCTAAAACTCTTTGTTCCATAAAAAGTGTACTGACAGCCTTCATGGTGGTGCATTCAAGTACACCTCAAACAAATGGCTGAATTTCATTATCATTTGTTTAAAGCACATAATCCTATAATGTCAAAGGTTTAACTCATGAACCCTTTTAACTATTGATATTCATTGATTGAGCAAAAATCATTGTGATCATATTTTTGCCATATTGCCCCGCTCTACATCTGGGTTTGTTTGTTTTTTACCGTAAACAATGGGTTGAGACTCTGTAGCCTGCTCCTCCTGTTTCCTCAGGGACTCGGAGGCTTCGAGTTTGTCCACCTGTGGAAAATGAGACAATAGTGATGGTGTAAGACTGGAGCTGGCGCTGTGGGAGGGGACGGGGTGGGGACTCTTGAAGAGCATGGGCTGAGTCATCGGGTTTGTATAAAACTGACCTCTGGGTTATTTCACTGGCTGACGGATGGGACCATTCCTGACAGGTGAAGATGAATACAGTCCAGATTTAAATAAAACAGGCTGCGGGATGCCGGCCTTGTTACTGTGTTGGAGGCCCACTACAAGGCAGTGAGTGAGTACAACTATGGAGCTACTGGCTACTTCATAAAGCACAGCTACAACACTATCTACACATCCCATTATTTGTGGGAAATTAAGCAGCGTAATTGGGCATTAAGAGGAGACACAAAGACAAACGGCTACTGGGTAATAATGGTCCCACCATCCAGCCACTCAAATCATCTACTCTAACATGTTGGAAATAAGTATGTAGAGAACCAACCCCTCACCATTACAAACACTCACCAGTAACATTATTAAAGAAAAAAATATATATACATCTATTCATGAAAAAGGTATATTTTAGAAACTAACAGATCACAATTTATTGAATAGTTAAATATAAAAATCCCAAAAATGAAACCTAGTTTTTGTACGTGTGTGTACAGTATGGAGGTTTTACTGAGCTGTACAAAACATTCAGGTTCTGTTTAAGGGACAGACGTAACATTGAAACAAATCCTAATGAAATAGTGAAATGTTTTCTTGTCGTTCGTCATCCATGCTATAAAATGATGGAATGTGAGGATAATTAGTCAGACAGTCTTAATTCAGATTGGCATTTTACTTATGAAAACAACTCACAGGTAAGGACTAAACATTGTGAGAACTTGTGCCTTTTTTCATGTGGTCACTGAAAAAACCCTGTGCCCTTGCATATGGCGCAGTAGCACATAGAAGCTTCCTAAATTACCGCCCTTTTCTTTGGTGCTCAAGTATTTGCTCGGCAGCAGCTTGAAAATGACTCACAGAGGAGAAAAGATAGAGCTAAAAACATATCAAGGAATGAAGCAGCCAGCAATAAGCTCAGGGACTGTGTTAAATGATGTAACGTCAACTTTTTCTTCTTATGGTTTTGGGTTCAGTTCTCTACATACCGTTTAGCTGGTTTACTACAAGTCAGTCAATCAGGTTAAGCAGGCTGTTTCAAGAAAAGACAGGCTGTTGTTTTGTTTTTTTTTGTTTTGAGAAAAGAAGGGTTGAGAGACATGCTGAAGCGGCAGTTTCTGTTATTTTCGTCTTGAAGAGTGCATGAGAAAGACAGAGAAGCAGAGAGCCATAGTGGAGGGAAGAGTGAAAGAGGGTGGAGGGGATGGTTTGTACAGCCAGTTCAAAGTTTCCAGAAGCAGGCACAGCCAACAACGATGTCTCCTAGCCTGGCCTGAGTGCTGCTGATGCTATCACAGGAGGGGGAACGGCATGCTTGTTGCCCTACATGTACTGGATTTTTTTCCACACCAAAACTATAGATTATTTGTTGTCATACACACAAATTAATTACTTGAAGAGACCACACTTTACAGTAGCAAAATATCAACCATGTATGGATATAATGCAGTAGAAAAATACCCAAAGCCTCAGGGATACCTGATGTCTATCTAATGTTGAGTCTTTAATTATACATTTCTTTAGATGAGCTGAGCAACATAGACAGACAAAGAGAAATATAATAGAAAAGTATCTGAAAGAATGGTCACTTCATTTGGATAGTGTCTTACTGATTCTTCTAATACTGAAATTAGGTCTCCCACTTAGCTGCAGACTACATTACAGGACCATTATCCTGGCAGGGATATATAACCTCCCCCCACCGTTACATATATAAACATTACCATAAAACCTAGTGATGCCCTTTCCCTTAAAATAATGAGTTTACGAGGATATCTCTTCAACATGTTGGTGAATCAGGATGACGGCTCACTGCAAAGTGCAGCTAAGTGGTGTTACAGACAGATTTACATTAGAATTCATCTAAGAGTCTGAGAAAAGAACCTGACCACAGTAGGTGAGATAGTTATCCAGAGTGCTGCTCTTCACCCATTCCCCAGGAGAGCTAGTTACTGGGCATGCTGGTTTAGGTGGATGGAGTGTTACAGGAGATTTAAGTAGATGTCGTAATTACTGAGCACTTGTGTCTTGGCAAATCTGCACAACAAACATCAAATAAATGACTTATAGTACTTTCTTTAATCAGTATTTTAATCTGTTTTTAGAATTAATTACATGGCATAATAATTCACAGGATTTTTGTGCATCTCCCTAACAATTAATGTATTCCTTGTCCTGACTCAAGCCTTAAATTGTTGGATCCATCACTGACACCAGCACACCAAGCTGAGCCCTGAGGGATGAGTGTGAAGAGCCATACTCTGGAGTCTTGTGGGTAGGTAGGTGGATCTAGTGGAAATGTGGAGTTTAACGATCAGAAGCAGCAGTGTGACATGGGGGGAGGGCGATCATGCAGTTTCTGCTAATTTTACTCCTCCCAAACTACAGGCTACAGGACAGGGGGGAGGGGCCAAAAGAATGATTAGAAAATGGATTCGACTTTCACCTTTTCCTTTATCGCATCAACCTGGAAAGGAAATTCAGAGAGGCAACTTAAGGAGGAAAAAAACAAATGGAAGTCTCCCAAAATAGAAATTGACAGAGAGAAAAGAGCAAACAGAGGACTCATCACTTAAAGAAAACACAAAAACCTGAGAGATGCGGGTAATAACGCCACTTTTGATACAAATGCAGACTTGAGATTTCTGTGGTATTCTAAATTGTGTAAGTAAAATAAATATGTGAATATTGACTAAGTTTTCCTTCTTCAATGAGAAATACTGAAGGTGAAATGTTCAAAATAGAACACAAACTTCATTAAATCATTGCTTTTTCATTTACAAATGACTTCTTGCTTCAGCATGTTTCATGTCTAATAACGGTGTATGGTAACTGGCATCTTAAAAGAACATAAGAACATATTTTAGTAGCAAAACTCAGCATAAAATATCTGGCAAATAAATGGAACAGCTTTGCTTCAAATGCTTTGGATAAAGTACATCTGCTGCCTGTTGTAAAAACAATACGTGGGTTGTATTTGATGCCATGTAACAGAGAAAAATGGCATGACAAGCAACACGGCAGTTATGAATCTCCTCTGGAACACATTTGTATGGAAAAGTAGCTTGAATGGATGGAAGCCCAAATGAAAGGAAACACCAATAATGACACACAATTGACAAAAGCTTTGGAGGATGACCATGAATGGAGGAAAGAATAGGCAGTATTGGGGCTTTGTCTCCAACCCTGTAGGAAGTGTGTAATACCATTAAATAGTATTTGCAAATACAATTTGATCTAAAATATGACAATGTGGAACACTAAAGCATGTATTGACTTCAATTTATACACCCAGAATCTAGGGGTTTTCATTGATACTGGTTTGCAAATACCATTTCAAGAGCTGTAACACTAACAGCAAGAGGAAAAATGGTACAATTCACAGGCAATAACGCCTGTCTTTATAACCTTCTTTGACTATAGAACTGCATGTTTTTCAACTTTTATAGCACACTGTACCTCTGCAAGTCTGACATACCCACCTTACTGAGGTACTCCCTCATAACCTGGATGAAGTATGGCATGGAGAAGTCCATGATATTGTGCCTCCAGGCAGTCTCGAGCACCACGTCAGGCCGCAGCAGGTCATAGCAGGTGAATAGGCAGGCTGCAAAACACTCCTTCTTGTCTTCCTTCAGGAACCAAGCCAAGAGCTCCTCTGCCAGTTCTATGTCTTTGGACTCTGATGCATACTGCATGGCATCCTGTACAGACATGTGAGCAACTATAGGTCAATAAGTCATCTAAGCTTGAGTTCCTATGTCTGCCATTTAAATTTTAGCACAGTCATTTACTGTTGTAAAATGTAATGTGAATAAGTGAACCAAAAAAAAAAAAAAAAGAAAATTATTTATTTTAATGGACATGCACCTTGTAGAGCTTGTCTTTCTTGCAGAGCTCAACACTTTGCTTCCAGCGGTTGTTGCCCTTGAAGAGGTATGCTGCAATCCTCCTAAACTCAATGAGTTCATGCTTCTCCAGGCCCTGGGCCAAGGAGATGTTGTCAAAGTTGTCATAAGCATCAATTGATGTACGAAGTGCCTGTACAGAAAGAGAAATAGAGACAGTTAAAATCTGTCTGCTGAACTGCTCATTATTCATAATGGAAGACATACAAGTAGACTACATAACATGTCATACCGCATAGTCTTCCTCAATGATGAAGAGGTTGTTGAGTGCCTCATTGACTGACTTGTTGTTGTGGTTCTGGACCGACCTTAGGTATGGTTTCACTAGAGGCAACTGTTTCACCTAAAGGATCAAAGAGTAATCCATTATATCTGACAATACATTTTTGGCTCAACAGTTTCAATATGCAGACACAAAGTATTGTTATCCAACGACCTTGCTAAAGAAGTTGACAGCACGTGTGTGATCCAGTCTTGGAGACAGAACGATGAGAAGGTCATTCAGTAACAATGGTTTGAACTCCAAATAAAACTGGACGGCCTTGTAGTACAGCTCCACATTGGCCACCTGTGATGAAAAATATGAATCAACAATCATATAAACATTCACAGGCACAATTACACACAGATTACTTGAACCAGTGTGATAAGCAGCAGGAAATAAAAATAGTTGTTTTTTTTTTTTTTTGTACCTTGGTAACAATGTCTTTGAACTGTCCCTCCTTCCAGGCATCAGATGGGTGATTCATCATGGTGATGATGGCGTTGTCATACTCCTCATATTTGTCATAGAGGAACACAAGCTCTGCCCAGAGGTGGGCCTGCTCTGCTGCCCTGAGAACCTGAAACACACACACACAATTTAATTTGAGTGGAATACAAAAAATATACTCCAGGTGAAATTCTAAATATGCTGAACAATCAACAACACATTATATTTTCATTGTTTTCCTTCTGGCCCACCTTTGGAATGTTAACACGTGACCAGAAGAGCTCTAAGTGCTCCCTCATTTTCTGTGGCTTGAATTTGGAGTAGAGGATGGCCAGCTCAGTGAACATCCCCATGTGAGCTCGCTCCAGTCCTAGGGCAGCCTCCAGCATGGTGATAAGCTCCTCAAAATAACCACGGTCCTAGAAGATAACAGACAAATGTTTGCCAACCGAATTCCAAATCTACAAATAAAAGACTACTAATACAAACACAATATATGCATAATACATATCCAACAGTTTTTGATGTGTTTAAATACATCTTAAGGAAAATAGCGCACACATCATACTGATGATTAAAACCAGAATTTAAAAAAAAACAGCATTCTTTTGACATGTATTAATGTGCAAATGGCAATTTTGTTTAAAGTGTTCCGAGAGAACTTTTCTCATCATCAAATGCAAGAAGTTATTAGCTTACAGTATGTATATCAAAATGATTTTACATTTAAAATAGTACTGCATTTTAGTGGGGTATGTCTTTAACACTGCCCATTAAAAAATACTGGCATAAAAGGTTGACATTACCCGGTAAAATGTGTGTGCCTGAGTGTAGTTCTGGTGAATCTGCTAACCAGCTAAAATTACCAGCATACCTGGTAGTAGTTGATGAGTTCCTCTAGTTCATCAGCATGGACAACAATATGTAGACCACACATCTGAGCGAGACGGAACTCCTTCCCATCCACACAAGCAAAACAGACCTGGAGGCCAGAGAATCAAATCATACTATATCAAAAATGTTGAATGCGCAGAACCCACAGTGCATAATATAAATACAGTGGCAGAGAATCAGAATAAATTCACTCTGTATGAACTTGGTAAAAGCATATTCATTACTCTGAATCATTGTATGAATGCAAACCCTGTTGTCACTCTTACCTCCTTCCAGGTGCGTGTGCTGTTGGCTTTGCGAGCTCCATCCACAGCTGCCTGGTATTCTCCCAGGTGCACCAGAGTGGAGGCCAAACGGCCGAAATTGGACACGTTATTGTAAAGCAATTTTGCAGCCTCATACATCTTGTCATCATAGCAACGGTCACCCACCTACAGGAAAGGGGACAGAAAAAAAAGTAATGTCAGCAACATTATCAACTTTAAACAGATGCCAAAAAAATTAATGGTGACAGTTGTGCATATGAATGTGTATTTTATGTCTGAGCGTGAAACTTACTTGCTGGATGTGAGCATTATTGGGTCCATTAATGAACTCCTCCAGCTCTGCCAGACGATTTGTTTTGGCCAGGGCAAAGATCAACTCAGTCTCAACGTATGACTCACGCGCTTTCTTACGGGCCATCTGCAGAAACTTCACCAAGTCCTCCCAGTTTCCTACACAGAACAAACACCTTATGTCAGTTTGACAAGCAAACTATTATATAGCAACCACCGCAATGATAAAAGAGCCTTAGCTAATACAATAATTTTTTTTTTTTTTTTTAAATGGAAAAAATAAGATAAAACAACAAGGGTAACTGATTATGGCAAATGCATGCAAGATTTTTTATTTCTTCACATCTTCCCATCAAATGAGTAAATACAATGGACATTCATCTTACCACTCTGGGCTGCAGCTTGTCCCACCTCCATGTATGCAGAGGGGTCATCGGCCTTAATATACGAGTCAATGGCTTCTTTGACAAGACCCTTTTGAAGCTGAGCCTTTGCCAGCTGACTCCAAACCGGGGGTTCATTGCAGCGTTCAGCAAATTCATACGCTCTGTCTAAGTTTCCAATGTGCTCAATCAGAACCTAAAAAAACCCAGAGATCACATTCAGATCACTCAGAAAGTGGGACATCTAAATCACTAGTATAGCCCAGGCTGTAATAATCATAGATCATGTTATGGATTGAATTCTTGACCAACAAAACAGCATTTAATGTAGATATTTTGAACTTTAAAACACTGATGTGTTAAGCAGAAAAAACACCCACCTGCACAGCAGAGGTGTTGACATCAAATTTCCTAAAAATAGCAAAGGCCTCCTCAAACAGCTCATTGCTGATGGCAATGTTTGCAATGTCTGGGGCGTCATAGTTGTCTAGACGGTTAATGTACTCCATGACACGTGTTCGATCAGCTTTAATGGCTGTGAGGATGAGCAGGTTCTGAAGGTTTCTGGAAAAAACAATACATTTCTGATTAGTATTCAATTGAATAAAAAAAAAAAAAAAAAAAAAAATCAAGTTAAAATAAAATTAAGTTTAAAAGGACTCCTCTGAAAATGGAAAACAAAGACCAAAATAAATGTCGTTTTAAAAAGACATTCTCCACTTGCAACATGGAACAGCAAACTTAATGACTTCAAAAAGGTCCATTTCTGTGGAGGAGGGTAATGTTCTAGAAATCTGGACACAGACCAGGGAAATCGAACCTCACCTGTGCTCACTAAAAACAGAGTTATCCAACACAATCTTCTCCAGAAGCTCAATAAGCTCATTGGGAAGGTCAGCAGTCATAAAGGCTTTGACTGTGACAGACACCTCTTCTGGATCCTGGGTCTCTGACAAAGCTGTTTGGACAACCTGCAGAAGAGTATTTTAAACAAAAGATTACACAAAAAACAGGTATAAATCTGAATTAACAAATATTATAATGATAGCACTGGAAACCGTTTGTTTTAACTATTAAATTTAAGTAATGGGGGTGACAAAACTTTATTTTACATATGGACCACAGGGCAGACCTGGTCAATGAGTGGTCTTCTGTAGTTGTTGGTCTCCAGGAGTACACTTGCCCACAGCTCTGGGTTCTTGCGACGCACAAGGTATCGGGACAGACTCTTGAACAGTGAGTTCTCATTGCAAACCTAAAAGACAAACCATGTAGTCTGTTATATGTCAAGTACTCAGAATAACGTGGCGCATTGAATAATAATTCTAACCATATTTAACCTATGGAATAACTTTACCATTATAATAAAGACTGTAGCCTGTCAATAAAATATGTCTCCATTTTCAACTCACATGAATAAGTTCCTGATCACACTGTCCTCTTTCATAAGCCACACAGGCCAGGTGGGGGTCTCTCTTCTCACAGTACTTTCCCACCACACGGCTGTCATAGTAAGGGTTCTCCCGAAGGAAGCGCTCTGGGTTGTTGTTGCTGTCGATGTAGATCTTGGCCAATGCATTGTGTGTTGCAGGCTCTTCACAACCTTCATGGATACGAGCCTCCAACCAAGGCAGCAGCAGCTTCAGTCTATAGAAATACACATTGTATGTAAGATCAGTTGTGCTGGAGTGAGTTTCAACTGCCAAAAAAACATTTTTATTACATTCTTTAATCTTACCGATTTCTTTTCTCCACCTCAGCGACTAGCTCATCTGTGGAAAACTGCCCTCTAACCACCATGATCAGGTTCTTGATCACATCCTCTGCACAATCCACGTCGAGCAAACCTCCAATAACAACTGGCAGGCGGCTTGGATTTACCTGAAAAAAAACATTTTTTTTTTTTTTAGTTTAAATAATCAATTTTCATGAGCTTGAAATATTCTGTATTATTATTATTAAGGCCTCAGCATGTATTCTGTTTTCGAGAAATTGTTTACATCAGAAATGTATTAAATTCCCCTGATTTCTTATCTTTTAATCTAGTTTTCTCAAAGAGTTTTTTTTGTCATTCTCCAGTATAAACATCTCAGCACATGTACACCAAACTTTCCAGTTATACACTTAGCAGTATTCTGAAGGTATTTACAGCAGGATTTGTTAATAAATCATTCCCAGCCTGATTCATATGACATTTTAAATAAAAAAATATGGCAAAAATATTTTTTTTAAGGCTATCAATAGTATATTTTGATTTCCCATGCAATGTAAGCAGATATTCTGAAATCACTCTGTATTTTTCTCTCATCTTTTGTGTAAACAAAATGAAAAAAGAATTTTGCATCTGGCTGATTCATGCTGATATCAATTATTTGAAAATTTGTCCTCTATTCACCTGTAGTGTCTCGACTTAAGGACAAATCCACAGAACTTATTTGACTTAAAGTGAATGAGGAAGCTCCCTGTCAAATTATCCCCATAATTCAGTAAACAGGACAGCAGCATTGTACCTTCTGCACATAGATCTCAATGTATTTCTGCAGGCTGTTGCGGTACAGGTAGAGGACCAGGTCATGGACAAAGTCAAAGCGGTCACACACAATGATCAAAGGCAGCTGGTCAGTTAGCTTGGCTTCCTGTGGAACAGAAATATTATACAGTGAATTAGCAAGTAAATCCATCTTGACTGAGTAACAAACTGCACACATTAAAAACTGAAAAACAAAAAAACAAAACTGAAAAGTGATGGTTTGTTGTGCACAGCTGCCTGTGTCCTGTGTGTTTGGCTTTTCCTGGTCTCTTTCTGACCTTGAGGAAGTTCTTCACTCGTTCAGGGTCATAGCAGTTACTCTCTCTGCAGATTCTCTCCACCTCTTTGATCTGGCCCGTCTTGCAGGCAGCCTGGATATACTTGAAGTGGACCTCTGGGTCTTGGCTGAAATTTACAATTGAACCCAAGAAGTAGAAAAGACCTGAAAAACAAAAACACGAGAAAACTCAAAAACTATATCTGAATACAAATTAAACAAATAAATCTTGCACAATTAAGACTATACTTCAAAAGGTGGCTGCTGTGTTTATTCATTTAACAGCGTCACTGGACTCTCAACTTACCCTCGAAGCTCTTAAAGGACTCAAAGAGTTCAGTGAGGGACTGGGTAGAAAGCTGTTCGTGGTACTTAGAGGCCACCTGAACACAGATCTGGAGGTTCTGACGAATATTGGCAGACAACATGGCCCTGAGACACTCCAGGGAATCTTCCACTGACAAGGAGCCAAAGAAATTCACCAACCACTGCAGGGATAAACAGACGGATGTTTAGAAAATCATCACAAACTACGAAGTCCACAAAATATCCATACATTTTTTTGCCAAATGAGTACTGTTGTTGCATATAGTCAGTTTTTCAAAGAACAGCATTAATATTTTGTCATGCTCCTTTGTGCAGTACCTCTGGGTTGAGCAGGTGTGTGTGCACCACAGCACGTTTGATATCATACAGATCAGTATAATGTTCCAGCGCCCTCTGCAGCAGCCCGGCTTTCTCACACAGCTGTGCCACATGAGCACGATCATAGTGGGTGAACATCTGGTTGCCTAAGATGGCATCTGCAACCTGCAAGACGTGAAGGGAACAAAGACATTTTAATGGAATTCAAGACACAAGCCAGCAGATATAAGATCTGATAAAATGTCAATTTACAGTGATTCATTCTAGAAAATTCAGTGAGCACTTTTTAATAAATTGATGGATGAGTTAGTAAATAAGCCAGTGACTCTTATTAAGCAATGCCATCAAATTCCAATGAGTCCTTCTAGATTAAATTTTGTGCAGTTTATACACCTATGATGTCCAAGGTTTTGAGATGTGGCAACTGAGGTGTTGTATTTCAGACAACATATCTGAGGTTCAATAGAAGGTAATTGCAGCATTTAAAGTAAAAATTAAATTTGCAGTATTTGTCATATTTCTATAAATGTAACTATGTGTTTATGTACTGTACCTGTGGTGCATGGACCAAATTCATTTCCAGTAGACGTGTCTGCAGAGGTCCCTCCATAGGTCTGTTATTCTTCAGTGCGTCCAGCAGGAAGGACGTGCACTGCTGGATCAGGTTGTACTCCATGAAGACATCAACAATCTGAGGACACAAACAAAAAAAGACATGAATCAATATGTAAATAATTCCAATAAATGTTTTGTCTTTGATTATTCAATGGGATGTGTTTACTGTATGGCCATTGACTGTTGGAAAAAAAAAAAAAAATCACAGCACAACTTCACTTCTGAACTTGTGACTGTTCAGTCTTAAGCTTACCGATAGCTTTAAGATCATCATGGCCCTAAGCAGTCATCCAATGGACCTGTTCAAAACTACCACAGTTTCCAGTGCAAAACTATTTTGAAGACTACCTGAAAGGCCGGAATCCATCTGTGGTAAAAGCTGATACATGGTCGCCTATGGTATGAATACAGACCAAATATTTTTCTTACCTGTGTAATATCAGCAAGTGGCTCTTCATCCTGAACGAGCATCTGGGAGAACTGAAGACCCTGCTCTGGGCTGATTCGCATTACATTCCTAAGCAGGAAAATCCAGTCTGGAGTGTAGCCCACCTACACAAACGACAAATAGAGCTTTACCTTTTTTAAAATCAACTATCTTGTTTATTTTTCTTATCCCACAAAAAATAGAATAGTATACAATTATGATAGTATCACAAACCTTCTTAGCGTAAAGGACAATCTTCTGAAACTGGCCAGTCTCTGCAAAACACTGAATGACCTTGTTGGGGACGTTTGCTCTAAGGTAGACACTGAGGGCAAGAGTGGGATCTACAGACTTCACCAAGTCTCCAAGCTCCTCTGAACACTCCAGCTGCAAACACACAGTCAAACAATACTGTGAGAAAAAACAGGCTTCCAGACATTCTCCAAACACAAATAAATTGACAGTCATGTTATATCATGTTATAATCCACAAACCTCAGCACTGACACGACAAAAGACAGAGGTGGGAATTTACTTGTTGTGGAAATAATCCCACTCTCACCCAGGATCATATTGAATTTAAAACAGTCATTTCACAAGCACTACACAACATTGAAGTTTCACAAGGAAAAGTCAAATGTAGAGTATGATGGACAGCACACTTCCACTCTCTCCTCATTTTTATTCCAGCTTTACTCTGCTTAATAATAAGCATTTTTGCATCGGCATACCAGTGCTACTAATCTATAAAAATTGCCAACTGTTACACAATATAGAGCCCAGATGCTTTAGAAGTACTCAAGTATTAAAAAAATTGTGATATGTTAACCACAGGCCCCCCAACCCTGAGTTACTGCCAACAGCTATATTCTTAAATTATAGAGAAAAACTTAATTGTCATAGTATTTCCTTATTCCACTACTGACATTGTTTAATGTAGGTTTTGTGAATGTAGGAAAAAGCAACTTATGATAGATTTGTTCAATTACATGCTGCTTTGCTGAATCTTAATAGAAACAGTTATATGAACCAGCCTCACAAGGAAACTAGAAACCTTTAGGATACGAAACTCAAATAGGAAAAAGTCTAACCTGATTTTACTCCACTGATTACAATAAATAAAAGTGTTAGTTGTTATGCTGAGATTTAATATTGGTGAGCTCTACAGTCCAACAACTGGAATATACAGACATATCTTCTCGAGGGCAAATGAGCTTCTCAAGAAAAAACCCTTAGAATATGCCTAAAGAACAAGAGTCTCTAAAGAGAATAAAAGCTGTCGACTCAAAAAAATCTACTGGGCACATACCTTGTCCTCTTTCAGCCATTTCTCCAGTAGCTGCTTGCGGCCCTGCTGGAGGACAGGCCTGCAGAGCTCCAGGGATTCGAACTTATTAAGTTGGCCTTGGTCCAGCAAGATGCCAAAGTACTGGAGTAAAGGAGACGTTTGACCTGGTTGGGCTGGAACACTCTGGAACCGACGGATAGTGTCTGGGGTCCGCAGGATACCCTTGACAAGAAAAATTATACATGTCACTGCAAGCGCCAGCAGGAAAACATGGGCTTTGGGTATAGTTTAGCAGTTAGCCATTTCAATGAAGATTTCTGCACACCCTTAAATATCCAACAAGCACATTACAATCATACTATCATCATACTAAAACACAGCTTTGTTCTTCCTTACATCTGTTTTAATTCAGACTTTAAAAGTATTTCAGTATACAGAGTATTTATCAAACTGAGGGGTTATTGTCATACTATGGCACATAAATCTGCTTAGTCTTTAAATGCAACTAATGCTGTTTAGTCCAAGTACCTTGGGGGCATTGGCTGCCACCTTAGCAGCTTCTGAGTAATTCCCTGCAGCAAAAAGTGTGTTGAACTTGCGAGCAAAAAGCTCCTCAGCACCAGCGAGGTTGTTGCGGACAGCCATACGGAGAGCCAGGTCTGGGTTTTGAAGCACATTAGTGATGTAGGGAATGATGTTTTCTTCCTCCACACACACAGACAACACCTAGGGGAGTACATTTATATGGTTTATTATATTTACATATCATGTGACATTCACATAAAAAGACAGCAGACAGGTGTGCAAATTAAAGCTGATCATAGTCAAATAATACTTAAATTGATTGGTTTGAAGTTATTTGGAGAAAAAAAGCAGATATGAAGTAACTTAACTTACATGCCAAAAGTTGTACGCATCACATTTAAGTTTCAGATGGATTACCCAAAAATGGTTGTGCATGTCATTTTTCTCATTTGTGTTCGTGTCTACAATACACTGAGCAGTATATGTTAGACCTGGACTATGCAGCCAAGTAATAACAGGATTAGTGTAGAGAGCCCAGCCAAGCTTAGCCCTCCTGCTGTTACAATCGCATGCTGCCTGACACTGAAGATGCTGCTAGAGCTTGATATTTTAAGAGACTTCTTCAGTCAAGGTCACATAACAACACCCAAAGGAGCCTGCTGATGTACAAAAGGGCTGTCAACTGAGAGAAATCACCAAAGAATGCCAGCAATTAAAAACACAAACATGTATACATAAGTACCAAATCTTAGACAGAATTCAACAGTGTACATGCATGCAGGTCCTTTATCAGATTTAGATTCTTATTAGGAAAATGGTCACCTAAATTCTGATAAATTACGTACTTATGAACTTTATTTTTCCATCTGTATGAAATTCTAGAGTGTATAATTATACTGGCAAATGCCAAAATGTATACTTCTATTTGCTAGTCAACTACGCCATACAGCATGTTGTAATACAGTTATTATTAATAATATTAAAAAACAAAACTGTAATGTAATGTTAAGTCTCAATACAAATGTTCAATTATGTGATATTATATTACAATTCTGTACCTGTCCTTTCCTGTTGACTCCGATGATGCCAGCAGTGGGCTCATGGGGAGCAGTGACAAAAATGGTCTCACCGCTGATCCTGTTCATGTAGATGCAGGTTCCAGTTTCAAGGTCATACAGGTGGATGTAGCCGTATTTGGTGATGAGAAAAACCACATCCTGCTTGGAGCTGATCTACATGTATAGTTATGAAACTCTGGTTAGAATGGTTAAATGATTTACAAATGCAGATCACTGCAGTAACATTGTAGATATACGCTTATGTTCTAGACAATAGGATGAGAAAAAATAAATAAATAAATCAAACCACAACTTGTAATTATTTCCGGCACACTTTTTGCTCTATTTGGCAGAGTTTGCTAAAATGACTATAATTAGAAAGTGCCAATAATGATAATGGTGGTGGAAATCTGCAACACACCAACTATGAAATGGGCCTTTCATAATTTTTAAGCATATTTAAGGGGCTAAATTTATGTTTCAAGAAGCCCATTAGAGTATCAGCTTGATGTAAAAAAAAAAAAAGAAAAAAAAAAAGCCTAAATAATATCTTTGAAAAATCCAAATTACAGCTTTATAAAAAAAAAATACCTGCTCCCTCCTAATGAAAGAACTAGTAGTAAGGCTATTATTTATGGAGGAAAGAGAAACTGATAGTCTACATATGTGTTTGTAAGTCACTTTCATACCTGCATGGCAACAGGGAAGTCATTCTGAGCTTCTGGAGGGAAGAACACATCTACAGCTTTCTTTGGAAATGGCTGGTTTCCTGTTGGTGGAGTGCCCACTTCAATGATATGCAGCTGCAGCAAAAAACAAACAAACAAACAAACACCAAAATGAGGCAACATGAGGCTATGGCCAGCAGATTTGACTTGGATCGTGCATGTTCCCAAATATCTTGTAAGAGTTATTGATTTCCATCCTTGATGTCATTGTTACTGTAGTAATCAAGTAATCAGCCTTTGCAGGAGCTACTAAACCTTACCTTTCCTCCTGCCTGTCCTCGTACAGCAAAGCAGAACAGAGTTGATTCTTCAGTGTTACCCTCCATCTTGAACTGTGCAAAGCCAGCGGCATGACCCTCGATGGGCTGAGACACCTTCCTGTCCACTGAGTACAACTGCATTGCTCCAACGACACGGTTTTGCTGAAGAAAAAGATGATTTTTTTTTTTTTTTAGGAGGATACAGTTTTTTTGTTGTTCAGAATCAATAGCTCTGTTTTCAGCATTAGTGACACCACTGAATTATAAGCACTTAGCAAAATCTAACAATTTATGCCTTTGTGCCAGACACTGACACATTTTTGCATTTCTGTCACATGCCACTAAATTACTTTACAATTTTGGAAAAGATTCTTGTATTTTCAAGTCCTTCTTTCCAATACTGAGAAAAGTAATTAAATAACTTAAATAAATAACAACAAATTAGCAAGAACATTTATTATACAACCATGTTTTTGCTACCTGTGCTGAAATGCCAATGAGCAGCAGCCATTTCTGTTTGGCATCAGTGCGGTAGTTGATGATCTGGCAGCCTGCGAGGCTGGAGTGACGGTCAAAAACTTTGATTGGTTGAGAGTCACCCTCCATGCTCCAGTGGTACACTGCATTGTCCGTGACCAGGGCAACAGTGTTGAGGGAGATCCACTTCCAGAAGGTTACGTCATCTGTCATTGTGTGAGCCTTCATCTTGCTCTTCATCTCAATGTTGAAGATCTGCAGGGTCTTTGCCGCTGAAAATAGCAGTGAGAGCCAAGGTTAATGTACTGACCCCCCCACAATGCTATCACCCTTAAAAAAAAGAAAAAAAAAGAAAAAAAGACTCAAATAACAATAATAATAATATCAGTAAAATTAGTTGAACTATCACACAAAACCCACAGAAGACATTGGGGGAAAAAGCATATTTTTTGGGCATACCAAACTCCAGTTGCTGGAAAAAGTGTTGGTTGGCAGGGTTTGGTTTAGTTACAGCAAAGGACCATACAACAAGCCAGTACCAGTGTCAAAACAAGAGAGGCAAGACCAACAAAAGGGCAACCAGTGGTGGATCTGCATTCAATGTGTTTGATTAACTGGGAGAGAGGAATCCATTGTATCTAGAATAAATATGCAAACCCGTGTAGCCTAAAATTTTAAGATGGTCACACTTACGAAACAGGTTTTGAAATTTAAAAACACAAAAGGTCATGTTCAGACCAACATTTGCATTGCATCAAAAGATGCATTATTAATTTAAATGAGGGCACCACATTGATGTAATTGAATATAGCCTGATTTAAGGTGCTTTCACAGTGAATTTTACTACAATGGAAAGCCAAGTAAACATGTGCATTTAAGTAGAATTTAAAATAAATTGTCCTCGGATCTTACAACACAGGGATAAAATTATTGGGACTGTTACTTTTCTGAGCTGTATAATCCTTCCTCTGGGTGTTTGTATCTCATTAGTCTCTAAACTCATGGATATACTACTCAAACCTCCTTAGTCAAGTATAATTTGCTTTCTATTGAATATTGCAATAATCACTGCAATTCTTTTAGATTTTTAACAGTGCTATTTTGGGTCTGCTCAGATGTCTACTACCACATCTGCCACATGGTTCCGTTCTAATAAAAATGTATTTCTATGTTATTTTAGTACAATGAGTGCAAACTTCACTGATAACCCTCTCAACCAAATACAGATCAATTAGGGACAGATGCCTGCAGGAAAAATCATGGTGCCCAGTGCAAGTCAAAATGAGGTCTGTGTCTAGTCTGTGACCCTCCGCCCTCAAAAAATGAATTGAATCTCCAGGCCCGTTTTTATAGCTCTTAAGGGATTCACATCAACATGACAAAATTTAATCCTAAAATGAGGGATGTGGGAATTTGGGTTGGGTCTGAATGCAGATTAGCAAAAGAAGACCACAAAGCACACAAACAGATGTGATGATGGGAAGGATGCTGGACAGATGCAGTTCTAGTTGTCCTTCTAATTTACCCAAGATTTGCCTTAAATGATTTAGAATTTCAGGAAAGTCTAATCCAAACTACATTCTATAATTACATATAATTTACTATACAGTGCAATCTAAAATGTAGACTGGGAGAATGGCTATATAAATTAAAGTTATTAGTATTAGAATTATTAGTCTAGAACACAATTAGAACAAAAGGATATAAACATGTTCTTGATGCAGATTTTGCCCTTTACTCATCTTCTTTATACTGAGCAATTGAATCAAACATTATTCAGCGCTAACTGAAGTGCAAGTTTTCAAGTCCCTTAAGACTAATCCTCTCATGTAACCTAGAAGGTCCTTAAATCCAACTAAATATGCAGCATAATGTTTTAAAATAACACAAGCATGGCACTTCACACATAAATTTATACAAATCTATGTTATTTTTTTATTCCTGGCTTTAATCTTATTGTTATTGTCCTAAGTTAATGGTATCCAAACAGTGCAGATTATTTGCCACCAAAGAGAAAATCCCACATTTGGCCTACTCACTGTATGTCAAACTTGCCCAGCCAACAAAGTCCCTCATTCCATTTACTATTCATCATTACTTGATTATATAAAAGTCAAATCTGCAACTACAGTAGCATAAATAATACTAAACCACAGAATTATGTATCAAGTCCCATGTTGTTTAAATTTTGGGTCTGTTTTTGACCCGCTATATATTTTTAGAGGCAACCTAGGTGCCAAAAAACATAATTTTTTTGATACATACATACATGTAGTTGCTACAAATATGACAACTGTGTTAAATGCAAATTCATGAGCTGGAAAATACTACCCAAGAATGAGGAAGTAATATTAGCATTTGCTGGCTGACAATGCAGTTCAAAGGCAGCAATCTTTTGCATATTAGACAGCACAATCTCCGTAACATATTAAAATTATAAAAATCACTGCCAGAGGGAAATAATTCTGACACAACTAAAAGCATGAAGGTCATCATTTTACTTGCTATAGCCATCCTTTAAATGACTGTATCATTTTTTCTGTGTTTTAGTCCCCTTTTTCACACGCATATTATACATTACCACCAACCATTTTCCAAACACAACAGTTCATAATTGTCTTAAGTATAGCTATAGGGCTGTTTATCCTTCAGTAATTTTAAATCATATACAAACGTTTGACAGCCATATATAAATATGTACTATGTTTGATGCCTTCAAATTGTGAGCTACATTACTGAATATTCACATAATATAAAAAGGGTAGCAGTTTAACGTTGTCCAGTGTCTATATATACATTTAGGTGTGAATTCTCTGAGGTTTTCAGTGGGACTGTCAATGTTCAGTAAACTAATCTTCCTACATACACAGACAACAGAAACAATAATTATATTAGACAGTGAATATGCTTTATCTTTTAATGTGTTCACTTTCATACTCTACTGAAACTAAAGGAAGGCATTACTGACCATAAAGGATATGGAAATAGTACAGTACATTTACAAAAATGGTCAGCTGTAATATAAAATATGTGTACACCAAAGCAAATGGGAGAAACACACACAAGCCCAAAGAAAAAACAGATACAGTTCTTTAAGCTGCTCTCTTAATTCTACTTTGGCTTGTCTTATAATTGTGAATTCAAGCATTCATTAAAGCTACTATCAGTACTGTGCAAATCTCTGACAGTGCATACAAAATTACAATTTGACAACTCATGATATGTAAAATTCAACTCACCGTCTGCAAACATAAGAAAGCAGTAAGAAATGAAAAAGAGCAAAAACAAGCAAAATAGACATAGCATTCATGACAGTATGACATTTACTAGTACTGCTACTATGGCTACTTTTCAATATAGCAATTCATTACACATTTGACTTTGTTACACTACCTTTACATAAAATTACTCCATCTATTTACATCGACAAACAAATGGGATGACCTAGATATGGACATCACATGAAAAGCTGGGACAACTACATAACGGGCTGACAAAGCAAACAAAATGTACATGTAGCGGATGACCTAATATATTAGTTAAGCAACATAGTAATTATGTGCAAACTCCCTACTACTCCCTACTTTTTTTGAGATGGTTAATGAGTCTATGTTCTAAAACAACTAAATACGCATTTTTTTTTCTACAACATACCTTTAAGGGCAATAACTTTGCTAGCAGGGTTCATGATGGCGCTGTCTGCAGAGATGGGCCTGCGGATGGGATTGTTGGGGTCGGCCATATCAATGATGACAACCTGGGCCTGTTCACCAACCTTTTCCCTTATACAGATGAACTTGTCAGACTCCATGGTTAGTGTGCTGAATCCAATGTTGGCTGGGTTGATCCCCAGGTTCTGGAGCTGAGACACAAAAGTGTATACAAAGTCTTTATTAGAATCATCCTGGAGCCTAAACTGTTTTCTAAAAATTATTTATTTTGAACATTTGTAAAATGAAAGGGGAAAAAAATGGAGAAAATAAAATACAAAATGTAGCAAAAATATAGGATAAGCAAAAACAAGATTATCATTAACAAATATATAACTATGGACAGGTGTCTTATTCAAATGAGATAACCCATACCATAGCCTAGATCCCATGATCTATTTTTAAAAGAAAAAGAAATGGAAGAAAAACCTACTGTACTAAGACATTATAGAGAATAGGAATTAAGAGTTACAGAACTTTAAAGAAGGGGAAAACAACATGCAGTGATAGTTGATATACAGGTAAAAAGGTAAACAGACTCATAACTAAATACAACAACTCTAACATTATTAAAACATGATCCAAAACTCATTTTATGGTAATATTTGCAAGGGCACGTTCATGTTTAAATGTCACATATTAGAATTTTTTTTTTTTTTTTAATAAAAATTTCACAAGCAAAAGCAAAGAATTCCATTTCCCCCCCAAAACCTTATCAAGCATGATAAATTAAAATAAATTTTTTTTTAAAAAAGGCAAAAATGTGGGGATTGTACCCTAGCAGGCAAAGGTCAGGATTTCCATCTTCTAGTGTGAAGGACATTCGTTCACTTGTGAAAAAGGGTGTTTAAACCATTCAAATGTTTAGATATTATTAAAGTAAAATACTAGCAGCATTGAGGGAAACCAGTCCAAGTCCAATTTAAGTTTATTTAAGTTTCACGAATACAAGAAAACGTTCTGTATGCTTTAAATCAGGTCAGAAGGTCTACATCGTCTAAACTGAAGAGATTTGTATTTATTTTTATTAGATTTTGTGTAACAATAACGAGTGAGTAACGAATGATGTCACATTTGACAGGATGGAGGACCACTTGCTTCACACCCCTCGGTAACATGAACCAATGCCTTCGTTCAACAGTCGCAAAACTAATTAATGAAGGATTTACCATTTACTGAACCTTTAATTTGCAAAAAAAAGTGTCTGTCGTGACAGAACGTATGACGTAAAATGGCAAACGGTCTGGTCAAAGAGACAGCAACTGACCCAGGATCTGTAGCTGCTGGACTGCCTTCAGTGGCATTACTTGACACATCTTTATCACAAATATACAACATATGAAAACAAGAGCCATTGTTGTCGTTGCTGTAAAACATGAAGGACAATGAATGACTATAATATGCAAATTATATAGGTTAGCTGCGATTAGATGACGTGACTGAAAGATCTCTCACGACACACATACACACCGATACCGTTAGCTTGTAATAGCTGTTAGCTAATCTGGATGAAACGCATTTGCCTTCATATTACAACAACTACATATAATCATCGGAATTGCTTAAAGTTGACAAGTTTCTCCGTTCCTGCCAATGTTTAGATGACTTAAGTGCACCGGTAGTCTAATGAATGAGAAGCGCTAGCATGAGAGGCTAGTTGTTAGCTTCTGGCTAAACGGGGGAGGGGAGGTCATTCATTTGCTGCGGGTATTGACGTTTAATGTTAGCTTGATTAGCGAGCTGTCAAAAGAGCGTTAGGGGGGAAATGTACAAAAAAAAGATATTGCTGAGGTTTTTTAAAATATGCATTAGGTTCGTCCACATACCTGTAGGTGCTCCTGGAAGCGGATAGGTAGTATTTGAGCCATGGTTGTTTCTTCTGCTGCTTCTCCGGAGTCCTGAAATTCTAGCCGTACAGCTAGCTAGCTAGGCAGTAGCACCGCGCTAGCTACGACCTCCTCACTGTTCGTGTAGGTCGGAGCCAGTCAGTGAAAATGAAAAAGACGATAAAATGTAGTATATGGTGTTACTATTCGTGTTTCCGAAATCTGATTTCAGTAAAAATGTTTAATATGTCCCCGTTCCGTCTGTGTTGACGACACTGCATCGATGGATAGCAGTGGCTACCGCTGATCTTCTGTCCAAAATCCGCAATGGCGGCGGAAACGGCTCAGTGCCTTTCCAATCCGGAAGCATCTAGGGAGCTCTGGAAGGACACTGGCTCTGGATAGATATAAGCAAGTTTTTTTTTTTTAATGGTAACTAACCATGAGTAGAATTATGTGTTCATTTACAGTGTTCGGGGTATAAAGTGATGGATTTTCGTAAATGTAGCATTACACGTTTGCCAGTGTAACCTACGTCGTTTCCGTTATAAATGAGCAAATATCATTATTTTTGATCTATGACGGCATTTTCTTTTGTCAATTACGAAATAAAGAAATTATAAACAGTGAAACTTAACATAAACTGCACATAAATATTAATATTTAATCCACAAAATTGTCTAAAACATTAATACCTAAAATTTAACATGACACCTCTTCAGAAATACCCAAGTTAGTCAATAGAAAATAGGATTTATGTTGTTTTTAACAAAATTGCAGTGTCAGTTCAAAGCAGAGTAACAGGATGCAAAAGACGACTCAAGACAAATTAATGCATTTCAAGAAGCAGCTGTATTTGACTATAAAGGCATTTCTAATCCAGTGTCTCTAAGCTGTTTTCTTTATATTTCAGTGTAAAAAGCCTAGACTCTATTAGAAAAAAGAAATAGTAAACCCAAAATAACATCTCATAAGAAAACAATCAAAAAGGAAAACAAAATCCCCATTCACCAATCATTTCAATTAAAATAGAAACATTTTGATAAACATTTCCCTCCAAAGAAATATATATATATTTATTTCCTTACATATATATATATATTTGTGTGTGTGTGTGTGTGTATGTATTTATATATTTATTCTCAAGGCAGTTGGTCATGGCCAAATTAATTGACCTCATCATGGCCATTTTTTCATGTTTCAACACTAGAAATCATAACTATGATGGAAGAAAATGAGAAGTACAGTATAGTACCACTGCACTGGCCAACAAACAATTTCTCATATAGACTGAGAGGGAACAGTCTGTCAAGGCAGTGTGGCACACAGACACACTTCCTCTGAAACAAGTGCAAAGAGAATAACTTCTCACACATCATAAAACTACAACACACTTCTCTTTCACAGCACTCAGGTTGTTCATCAGATTCCCTTTGCTTGTCTCCTCTGCCTCGAACTCCTTTTTCCTGCAGCAGTGAAGGCTTACGCAGTGCCGGTTCAGTTCATTGCCATTACTGGAACTTGTACATCCACATGATGAAGAGGTATGTTGTCAGCTCGGCAGTATTTGATTCGATGGGGCTTCTGATCTACCCTCCGTCATCAATGTTTTTCCAGCTCCAATTACTTAAAATAGTAACCTTCTAGCACACGTCTTAAGTGAACTTTCTCTTTGTAGCAGTGTTTGAAGCGAAACGTTTGTTTGCCAACAGAGAAATGAGGAAAAGCACTGTTGTCAATCCCAGCATCTTGCCATTACAGTAAAAAAAAATGTGACTAGTATATTGTCCCTGAATACTGAAGACTCTTCTATCAGTAAATGGTGCATCTGATAGTGAAAGGGAGAAGACACAAGTAGCAGGATTTCTGAAAAAAAAAAAAAAAGGCTTGTAATGAGTGTCTACGATGACAAATTGAAAGAGCAACTGTGTCTGTAGCTATGTGCTCTGAATTGGTTCAGATGCCCAATATGCAGAGGTCACAAAGGGACGGGTTGAACAGGGGACAGATGGGATGGATGCGATCACTGGCGCAACATTAGTGAGTGCCGAAGACACAGTGAGGAGGTTCCCTGGGTTACCATTTACATGAAGTGAATTTGCATGATCAACACATAAGCAGGTATGCTCACATGTTTGTGGAAGAGAGCACGAAATGAGAAAATGTGCAGGAGACAATGAGAAATCCCTGGGCTACAAGGGAAGGCGCAGTGGAGGAGTGGTCCCCATGGCCTGGGACCACCCCTATCTTTCTCACCCTCCATTACACCTGACACAGCAAAATTATGTGCTTCTCTTTTGCAGCTCCTGAATAAAGGCTAGCAAAAGAGAAAAGAGAAATAAGTGAGTACCGAAATCATCTATTTTACAGAAATGGTCAAAATGCAACTTTACATGATTGTAATCTGACCTCCAATTATTTCCTCCTTAACTTTTTGTAGTTCTTTCCGCACCTCTTCCAGAATCTCCTGTGAAACAATGATGGATAACAATGTCAGATGTGGATAGTTCTGTTACATAACAGTTCATGTGGCTGGTGCTAATGTAGATGTACCTGCTTCATTTTCTCTAAATCTGAGTCATCCATTCCACCTGCATCATTGCTGTTGCCTGAGGGCTTTGCCCTGTAAGGTGAAAAGAAACAAACAGGGGACAGAGAGGTTTTGATGTCTGTTTTTGCGTTTTTCAAAAGGATGGAAGGTCGGTGACTTTTCACTGACAGGCCCACTGGGAAACAAATCACCAAAGTAATTACAGGAATGAAGGAATAGTGGCTAAAGGGTTGCAGCAATGCACATGTACCCAGAGATGAAGTGAGGATTAAACACCATACCATAATGAGATTTGAGAACCTTGGAAATACCAATGGAAAGGCTGCATTGTGCATGATAGGATGAGATATTATGATTGGCAAGTTATACACTGCAAATAATGGTTTTAACTGCCACAGTTGCAGACACATGCCACAAAGATACGGCCAGAAGGTTGCCACACCAATAACACCCACCCAAATATTTAGACCTGATAAGTGAAAATAACCATCAGCGTCAGGCTCCTATCTTGTTACTCAGTTCTCATAGCTTCAAGTCCCTTGGGTGCATGCCATTCTGTGATCCATTAGAGGGTGCTATCAACTGTAAAATGTGCTACCCCAGTAGGTTTCTGTGACGCTGTGCTAACCTGAAGAGAAAAGAAAAAGCAAGGGGAACTGAGGACATGAGTAACGGGACAACAAATATACCTGGAACCTTGGGACAAAGAGGAAGTGGAGTCCATACTCTTGGGGATGGAGTTATTCCTGTTAGTGAGACACATACACTCTGTGCTTAGAATGGAAATGAAGACAGTGGCATACATAAGCACCCTGGTCCACATACACACGTTCACATAGTCACACTCACACATGAGACACTAACAACCTGGGGGTACAATGTGAGGGGAGGAAAAATTAATCACCTGGTCATTGATGATTTCTCCCAAGGCCGCCTTATGGTGTCTGTAGAGGAGAATCATGAGCCGTTACAGTTCCTTTTTGTATATGACAAAGAACCAGAGTCTAGAAGTCAATGTAGGAGGCATGCTGCATAAAAACTACAGTTCTTACCGCTTTGACCTTGAGGCTCTGAATCATCCTGTACAGAAAAGACCAAGACCTTCCGTTAAGGGTGAGTCATCGTCGGCCTGTTTCTATTTTTTTAAGCTATTCAACATCTCCAGTGTCATGCCACAAATAAGAATCACAGTTGTCTGGCGCCCGTTTTAGAAATGAAAAAGTGAAAGGAAGATGGCAAAAAGAAAAGAAAAACCAAAAAACACAACTGCTTACATTATCTTGTGCTTTCACAGGTGCCTTTTCTCCAGTGTTTGCAGCTTTTCTCCTAACGTAAACAAAATTTATTAAAAAGATTACACCCATGTACTTTTAGGAAGTCTTGGAATCTGACCCCAATACATTTACACACTATTTTTTAAATTAAAAAACACAACAAAAGCACACATTGGATTGTTAAAAATTTGATTCATGTTGTAGTGTCACCCACCTTCGTGCCAAGATGGCACTCATTTCGCCCATCAGGCCACCTCCTCCAGCAGAGGCGTTACTGCTGCGGATGGAATCACCTTTGCCTGATGAAGCTCCATCCTCCTGCTGAGGGCAGCAAATAGCAAAAAACAGTATTAGGCTCATTCTGGCATCTGAAAATCTGCATTGATAGATGCAGGAATCATAGCTGTGTCAGAATGAGAAGCTTTAAGACTGACCAGAGCATCAGCAGAATCCTTGTACGTAAACACACCAAGGATTCAACTGTTGTGCATTCTGTTCATTTTTATTTTTAAGTTAACTACAGTGCTGATTCTGATTATTCACAAAACATTTATTTTACCTACTCACCTTGGACACTTTGCGAAGTTTAGCCCCAGCTAGTGCAGCTGCCAATCCCCCACCACCTCCACCGCCTCCTCCACCATCTCCTCCTCCTCCACCACCACCTGCAGGGGGTAAGGGTGGGGCTGGTGGAGGTCCTGAGGGAGGAGGTCCTGGGGGAGGTGGAATGCCACCTGGAGGAGGGCCAGGGGGTGGAGGAGGAGCAGGTGGAGGAGGAGGTCCTCCAGGAGCTAATGGTGGGGCTGGAGGAACAGAAGCTGACGACAGAGAAGGAATATTTGTGTTTGTTAATAAAAGGTAAACAGAGGCACCACATGTATGAAATATGTCTGTAACCATGTCAAATATAGTCAAGTAGGAAGATGAACTTCTAGGACATGAAGGCAGTGGTTGACTGATTTGGTTAATTTTGACTCAACGCTGATAACTTAAGAGAGCAGGGCAAATGAGGGACAATAATTAATAATAATTTTTAAAAATCATGTTACACTCTGACATATTTATAGAATTAAAAAAAAATATTCCATTTGTTTTTCAAGGACCAATACTAAATTTTCTGCGAATATTCACAATCTTCAAATACACAGAGATGTACTAGTTATCTAGTAGTTATTATCATGTTGCATTAGTAACTGTTTTCTTTGAGCAGTTATCTGTTATTTTAATATAATTTCTTCTAAAACTATTAAAGCTAATTTATTTAGGGAAAATGCCTTGGTTTTGAAAACAGTCATTCTTACTGCTAAACCCTTTATGAACTTGAGGGACACTCTTAAGTCTTATGACTCTTGTAAATCTGACAGGGTTTGGGGGGATAAATAATCCAAATCCAAATTACTACATGGACTGTTTTGTGGCGAGTGCAGTTCTGTTGGGAGGCCCAGGTGCTTCCTGACCTGCAGCAGCTTGTCTTTCTCTTTCCTGCCGCTCTCTCTCTTGTCTTTCTCTCTCTTGTCGCTCCCGTTCCTGTTGATCCAACCTCTGCTGCTCTAACCTACAGACAAACAAACACATTCACCATCTCATATATGTAGACATGCAGAGAACGGGGTATAACAATAAGCACTTATCATCCAATAGATGTGTAAATAACATGGGTAGTGATTGATTCATTATACAACATCAACTTTGGACAATGATATTGGCATGTGTGAAATGTTAGGCTGTGTATTATGAAAAATTTCAGTGACTTTTGATTAGGCTACAACTGCAAAGTCCACAGCGGGTTAACATGGCCTAATTCAAGCTGCATCAGTTTGTTACTTCCCCCTCCACTCTCCCCCATCACATCTGCCACTCAACAGCTGTATACAACCACACACAGATCATGTACAGACAGGCCCACTCAAAAACAGATCCACAAAATGACACACGGTGATTTAGGCCACATTCAGATTCAGATTTAGACATTCAGATCACATAAAGTGCTTTCATTATTTTTGAATGAGCAATAAATATTTATATTATATCATTTATACCTCTACAGAGGAGGTTGTATTTTCCTTGGTGTTTGTTCGTCTGTGTTAGCATTGTAGCATACACAATTTTGTGCAAATCACCCTGATGTTGTTTGTGACAGCAACTATAAATGAATTAAGGTCAGGGGGAAAAAATGAAATGGAAAGGAAAAATACTGAAACATTTTAGCCAACTCACATGGGTTGTACTTGGGTAAACATTTTACTTTGAAAGGCTCACGTTCCAAGTGATATGTCTGAAAGTCAAGATTCTGTACACAGATTTGTTTCAAATATATTTTTGAGCCACTACCTTCAATTATGCAAAAATACAATGGACTTTGCATAAAATCACAATAAAGTTAAGAGTTGTATCTGGAGACTCAGCTGGTTTTACAGGTTTATTCTCTTCAAGTGTGATAAAAATGTGTTTGCTGGGAATGGTAAGTTTTGGTGAATGGAAGTCCTTTGGAAACATTTGCCTTCTGAATGCTTTGTAGGTATTTTATACAGTACATGTATAGCTTCCTTTGCTCTGTTCGTAAGTGAATTGAACTAAAGAATTAATAGCAATACAATCTACAAAGACCCACCTGTAACCAGATTTCTAATTCTTAATGGCTGAGCTTTACTTCTTACCCCCTGGTATGACAGAAACCACTGGGACAACTACTTATAGGACAGACCAATCACAAAGCTTCCCTAACAAACTACCTGTCAGACTAAATGAGATTAAAAGGTTAATGCCTACTGTTTTCAGGGCCATGCAGTACAACCCCAGAGAGACTTGCTGTACTAAGTAATACATGAAGGAAGAGATGGTGGGTTGATTTGACATGTGTCTGTCTTGCTGTCAGTAACCTTTAACCTTAAGGGGCTGGACTGAGGGTTAAGCAGTGTCAGGCTAATACCATCAAATCCTCAGCATGCGTGTGCAAGAACTGTGCCAACACAATTCCAGCAAAGCCAAGACAGCTTGACCCACAATTGATTATTATGAAACTAAAGTTGGAAGATAATTTGTAGTAAGTCGGTTTATGGTGTAAACTTGATATGAGCAAAGCCAAGCCATCAAGATGGAGAAATAAAGCTGGTAGGTTGTCTGTCCCAACATTCTTTACTGGATCACACTGAGCAGACCAGCAACAGATAAGTAGGGCTGTCAAATTTAAAGCGTTAACACGGATTAATCCATCATCATGATTAATCTGATTAAGATTTTTAACACAATTAACCCATCTGCAGCACAGAATGACTCTCAATGTCTCTGCCAACACATTTCTGGCAGTTTGTCCAAGTAGAGTTACTGTCGTGCATGAAAAAATGGGCAATTGATCCAGTCCGACCCATCACGATGGAAGATGCTAAACAGCACGTTGGCCCTCTGGATGGAAATATGAGTTATAAAAAAAAAACAAAAAAACTTCAGAGTCGACCGATATAGTGTTAAGCACATTCTGCAGAAAGGAGTGTTCTTTTCACCAAAGTACTTCCAGCTTAGAATACCACATTAACATGAAGCATGCTAGTCAGGGATTCTGCTAGCACTTCAGCCAATGGATCCCCCAGCTTGTGATAAACACATTAAGTGCATATATAGTACCTTCTTTCTTGAGTCCATTTGCTCATGCAAAATGAATGAAATAAAAATTAATGACATTTAATCATGATTAATCCAAATTAAAAAATCTTAATCGTTTGCCAGCAGAAATAAGGTTTACTTTATGTGAGTCTTAGCAGTGAAAAGCTAAAAAGGAACAAAGTTTGGGTACCTTCGCTGTTGTTCCACCTCTTCTGGAGATGGTCCATTTGACACTGGGCGAGGAAGGGTTGCATAGCCTGTCAAAACACAACAAAACATCCTTAATGTAAATGCAAAATCATAACGGAACACAAGATTAGGCTTTGCAATAAAAATATTAAACCATTTATAACTGGATTTACTGTAATAATCTTGTATTCAACTTGCTCGTGGGGTTTTATTGGAGGACACACCTCGTCTACCAATGCAGCTCAATGTACAAAGTCTAAAGAGGGTCATGATGTAGACAGCAATAAAGGACAGTGGAAACAAAAAAGGTGGGTTAATACAATCAGCATAATTTGTCAATAGTATTAAAGTGAACTCCAACTGCCCTAATTCCAATCTTTATTGCTTTTTGTAAAGTCTGTGGACTCGTGCCAGTCACAAAACCAAGCTACTAAACTACTAATATCCTACTGCTCAGAGAAAAATGCTATAATATGAAAAAATCAATTGTTTCTCAAATGCAAAAAAAAAATATGGATCCACAAATTTAGGAACAATTGTGCCAGTTGGGAAAAAAACATGAACATACACAAGCTGCAGCAGTGGATATTGGAGTTTGTTTTTAGCCATACCTGCATCTGCCATGGAGCTGAGCACCTCCAGAGCATGTGCCATGCCATTGGCAAATAAAGCAGCATCCTCTTTGCTGCCAAAGTTCAGCCCCCACACCTGCCGGGCATCCCGCCACTGGTGGAAATTAGGTGTGGCCTGGTTATACTTCAGACCTCTAACTATTGGACAGTTTATTACAACCTGAGGAAAGAAGAGAAGGCATATTAATAGAAAGATAATTTTAGAAAATCATGGATGAAAAAAAGTATTATTAAAGTACTATTCTATTCTGACTTTAAAGCTGCCGTTCACCTGTATATCATATACACAATAAGGGAAACCACATGAAAAAAAAGACAACAGTCATTTATTTGAGAAGCTGGAAAACCCATTAAAAAACCCACATCACCACTTGTGCATAACATTTTGTATCCACTGTTCTTTCTGTGTTGGATATCCAAGTTTATATTCCACCCAGCAGGTGGCGTGGCATCTATGAACCAAAAGGAAAAAATGCTCTGGGTTTGAGGGTTGCCTGAATGTGCTGACACACCATTTCACTATTTGTTTAACAGCCTCTGGATTCCAGAGAGCAGAGAGGAGGAGAGGAGACCCTGCCAGGGTGACTATCACAGCGGACAACATGCATAAAAAGAGAAGCTGGCAAGTTCAGCAGCCAGTGGTTATCCTAAACATTCTACAGTCCTGTCAGAAAGGCCAGAGAGGCCGGAGAGACCTGGTGAGGATGTGATCAGAATAATATATTTAAAAACAAAAGTTTATAGGCTGAAGGTGTCACTATATATAAACAGGTACATCATGTATTCTCTCATTAGCGCTACTAGTTTCATGTATCCAGTAAACACACATAGGAATAGGAGTCTTTACTGGGTATCAGGCTTCTGCCTAAATTGTCACAGGAAATGGTCGAACAAGCCAACTATCTCACAGGAAACATCATCCACTTTAAGACCCGTCTCTGGGGAACATTTCACAGTCCTGAATGTTTAAAGCATAGACACACTGTGGCCACAGGGAGAGTACGGCTGTAGTCAATGACAGATCCACCCAAAGTCAGATTACCCTGATTTTTTTTTTTACATGGTATCTGCCCATCTCTGTCTGCAGACATCTGCTGACTCATAATATGGTAATACCAATGAGGCAATCCTCTTTGTTCTCCTCTACAGCTCTAATGCAGCTTTTAAGGTTTGAAGGACCATGGATCTATTTATATATGAATCTATTTATATATTCCCTTATTCCCAAAGCACAAAATAAATGACACTCACCAAGACTACCTACGCATACTGTGCCAAAGCCAACAACAGATTACATAAAATCAAATCATACAGATATACAAAATAATAGTTGTCTTGGCTTTAAGGCAGGTGCTTAAAAGTAGGGTTTGCACCATCTCAGATATAGTGCAGTCAATTACTGTGAGTAATTTCAGGATGTTTTTAATCACATTATTGAAGACAATCTTTACATGTCAGAATTGCCCCTTTTCCACTCAATTCCACTTAATTTAGGCATCAACAAGGTGTACGGCCATTGTCGGCTAGTACTCAGCATGTCTGGCCATTACTGTGATTCAGCATAAACTATTGTGGCAAGTTAAAACATTTTGAAATAAATGTTACATGTTATATTAAGTCTTTTTCAGACAGGAACATGTTCTGTAGTCAGATTTGAGTAAACACAATCTACCTCGTCTATGTGCTCCGATACATCTAGAGACTGCCCCCTACCTTGGTGCTCCACATTGTAACATGATGCCTCACATCAAACTGAACAGTCTTTGATCTACAACATCCTACATCTCGTTATCAATTTAACTTCCTTAGAACCAGCAAAGATAAAAACACAGACAGACATACTATCTGATGGAACCAATTAATCCCTGCTCATACAGAGTGGAAATGTCATAAAATCCGTGCTCATCTGGAATAAGACTACTGATACAGTCAGTAGATAAGCATCAGAAGTGTAGTGCATAATCTTGGCATGAGGTTTTGCATAGATAATGATAAAGTGAAGGCAAAGATAAAATGTCCTAAACTTAATCATAATCCAAAAGTAAGTCAGAGACGATCACAGAACATATGACAGACAGAGGAAGAATCTCCAAACACAGAACGGTCCACATAGGAGGGAAAACCTGTTTGCCAAAAGATTGAAGCTATACCTGCTGGTCTGTCTGCATCTTGCGTCCCACTATCCTGAAGGCATTGGTGGTAGGGTTATGATAGATCTGGACTCTACTGAAAGTCTGGGGTCCAGCACCTGCCGGCAGCCACTTCTTATTGCCATCATCATAGATCATCACAGTGGCCCGAGCCTGGCAAATACTTGACTCACTGGAAGAGAGTGCAGAGAGAACAAAACAAATGTATTTGTTATGGATGTCAATGGGGATGAGGGTCATTAGAAACATATTTAGCAAAGAATCACACTCAGACTAGAGTCTGTGAGGTTGGCCATCAGAGAGAAGCTTCCAATTTTTGCAGTTTTTTTACTTCCCTTAGCACAGGAATCAGGAACGATGATTAACATTTGACCACTTGTGCAAGGAGTAAAGTTAGGAAGGCAAGGATTGATCATGGGTATAAACACCTATACTTTGCCACATGAACAAGAGACAGGACGTTGCAAAGACCAAGAGGAGGAATATGGTAATCTGTGCACATAAAAGATGAGTGTGATCACAAATTAGATGGGAGGCAAAAAAACAATGGAGAAGGACAAAGGCAGGAAACAGTGTCCAGTTTAGCAAAGAGGTAAGGCTCTGGAATCTTCTACCTTCTCTACATTGAACTCAACCTCTACACATATTATAAGACAATCCTCTGTTTTGAAATCAGTGACCAAACATTTGTTTATAATACCAGGCAGATAGAAAACACAAGTTAAAACACATTCAGGTATGCTATCAATTAAGAAACAGCTGTTGAAGCCTGCAGAGTGAGAATAGACATGCTTGCAATTACTGGCATTGACATCAAAATATTTTTTTTTCCTTTTAGGGAAAATACCACAAGCAGACTGGCCCATACCAATGTTGTATCAATGTTCAGGAGAGAGTACAGAAGGTGAAGGGGAAATAAATCTGGCGACCGTCAATTCCAGTCTTTCCAGTTCTTCCCCCTCCTTTCCTGATTTAACCCCCCTTTGCTCTCCCTATAGTCCCCTAATCCATCTATTCCCCCCTCTCCCTCCATCTGTCCCGCCCGTGATACAATCTGCTGCTTCCTGTGACACAGCACTGAAGCCACAGCCCACTTCCTGCTGCTACTACTGCCTAATAAGGAAAGCATTGGCCCAAACAATCCATGTGCATATGCATGTCCTGCATTTTCCTTCATCTCTACAGTGAATTCAGTATATGTTGACCATGCACTTGGATTTACCTCACTGACAATGACAACAGAATAAACATATTGAAGGTATAATGGGACAAAATCTATAGTTTAAATGAGTATAAGCAGGACACTGGCTCTTCTCTGGAATATATACTAAAAACTGCGTATTAACTATCTGTGAAACACTTAAAAGTATTGCAATATTCCTATCACTGGTATATCCTAACATAAACAGCTTTCTGTTAGTCATAAGTGTATTACATGAATTCCAAAAATACCTTCCTGTAATTGTGTGACTTATTGGCACACAACTTAAAGTAACTGTGGCCTCAGTGAATGTGCCCGATTTTTTGCAGAAGAGCCTTCTGTTCTTTTTTTTTTAATTAAAAAACAAAAACCAAATGCTTAAATATAAGTATGCACTTTATTTTTTTCAATTCTTAAAAATGTTTAACATGTGTTTTGTGGGTTATTTTGATCATTTTATTTGACATTGTGCAGTAGAGAGGGAGCTGGAAGTGGGAACACAGAGCATAAATGTAATGGCAATAAAGGTCACTCAGATAGGGAATGGAACTGCGGCCTCTGCACATCAGTTATTGCCATTTATTTTTCGCTTAAAGTGTGAGAAATAACAACAGTAATTTAATAAATGAAATAAGTAATTTTCTTAAAAGGAGTAATCATAATTTATCTTCTCTCCATATACTACCCTTCCTGCAAGTTTCATTAAAATAAATAAAACTGTTTATGAACCTACTCAATGACAGACAATGGAAGGGTAATGAAAACAGAAACCTCTTTGGTGGAGCAAATAAACAGTTTTTTACACAGGCTCAGAGGGCACACTAGGCTGACAATTTCTTTAATCCTATAATGTAGATACTCCTGGTCACATCAAACAGGTTCCAACCACCTACAGCTGGTGGGACTCAGCAATGTTTTTGTCTTCATTGAGCATGTGCTTAATGTGCTGGGCAGAGAGGGCTTATGGGAAATTGGAGGGGACAAAGACATAGGACCGGGAAACCGATGCATATTTAATGGCAGAGAAAGTGAAGGCCCAGGAGTGGGACTGAGAGTGAGCAGTTGCATTATTGATACAACCACGGACACTGAGACTCTAAAAGCGTGTGCGGCACAAATGCATAAAGACCAGGACGTGTGCACACCCTCACACCTGTCAACCTGCCAACACGTGGGTCCATGTGTCGCCTTGGGCCACTGGGTAAGAGCTGCACAGGACTCCTGGCTGGGGTTGACTAGACAGAACTTCAGTACTGGAATAAACCATGACAGCCGCAGCCATAAAGAATCTATTCCTGTCCTTCCTCAGACAAAGACCATCAGCTACAAGTTAGGATGCTGAATCTGCCAGGCTAAGCTAACTTAGTGACCAGGTACTTTAAGAGGTTTTTTCTTAAGCATAAATAGATCAGTGGCCGAGCCAAATACTGATCTTTATTGCACCATAGGCTAGGTGTCCAAGTTACTCATATAGAGAACTCTACATGAGAAAATAATCAAAAATCCAGTTAAAACTTTGGCTCATGACACTGACATCTGACTTGACACCACCACTGTGGTATAAGTTTAATAGTTTCATTATGAAGAGAAATCCTAAGAATTAGAGACATTTATTGGCCTGGAATTTTGAAAACACAAGGAATTTTTTTTTTCAGAAAGACAAGAGGAAAATACATAAAGCCTATTACGGAAATATTCAACTAAGATACAAAATAAACCACCGCAGCAATAGTTCTCCATTGAATTCACAGCAAAAGAAGAGGATTAAGACTCTCAGTCAAATGATATTAAATGATATGGAAATAATGATACCATATATTTTTTGTCAATTTTCCTAATGAATGAAACTGTGAAATAACCACGATTATCTCATCATCACCATTTCACAAGTGTGACAGTTGTATGTGCAAATTGCAAATACTTTTTACAAAAGGGCCAAAAATCAAGTGATCCCTGTGTGTCTTCCCTTCTATTATTACATACAAAGTGAGTTCCTCATCCCTCTGTGGTTTCTTGGCCAGTAAAGGGTTAACAGGAAACCGCAGTGCAAGGCCAGGGCACATGCTCTCTTGGAAATGTCTCTATAAGGCTGTGCTCGAAGAGCTTTTCCCCAAATGTGCTGGCAAGTACAGTCAGGCCCAGTGGCTCTGTCTCTTCCCTCCTCCTCCTCCGCGTCCTCCTCCTCCTCTTCTCTGCTTACCTGACCCCCACCACCACTACCACACATCTCCGACTGCTACTCTTCCTCTTCCTATTCTTCCACCATTCTTACAGAAATAAACCATTTATCTGAGAGCACAAGATCTGTACGGCGATGCCTCTTGGTGGCACTCATGCAGGGATCCTGCTTACATAATACTGTGGTGCATACTTATATATAGTGCAGGGATATCAGAGTGGTAGTAAAAAGAAAACTGAGCACAGCAAAGTCTGCATTTATCCTGTGCATCATGAGACAGTTACACCAAAGATTACACAGCCCCCTACTCACCAGAATAAGTGACATGGCTGTACAGATAAAAAGGTCAATGACACTCTTATTTCACAGAGTATCTCACTCTTTAAAAAGCTCATAATACGAGTATGTGAACAGCATTTTCAGCCAACCATATTTTCATTAAAACATTTTAGCCTATATAACATCAGCTTCATGTCTTTCCTTTTCACAGCTTTTAAAATGATAAAATTCACATTTAAACATGAAAAAGACATTGAAAACCCTGGAGCATCATTAAACATTGACTTATTATTTTTGTCTTTTCCTCACATTAAAAGCAGAAAAGGGATGAAAATAAGTCACTTTATTATGTCTGTGTGTAACCAAACCACTTCCTCCCTCTACATCATGGCTTGATAAAAATAGAGAACAGAGACCGCATATCACAGCTGATAGTCACAGTAAATAAAAGTGGATATTCTCAAGAATTTAAAAAACCTGAGGGAGGAATTTTTTTCAAAACACATCCACTGCAACACCACCACTTAAAATAGAAAAAAATCATGATGGTTTTCTCAGTGTTTTTATCAGTTACTATGAATGTTGTGGTCAAGTGAAAATTACACTCTGTGTAGCCATGACTTATTCACAGGTTGACAAGTGATAGTTTCCCTTCCCACCTTAGCAAACAGAGAATCTACAGAGGCCAAAACCGATAGTCATGCTCCAGACAGGAACTGCTGCATTGAAAAGTGAGAAAAGGAAGTGATAGTTTGATGAAGGCAATATGGGAAAGTCGAGTACATGCACGTTTTTAACAGCACAGCATGGTGTTTTTTTTCCCATATTTCAACAAACTACATATTATGAAAGGGGGTGCTTTTTCCATTCACAAAAGTATGTGTAAAATTGATGGCATCCAATTTAAACTAATGAAATCTGAAAAATGCCCATTGGCTCATCACACACTGCACAGAGGTCATGATAGTGGTTTAGTACTTGACCTCTGATATTGACTCAGACATGGGGATGCCACACAATAGTCTGTTAACACTAGCTTGGTCATCTGACAGTGCTGTGCCCTCAAACCACCCTCAGGCCATGTTCAGTCAGGTCACATGACACTGTTAGCGACCTCTCTGAACCACATGTAGATCCCATGAAATAGTTTGTTTCTCATGATAATATTCTTAAGCTGTTTCAAGGAAAGCTTTGAACTGCAAAGTACATGGCCTGAATATGACAACTCTAGCCTATTTCAGGGAAGTTTAAAAGTCTTTAGATCTTTCTTAACTCATTTGCAAATTTCTGTCTGTCCTTTTCCTGTTGTTTTGTCTTATACAGGTTCAAGCATGCTGCTCAAAGTACACACACGCTGCAGGCTACTACTTTCTGTCTACACGAGTCAGCTACACTTTGAGGCATCCAGGCCATCTCAGCTATTTTTTAGCTTTTCTCCACAGAATCTTTGTCTGACTGTAGGCAGCCATCTTCAGCTGAAATGTGTCTCTACTTAGAAAAGCCCTCAGCATTCTTTATGTGCTGAATCATCCTTTGCCTGGGATTGTTCATGGGGCTCTGTGTCCATCCGCACATGGCTACAAACTTTAATTTTGATGTATGACCACTTCAACAGTGGGAAGAAAAGAGTTCTTTCCTGTTTCAGAGGCAATGTAAGACAGACATGTGCACATCTGTGTGTCTAGTAGTGGCAAAACTGGCATTTGTGATGCCCATATTTGGAGCCTGCTCACCTCCGTCCTTCGCACCGAGCTCAATTCCTTTTACAGGTTGGAGCACATCCCCCCTTAACTCGGGCCAGGCCTTGGTGGAGGAAAAAAAAAAACTCTTCTTCTCAGCTGTCCTGACTTGCATGTACTTGAGTAAAGATGAATTTTCTTAAGAATAACCTCAGAGTTACGAAAAGCTTGTAAAAGGTTAGGACAACACCTAATCACATTTCCTGCCTCTAATCCAAATTAAGGTTTGAGTGTATGCAGAGATAGTGGCCACTTAATAAAACCTTTATTGACCTTGCCAGTTTTTGGCAGAAACACAATACTTCCATGCAGTGCTGTATTATCCCTTGCAAATTACAGCAAATGTATGATGCAAACACAACAAGTTAAAGCAAAAGACGTACTGCTGCTATGGATAACAGGCTAGTAATATTTGTTCTGTTTCAGACTGAAACTATGTACAAACAAAACAGCACAAGTAACATTTGGGCCAACATTTAGGCCAATGTTCACCCACGATTGGTCACTGAGCATCAACTATTTTAACAGAGGATGCTAACTTTCATAAAAGGATAGTCCTTTTTAGACTGCACAGCTGTCATGTAGATCTCAAACTAAACCTGTATCGTTAAAAATACCACAGTTTCAGTATGATCCTAAAAACTCAAAACAGTGTGAGCTTCATGATGAAAACAAAACACAGAAACAGTAAACAACATTATGTGCATCACTATTCATGCACAAAAATGTCACCCATGCAGAAAGTGGCTCAGTCTTTAGATGATTATCCTCTGATGCCAGACCTTTTTTTTGTTATGAACTCTGCTGCACAGCGGTATTATCCACCCATAGATTATAAGTGATGCCTTATAATGATGCAAGGAAACTGCTGCTCAAATATCCAGCAGAGCAGCTTCTTCCTATCAGTCATCAGGCCAAGTCTTTCAAGGACCTGAAAGATAGGAACATTTCAGACAGGTGGCGGCATTGACTAGATCTCCTACCAAATGCTGTCCATTATGTTCCATTAAGCAGTCGACCCCTAATGAAGCCTATGCATCTCTGCGGTTATTACCAGTGCTGACCATACAATATGTCACTGGTCTAATTCTGCCCAGTCAAATCTCTGGTTTCAACATGAAGTTAAATGAAGGTTTTCCATCAGCTGGGATGATGCAATGCCACCGACTCCTGCGAAAAAGCCACACAGGGTTTACAGCTGTGTCTCCAACTTCTATGTGCCACTGTAGAACAATTCATTCTGCCTGATTTCCCACAGCTGATGGTCAATCTTTGCCAGACAAGAAGCCCCAATGGAGCGTAAGCTTCACATGTGGCATTTCGACTTCTAGCTTAAAGACTGATTCACTGGAGGTGATTTCAGGCTGTGTTAATGTTCACCTGGACAATGGCCAGTATAAGCACTGCCTTACTTCCTGTTTACCATCTTTACCAGCCACAGCATTACCATAACAAAGTGCATTATGTTATATTAGGGCTGAGCAAACTGAAGGGGAGATAAAAAAAAAAAAAAAAAAGACACATCCACTAAAGAGCATTTATCTGAAAGTAGCTTTGCCAATCAGCTGTCTCCATAAAGGACTATCAACTCTGAAGGGCACTACCAACTGAAATCAGATTAACTAGATAGAGAAAATATTTTAAAGCCAAAGAAGAAGGCTGGCAAAAGCAAATTAGGGCTGTATTTTGTTGTATGCTTTTGCTATGTGTTGGTTAGAAAATATATTTAAAATTTTGTGTAACTGGTTATGCCAACGCCGACTCAGAAAAGGAAGTAATTACAAGCTGAAAACCTTATGGGCAGTTCATCCATGTCTCATACTATTTTGATTATGTCCTATGATGATGACATTTTTGTTAACAGTTAAAAATGTGAAATTGTGTGTATGTGTGTTACAGCTACACAATTAATCATCAAAAGGTCGCAATCTAGATTCACACATGCGCACAATCTCATTTCTAAATGCAGACGACTCTTAAGCATTTTATTTTACAGGCTGCATTACAAATAAAATGCCCACAAATGCAGAACCGCCACTGCCTCCGTCAACCGAAAGTAAAGAGTCTTTATAATATATGAGCCTGCTGCTCTGCCACTGTGGCACCCTGACCAAAACGTATGAAACCCCCCCCACCCTAC
>JAPSES010000144.1:5880258-5905064 GCA_029822895.1 Maxillicosta whitleyi | reverse complement strand
CCCCAACACCCCTGCTACACCAACAGAATTCCACAGGAAACACTGAATTTTATTTTTCTATTAATTAATTAATAATTCTATTGTGGCAGCTGGGACGTCTCTTTGCACTGAACTTTCACAGATCAGTTGATGTTTAACAAGTGACCGGACAACTGAGTGATATCACAGAATAGATGTGAATCAGAGGTAAAAGAACTAAACATTTTGTGAAAAAAATGCCAGAGAATCATGATCTCAGTTCTAAGCAAAAAAAATCATGATTCACATTTTTGCCAGAATCGTGCAGTCCTTGTGTGTACACACGCACACTAAATGCAACTAATAGAAAAAAGTGCCATGTTTTAGTAGATAAAATTTTAAAATAAAAGATGGGGGGAAAAAATCCCTTCTTTTAGCCTTGACAGAAATATCTTGAATAAGGAAAGTGATGATATTTTGTTAGGAATTGGGTTAAGCTCTAATTGTTGCAGGGTGATTAGATAATAGTTCAGAAATACTTCACTAAGCAAAATGCATACTGTCAATGAACTACATAAACTACACATTAATATCTGAGGATCAATTGGTGAGCAGTGAGATTAGTGAATTTATGGGTCATTTACATTAATGGTGTGGGGAATGCCTTTTCACTGAATAGGCAACAAGCCAACATTCCCATCTGGTTATTTTTTCCATAAACAACAACAACAACCGTCCATTTCCGAGTTGGTTCATATTCTAATTATTTGATCTTTTAATCAGGAAATTTTTGTAAATACTAAATTATTCCCTCACATCATCTCCTAGAGCAATCATTACAATCCTCTGTTTTAACCATCATTCTCATCATCAGTTATAACAGTCTTATTTCCTGTATTTTGGTATCATGTACTGGCATTCTTTACAAATCAGGTTACTGAATAACTAACATGCTGCAGACAAACAAGCAAGTTGGGCTAAAGCTTAGATGTAAAATAAGTGAGCATAGAATGCATTAACAGCCTAGAGGCATAATTAAGGACAAAAACACTGGTCACCATCGAGGAAACTGATTTGTCATCAAGTACACAATGGAAGGTTGTGTATGCCTGGTAACTTATGTAGCAAAGCTTCTAATCCAAGAGGCAGAGCGACATAATGGCCTATTTATGAGTATGAGAAGTGGGAGGACCAACTGGGGTAAATTGTTACAGGGGAGGGGGGTCAGTGTGAAACAAATTCACAAGGCTGGTGTGTGTGAATAATGGGACTGTGGATGGGTGCAGCGTATGGGCTTTTTTGATCAGACATACTGTCAAACAGAGCAGCACCGAGGAGTCTTTGAAGTGCCTGACAACATGCAAGTCTTCATGATGCATGAAATGAAGCCATTATGGTTAATTCATTATAGACAAGACCTCCCACAAGCAAATCTCAAAAACTTCCAATTGTTATAGCGTCTAGGGCGCACAGTGGGTGGGTTGGGGGTAAATGTGGATGTTAGGAGCTTGGGTACTTTAAAAAGAATGTTGTTGCTTTGCAGAATGTCTCCCAAATATCCAGGTATAAAGACACACTGAAATACTTGAACACGAATAATGATTAGTTAGATAAACAACCAAATTTATGTTAAGCGTGTGCTAAATGTGTCCACAGATTTTTTTTTTTTCTCTGTCTTGTAAAGCCAACACCTTCTGGTTTACACACTACTGAGATAAAGCTGGTTGCTAGTAAAGTAACCTCTCTCTTCTGACGATTCATACAAGCTGATGTTATGACTCTGCTGCTTACATCACACTTCAAAAGAAGATATAAAAAAAACATGGTTGTACTCAGAAATCAGACAAACATGTGGAGACATGAAAAATCAGCAGTGTAACGCAGAAGACACACCATTATGGACCTTCTATAACACCGGGCATCAAGACAAGGATATCACAACAAAACATTCCTTAACACATTAAAAAACATGTTCTATTAGAATACAAGGTGAAAACATCAGACTTTGATGTCAACACTTCACTGTTAGAAAAAGCATTCTTTCCAGAGAATCCTTTGTTCTTCTGTCCACAAAAAAACAAAAAAAAAAACAAACAAAAAAAACACTGGAAACATGAAGAAGACTGAGGAGTAGAAAGCCATTTGCCTGCTTTTAAAGCAGATCAATAATACACTCAGACATGAGCCTAAGAAGCAGGCAGAGGAGACTTGTGCTGCTGCTCCACGAAGCTCGGTTTGGCATCGCTTCCAGGCACGTAGACAATTGAATATGAGTTCAGGAAACTCATTAGTTTGTAAACATTGTGTTACATAGACGCATTACAGCTGTATGCCTGAATGCTCACGTCAGATGTGTTGGTTCTTGAGCCTGAGGCAGTTCCACTGCTGGTGCCATATAGAACAGGTCCTTTAGTCACAGAGACCCAGCCAGTGAATCAGAGGAAGACGGGAGTCACCTCTCTGACAGTAACAGTGAATCACCATCACTTCCTGTATCAACAACCATAAGTTCGACTGAAGTGATGATACAGTATACTCAGAGAATATTCAGTCACTGAGACAGGGGGAAAAAATGGAAGGAAAACCATGAAAAATATTTGGAAACCTGATTTGTGAAATTCAAAAAATTTCAATAAACAAAAATCAGCATTTCCATGTATGACATCACACTGGGAACCTGAAATTCACCAAATGCGAATAGAAAGGAAGCAGTAGAAATAACAGTATCTGTGGGGGGACTGGTTTGAGTTTCTACTGACTGAGATGCATTACTGAGCCATTTAGACGTTTGGGTGAAATCGTTGAACTTTTCACCAATTGACTGCACTTCTGTGTCAACATTTACATTCCACAGGGACAAATGACAATGAACATAAATGTGGAGCTGCATTCCAGTCTTCACCTATTATACACAAGGTGACATGAACTGTTTAGGCCACAATGGAGGGTCAGACACAGAAGTATCCAGATAGAGCAGCATGAACTACAGTTATCAAACCAAACACCACCTTGAAACTGCCAGGAGAGAGTGGCAGAGTACAAGCCAAACACACACAAAATGTTCTACTTACTCTGTTGTTGCAGTGGTTTATGGTTGTGGAAGTGTCTTTTTTATCATTGTGGTCCAATGCAACAATAAAAAAGGCTCTTATCTTATTCTGTGACATCTAATAACTTTCATCTGTAGTAGGACAGGTGGTGTTTACATGTATAACTCATGAGCTTCATTGGAGACTAAGCAGCATTGAGAGACAGCTGGGAAGGCTCGGAGCTGGTTTTCCTAATGCAAAATAAAACCATGTCCATCATTAACAATGTTCACCACCCTCCGTACAGCATAGTCCATGGACAGAAGACTATTAACCCAAGTCAGATAAACTGAGGAAGTGTCATGTCTCACAAGATATACAACTGTCCAGCTCCTCCCAACAAAGGCACGATGTTATTTATCCCAGGGTGTGATAGTCTCTTTGTATTTGTTTACACATTAACCTCAGATGTGTATTTTATGGATATATGAATACACACTTTGCTGCTGCGTTATTCGTATGAATTTTGTACATGCCGTGGAGGCTACTGAATGAATAATGAAGTAGTTATGTGATAAGTTTGACGTTATCTGTGTTTAAAAAAGCTGATTATTGTTAGGCTCTAGGTAATGACCTCAATAAGGGTACATTTCTAAAACATCATTGAAGCAGTGGCAGGACTGTAGGCAGCTAAATGGCATCTTGTTCCTGCTCTAATCAAAGTAACTGTGAAGAAATATGTGCAAAACAAACACTGGACCAACCCAAGTGTGGCGTTGAGATATATTGTTGCAGAAAGGGCAGCGCAATAGGTCTGAGATAAAAACTAGTCACACAGGTTATCAGCCCGCCACCACAGTACACCACTATAGCTCATGGTTCGGAGTGGAACTCTAAACATTTGCTCCTTGACATAAATGGAGCACCATTTATTTGACAAGAGAAGTAGCAGAAAAGGCAGCACAGAGAAACCCCAGCCCAAAGCGGTGGTTTCAGAGCATATAATTGCCAACTGCACAGGCTGTGACAGGATGTGGAATTCATGGACATGAGCTTTCCACAGAGCAATTTGGTTCCTGGTGTGAACCTCTACATTACCATAGGGAGTAGAATAGTAAAGGAAGGACAGCTATAATGTATGGGCTTAAAGTGAGCAATGCATGACATGATGTAAAGACAAATGTATTTCAGGCAGCAGGATTGTGCTGTTTTAGGAATAACACACTGCTGAAGTGCCTTTAAGCAAGACACTAGACCCCTTTCATAACTTCTTTGATGGCAGTGACACAGATCTAGAGCTCATTATTATGTTAGACTATGAGGAGAGAACAGTTTTTCCTTTTAGAACAATGCTTAAGTTATGGACATACTACAGGACAGTGGTCATGTTCAGGTGCATGCACAATAATCCCACAGGCTGCAGCAAGTGGAAAGCTGAGCAAAACAAAAGAGCGAACATGGTGCGTTTAAAACCGATACCAGACTATGTTGTCATCAGACCTGCTCCTTTAACTTGTGATTTTTTTTCTGATTAGATATGAACATATGAACATGTATGACAGGACTTCCAGTAGGACCATATACAAGCGCTTACTTTCTGATTCAAAAACTATGGGGTTGATCTCTTGCAGAGGTCAAAAAACCTGCTCCACAGTGCACAAGCGTCCCTTTAGTTGGAACAGTTGGGACGTTTGACTTATCCCGGACTAAGAAAACACGGTTAATGTGTCGGAAACTCCAACAGGGGTCACTTAAACACAAAGAGAGTGAGTGTTTCAGGTGTTAACAGTCGCCTTAGTGAAACTACTAACCGAAACACAAAATGTAGCTTGGAAAACACAATGAAGATGAAGGGATTTGAGCCGCTTTACCCACCTCATTGTTCGGCCAGAGTGGAGATCCTCTCCTCGCAGGGAAGTTTGACCGACTTCAGAGCTGAAGCCCGGCTACAAAAAGTCAAAGTAGCGAAATAGGAAAGAAGAAAAAACAGGGAAAAGGCGCATCTACAACCGCGAATGGGGCAGCCACTACTGGGATAAAGAAGCACACCTCGACGATTTCCTGGTTGTGTGGAGCGGGAGAAGAGGAGGAGGTGGTGGAGGTGGAGGAGGAGGAGGAGGAGGAGGGGGTGAGTATACAGTAGTGGAGCGGGCTTGTCAACTCCAATCACTATCCCACATTGGTTTCTACGAGAAAAAAAAGAAGTGAAGAAGAAGACGAAACAGCGCTACCCCGAAACCCAAACTACTTCTCTCACACCGGCCGTGATAACTCTCGGTTTACGGTGTGTTTTATAAGAGATTAAAGCCGTGTGTCAACGCCAGACTTCAGTGCCGTGCCCCTGTCGGTCGGTCTGTCGGTCGGTAGGTCTCCGTGTAAATGGACTGGTGTCTGGCCCAACCCGCCAGCTTCAAAGTAGGCTACATTCCCATGAGGCGTTTATGTACCGTATGGAAAAAACATTACTTCCACACAGAATGCCTGGATGACCCGTAGGTGATAGGAGTTGGATGTAAACACAACTCAGTAGGGGGCATGGAATTATAAATATGACCCATTTTTATGTACGTTTTACAGTACTGTGGATTTTTTTAAATTTCCTTTTGCTTGCTGATATTAGAAAAGGTATTAGGAAAAATCTGCACAATGTGAAAATACAAACGAATTACAACTAACCAGATTTACTATATATTTAGAACATCTTGAACTCTCTTGGGTCAACTGTCTGTTTTCTGTAATAATCTTGCAGTATATTACGCCAAGGGTTTGGGGCTTTTTAATCCTTTTCTCTTTCCGAATGATCCACAGCTTCTGTAATGTTCATATGATTTCTACTATGATTTTTTGTTCTTTCACATCTTAGAATTTTTTTTAGAGTTTGATTTTATTTTAGTTTACTTGCACTTTGCATGCAATAAGATGATAAAAATTAAATAAATAAATAAAACTTATACAAATAAAAGCCACAGAGACTAAACCAAATACAGGTATTAATAATCGTGTTAAAGCAAACTTAAACCACTCTGTTCTGTACATAATGTGACTTCAGAATAACCTTGCATTCAACCATATGCCCACTCAGATCATTACATAAACTCTTAGATGCACATTAATATATGGATTAAGGGAAGTAAGTGACATTAAACAACACCTACAATTAAAGAGTATTTAATATTTTGAATAGCCTTTATTTTTCTGTTTATAATCTAAAGTACCTGTTGTTACATCTGTAAATGTGTGAATATTATTTGTAGATTATTTGTAGTGTTGTATCCTTGAGTTTAAGTGGCTTCTACTTCATCTAAAATGTAAATGTTCAATAATAATAATAATAAACTTGACCATTGTGCAGAAGCATGGCATTTCATTATGACAATTATATTTTACCTTGATTTCCATGTACCGGTAATTAATCACTTCACCTGGTTATCTTTAGTATGTTTCAATATAATTCTGGTTGTAGTGGCTTGCAGAGAGAACTCGAATTAAGATGCACCGACAGTCCTCTTAATAATCTAATGTTAAAAGTTTTCCAATACAAACATATTCCCCAAGTTTCATTGATTTTTGATTTATGAATAACAGTGCACTCACATGGTTAAATCTTTGTATCAGTTTTCAAACAGGGTGGGTCTCACACAGATAGCCCATATTCTGAATTGGTAGTGGATGTATATCATTTCCAACTGTGCCTTAAGGCAGCATCCCAGTCAGCCAGAGGCCTTACCAAGCCCTCCACCTCGCCCTACTGGCAGTCTGAGTAACTTCAGGTTTCATTCAACTATTGCAGCCACAGTAGTAAATTAATATAATAGTGTTTCATAGTCTTTCAGGAATGTAAATCCACAAATAAACACAACCCTTTCTCATAAACAAGAATAATCTATTAAAATGACTAAATAAATAATTAAAATTACTTATCAGCATCTAAAATGTTTAAATTGTGTACTCTAATTCAGTTAAAAATGAAGTGAAGAGGGTTTTAGATGCCTTGTATTGCCCTCCCTTCAACACTTAGATATTGTACACACTAAAAGCACTCCCTCTTCCTAATGGGGACAGAAGTGGAAGAGAGGATGAGAAAGGAATGCATTACGTCTGCATGGCATGTGTAAACATCCAGAAAGCCAATATGCCTTTCGTCTCACTACACAGACAGGCATACAAGCTGCTGACTGCTCTGAGCAACTGTTAGTCTGGTATTTTTTTTAGCCAAGTGCGTCTTATTCTAATTCTGCTGTCTACTGAACTCTAAAGCTCAACCTCTCAAGTTAACACCAATTACTTTTCCACCGCTGAGTGTGCAGTTTTGCTAATATTAACTCCAGATCCTACGTGTGGCTGTGCTGGAATATGTGTGGAGGTGTTTGTGTGATTTATGTTGGCTCAGACACAAAAAGTTGGTTCTGTTCCCAGAAAGTAGTCGGTAAAGATTAGAAACAGTCATGCAGTAATTTTAGGCTTCTTTTCTGCTCCTCCCCTTTACCACAGCTTTATTTCCACAGCTTGACGTCAGTCGGTCAACTCTGGCCACAGCTGGCAGCCTGACAGAAGACCTACAAAGTGGCCTACATGTAAGACTTGGAGCAAAGAAGCTACAGCAGTGACTTTAAGGTGTTTAGTGGTATTGTTGAGGGAAGTGACAAATGTGTGGTTTGGAGAATGAACAAACTGTGATGGGAAGAAGAACGGATAGATTTTAACTTTTTATAGGACACTCAGCGAAATATTCTGAAATTCAAAATTTCAACCTTAGTGTGTTTTTGGTCAACAATGTCCCTCTTCTTGCCATAAAACACTGGATCAGCACTTGCTAAAATGTAAACACATGCAATAAAGTAACGGTTGTAATATAATATAATAATAATATATATAATATAATATATAATAATATATACGGTTGTAAACTGCTAAAATCACTCATATTTACTATTTACAACTTCAACATTTCTATAAAACCTCTCTGAATCATTGTGTAGTGTTATTAAAGCCAACATACTTCTTGACCTCACTGAGGCACAGGATTGGGCCTGTATTTAATGTTGGCTGAAATGACCAAAAATAGTCACTTGCCCGATTAAGGGTCAACACATCTTTTTAAAAAAAAATGATGTGGATGTCCTGGGTTAATCAGGCTGGATTACACTTCTGCATCTCTGTGAGCCCAAAAGAGACTATTATGTAAACAGACATGCACTTCTGCTGCTGCTTACATCAGAGAGTCCAGGACTGGTTGAAGCATACAGGCCTGAGGCAGCGTCTGAAAGCCTCAGCCTCCACTGTCAGTTGAATAGTAGACAAACGAAGTGAATTATAAAGCAAGGAAACTAGGTGTCAGTCTGGAAGCCGAGTTTGGCAGCGAGATCCAGACAGGGATTAATACAATACTGTATTCAGTGTAAACTGTCCCTGAGTTTGGTTGTAGTTTAAGGGAATCCAGTGAGTGTAGGTATTATTGATGTATTTTAACTCCTTGTCTCTCACAGGGACAGACTGTGGCAGGAGGAGGGTGAAACCAGTAAAAGAGAGTGAGACACAATGCTTGCTAAGAGGTCATGGGCTGGAGGCCAGATAAGCGACGGGCAGCAATAGGATTGTTTACAGGAGCCCGAATGACATCCTGAAATGTGGGCCCTGCAGTCCTTATAAGGCAAGTTGGAAAGATAACGCAGACAATGTACTGTGCTCCATGGAAAAGAATGTTTGCATTACTCTAAGAACACACTTTCTGTCAAATGAAAGTCTTTACATATTCCTGGAAAGACACATTGCACATTGAAAATGAAGGCATAATAAAGACTTTATATAAATACAGACTTAAGTTTTAATAGTTTGTCAGTCCAGTAAGGGGTATGTTGGAAACCTCTGGAGCTTACATTACCTTCATGATCCACTAGATGGCAGCGTGAGCATTAAAAATAATAAAGAGGCCATAGACCTGTGTTGTACACAGTTTCCTATTTAAGTATTGTCTACTTTTATATTCTTGTCTATTTCTGTGTGAAACATGTAGCTCAACAATCTAAAATGAGATGTTATTCATAAAATAAAACACCAAACATGTTCTGCAGTTTGTCTATAAGGTGTATGCTGTCTGTAACAATACAGTACACAGTATATGGAACTATAGTTGGAGTGCAATATGCTGTGTTACCTACATCATGAGGTTATTATAAGTGCACTGATTATCTAATTAGTTATTACATTGATTGACTGCTATGACAATCAATATTGTTATTAAGGAAACAAATTATCTAGTTTCAGCTTCTTAAATGTGATTAATGTCTAATTTCTATCCTCCTCTATAAAAGTAAATTAAATATCTTTGGTTGCCAAACATAACACTTATAGACATGATAATGAATAATGAATTCTACTAAATACTTTTCCACCATTTTTTTTTTTTTACTTTTTATAGGACAAAAGCCTAACCAATGAATTAAGTCAATAATTGACATTTTATCTGAGGATGAAATTAATCATTAGTTTCTGCAGTACCGAATACACTGAATATATAAACTTCATACAGTTTATGATTACAAAGAGAAATAAGAAGAATTCATAAAGGCCTACCTCCATTTATTAATTAAAGAATGTATTTTAATGTTTATATTTTTAGTCATATTTTTATACTTTTTCTTATATTTTGTATATCTATACTATTGTGAATAGTGAGTTGATTGGTTCTACTTGTTCATAACATTTCATCGCATTGTTAATTGTGTTAACTACATAAAATAAATAAACTAATTTGAATCTACAGCTTTTTTTCTCTAACGTTTAACATCATGAGCCTGTCTATAATCTTTTACTTAACTCTCAAAAGCCTAAACAACCAAAAGCATCTACTAATCTAAAATGTTTAATAGCTTTTGAACTACTAATCCTATCAATACAGTGAAATAATTCAAGTTAAGTGCAATTCCTCCGCTTCTCATCAGTATCAGATATGACCCATTTGGAGGCTTCATAGTGAAGGTGGAAACACCAGCATCTTATGCAACACAGATTCACCAGTAAAATCCATGGAGTTTGACTAATCAGAGGTTATAGACACTTATTTTTATATTCAGTTAATGGCATATTTCACTGAGAAAGTTTTCTCTGTATAATGTGTCTGGTTATAAATACTGTACATTGTTTTGTTTTCAGACACACCCCTCTATTTATTTCTATTTATACACCTCAGTAATTACCTTTGACTAGGTACAATCATTACATACTGAGTCCCAGTTACACTTTATCTACCAAGAATAAATCAAATAATCACAATCCTTTCATAAGAATTTTATTCCAACTCTAATGGCAACAGTGTAGACTTTTTTTTTATATATGTACATGGGCTATTTTACATGTTTGTTTGGGAATCTTTCCCTTTAAATCTAAACCTGTATAAATCCAGGCTATCATTTATAGTATTATACACATCATAAATGTGTCCAGATGAAATTTAATAGATGATGTTCCATAAAGCTTGAGCTCAAAGGTTATAGTCCACCGCATTAAAACAAACCTTCATTTTATAACATATTTCACATGATGGATTTTAACCTTAAAAATCCAAAATGATTGACCGAAATAATTTACTGGTGTAAATATTTAATAACTGTTGATCCATTAATCCTGTTAATACAAGGAATAATTGGTGTAAAATACAGTTTTTCATCTTTTCACGGTCATCAGATATGACCCATTTGGCTGATCAGAGGCTCCGTAATGAACATGGAAACACTGTCATCTTCTACAATACAATATAATAGTTGGATCAATGACAGTGAATGGAGACACTTGGTTTATTTTCAGTAAATGATATAGTTTGTTGAAAAAGTCTGATTTTCTTCAAATTTGATATCACAACCTTTGAATATACTCTGAGCTATTATGAACATCTATATGAACAGTGAATTAAATATTAGGAGGAAAAATGTATCCCCAAAAATAGAAAATACTGAGGATTCTTTGACAATAAATGGAGATAAATCACTTAAGAAAAGTTATAGACAGAGAAATTCATTTGGGAACTTCCATAAAAGTAGCACTGGGTCTTTGTGAGTTGAATGTAGATTTATTAAATTTTTTTACTCTTAAAGACCCAAACAAACACTGGGGACCAAAAGTATCTACTGATCTAAACTGTTTAATACCTGTTGAACCATTAATCATATTTACATGTAAATAATTGGTGTAAAATACAGTTTATCATCTTTTCATGATCATCAGATATGACAAATTTGGACGTTCAGAGGCTCCACAGTGAACATGGAAACACTGTCATTTTCTACATTTGATCCACCAGTAAAACCCATGGATTTTGATTTAATAACATGGATAGAGACACTGGGTTTATGTTTAGTTAGTGTTGAAAAAGTCTAATTTTCTTTAGTTTTCTCTGTTTGTATATAACACCCTTTAAATTTATTCTGACCTTGAATGAAGATCTAAATGAAATACGGGAAAATACAGTGAAAAATGCAAAATACAAAAGATAATATATTAATAAATGGTGAAATCACTTTTATAAAGGTTATAGAAAGAGAGATTCATTTGGGAACTGCCATAAAAGTAGCACTGGGTCTTTGTGGGTCAAGTGTAACTATGATAATAACCCCTTTAGGTGTGTTAAGGCTTCTTTCTTTCCCACCACAGGCCTTGTTTGTAAATAGGCCCGGGTCTACATGCAGCTCTGATACACCTGATCCCTCTTGTTTTGGCTGTAACTGATTGTGTCCTTGCAGTTACTGTCATTCACACTTAAAGAGAGATGAGTGAAGGCAGTGTTTGTGTGTTTACGGTGCTGATACCCTCTCTCCTCTTCCTCCCTCTTCCTCCTTCTCCTCCTCCTCCTCCTCCTCCACTCTCCCCTCCCTCTCCCTTCCACCTGGCCTGGCAGCTCTGACACCCGGGCCGTGGCTCTGCTTGAAAACAAACTGCGGCGGCGGCTCCGGTTACCGAGGCCGATCGATGCGCTGCAGGGTGTCGCGTTGCCCGGAGGGTCGAGTATCGATGCATGGCCGATCGCTATCATAATCACACTTCCCCCTCTTATCGCTTAGCTGCTGAATAAAACATCTGCCTTCCTGCTCATGGATCGCTCACCCCCCAAAATCTGGAGGGAAAGAGATTTTTTTTTTTTGTGAAGTGTCTTTGAGATGAGTGGAGTAACATGAGAGAAGTGCATGATGATACCCGAACAAATGAGGGCCCAAAGTTGTTTTTATCTCAAGGATCTCCAAATAGACTTTGGCAGAAGCTCTGTGATGCAAAGACAAATTGGGCATTTTGCTTGAAAATGAAAGCAAGGTCATCCTCCCCCGTCTTTAAACGTTGTGTCATAATATCACTGTCATAACAGGGTTACAAGCTCCAGGTTTATGAGGCCCGATTAGATCTCATGTTTAGAGGTTCAACTTCCCATGTGTCATACTGGATCATCCAGAGGCTAAATCCAAACCACTTCTTGAACAGGCCTGTTTGCTCTGTCAGAGAAACTTGGCAGTTATTTCTAAGTGAGAGATCTAAAGTTATATAAAGGATGGGATGTTGATAATGGAAATACCAGCAAAACCATCTCATTTAATTAATTTCTCTATCAAATAAACAGGAAAGCAAACATGTTCTATCATTTGGGATGGGTGTTTAAAAGTCTGCTTAACCACTAAAGACCCACACACCCACCAGTAACCAAAAGCATCTACTGATCTAAAATCTTTAAGAACTTCTAATCCTGAGTGAACTGGACAGAAAAAAGGAAGAAATTAGAATGATATAAAAATAAATAATACAGATTAACCCATAAAGCCACTGGCAACCAAAATCATCTACCAATATAAAATGTTTAATAACTTCTGATCAACTAATCCTATCAATACATGTAAATAATTAGTGTAAAATACAGTTTATCATCTTTTCATGGTCATCAGATATGACCCATGTAGTAGATGTTCAGAGGCTCTATATAGTGAAAGTGGAAACACCATCATCTTCTACAACACTGATTCACCAGTAAAACCCATGGAGTTGGATCAGTGACAGTAAATGGAGACATTGGGTTTATGTTCAGTTAAAGATGTCTTTGCTGAAAAAGTCACTCCTGAATTTTCTCTGTTTAAGCCTTAATTGTAGTCTGAGCTTTTATCGACATCAGGTAAATACTGGATTTTCACTAAAAAAAAATACAAACTGCAGAATTATTATTATTAGAATTATTATTATTATTAGAATAAAGTGCGATCAAACACATTAGAAAAGTAAAATATAGAGGAAAAAAAAATATTTTAGAACTTCCACATAAGTAGCACTGGGTCTGTGTGGGTTAAAATGCTTTTAAGAGGAGATTTCATTTTCATTTAAGCCCTTTACAACCACTCTACATAGATTTACATCTACTTTCTGGGGTAAGAGTTAACTCTGCAACTTCAGCTTAAATGATCACATGCATGTACTACACTGTTGTACATAAAGTTACTTTTTAAAAAAAAATATTCTCTTGAAATGATTATCAAAATGTTTTATTCTTGGTAGATAAAGTATAACTGTGGCTCAGTATGTAATCATTGTACCTGGCCAAAGGTGATTACTGAAGTGTATAAACAGGAATAAAAAGACAAATGTGTGTGAAAACAAAACTATTCCAACTTTACTGGCAACAATGTATTACATTACACTATATGATACTATCAGTAATCTCAAAAATAACACAATAAACCAGTATGAAAACATTTTGACTTCTCCAGTGTTTGTCTTCCAGATAGACCCACATCAATGTGAAATCAATGTGAAAACAAGCACCACAATAAAGCATAAAATCATGAAATCATTCTGGCAAAGCTAATCAACAACTTTAGTTTTAATTGAAAGATCTTTATTTTGTTTTCAACATGTTTTATTTGTGTTTGTGGTGATAGGTAGAAATGTTGATAACCCCAATGAAAAGCATGCAACATTCAGTTTTGATAATGTGCAGCTTTGGTAAAATGTTTTCATGAGGTATCTTAAAAAAAAAAGTTCAATTTACACAAGATATGATAACACTATTTCAATTCGTAAACTCTATCAAACACAAATAAAAGGCGTAACTGGGGACCTCCTGGTGGCCCCAGGGCCCAGAGCAGCTGCTTATTATCCTTGTACCTCAGGGTTTTGATGAGCAAAAACTTGTCGTTTTTTTTCCGGCCTCTGCAACATGATCTCCCTTAAACCTCTGGCAGAAGTCAGGATTTGCCTAAAGACAAATACTCACAACTGCATCAGTTTGAAAAGTCACGAAAGATGTTAATTGTAATTCAGAATCTGTGCTGAAGTATATTTCCTGACTCTCCCTTCTGACCCCGCTTCACCTTGGAGCTATAAATCAATGAGACCACTTTGCCCACACACAGATAGAGCACAGGTGCGAGCCTTAAGCACACCGGGGTGAACGGCAAAAGGAGTAACATGTACTGTGATGTAAGGTGTCATCCGTCAAATATTCAAGCAACAGAAAATCAGAAGATATGGAAGGCAACTTGCCTGTAAAAATCTAGAGTTCTGAAACTTCATATAAGGTGCTATTGAACATAAATATGCATCGTACTAAGTAGTAAAGTATTAATATCAACAGCTAATGAGACAATTTATTAGCAATAAAACTCTAGCAGTATGACAATTTAACCCCTGTGTATGTGACCACCAAATCTGAACGGAGGTTAGGTGCCAACTGTTAGAGGTAAGGTGAGACTTGCTGTTAAGCTATTAAGACAATTAACAAAGTGGTCAGGAGGGGCCGAGCGGCAGAGAGGAACAGCCTGAAATGGAGAGAGATGAGGGTGTGAAGTGACAGTCAGCACATCTGGTCTCATCAATAATGCAGTGGGCCTTTAAACGGCAGTTTGTCGCATATTGAGCGCTGCTGACTGAAATCAAGCCCGATACCCAAGATGCTGTCAGGGGAGAGTGAAAGGGTAACAGCAGAGGAAGAGGAGGATGGAGGGGGCCAGAAGGGATACTGGAGAAAAGGAAAAAAAAAAAAAAAAAAGTTTTGCCGCTATCTAGTGCATCTATTGTAGAATCATTATTAGCATAACAAAAAATTACCTGATTGCTCAGAGAGACAGGTTGACCAACATAACATAACATAACCAACATAATAATTAATTTTCAAATACTAAGTCATAAAAAAAAAAAAAGCCCTAAATCATTCAAGCAGAAATATGAAAATTTTAAATCAAATAAAGCAACCAAATAGTTTCATCTTTTCAAAACTTTTATTATTAAAATGAAAAAAGACATCTGGAAACAATGGCGTTCTTGTGCCGACAGAGTTCTACAGACATCGTTTTGACTTCTACCCAATAGTGACCGAAGTCACTCAACAGCAAAATAAACACATTTCAAATAATGACAATCCACTTTCTCAAAACTTTTCATCAAAATTACGGGAAAAAAAAAAAATCTTGCCAAGATCATGTAAAGAGTTCATTTTCCTGTGATCAGAGGATTTCTGAGGACAACGATGACAGAGTCTCCTCTGAGAAACATTTTAGAAATGTACCGATCCTTGTTCACCGGCTTTGACTTTTTCTTTCCCTTCCCACTCTTGGGAACTTCTGTCCACATCTCCTTCACATTCTCCAAGACCATGTTGCAATGCCTGAAGAAAAAACAACAAAACAATAGTTTCGTAGGTTAATATAAATATAAGTAAATTACATGTACAGTTCAAATGAAAGAAAACAATAAAAAGTGGTTATGTTAAATAGTTTTCAAACCATAAGACAATTTGAAATAGTATACTTCTATATCTTAGTTTTAGTACTGTATTGAATACTGATTATCACATTTATACCATTTACATAATTAGAAATATAATTCTCCTACAAATAAATAATACAATGATGCAATTATGTTTGTTAGGTTTTTTTTATGCAACCTTTTAAAACTATTAAAAAGATTGAATAACAAATACAAGCGAGTGTGTTGGTTTTGTACCTGTCGAAAGCCTTGACTCTGCCAAGCAGCTTCTTGTTGTTGCGACAGTTAATGAGGACCTGTGTATTGTTCTTAACTGACTGTGTGAGCACAGACAGAGGACCAGTGTTGAATTCTTCCTCCTCTCGTTTTTGGAGCTCCTCAGGGGTCATCTCAGACTTAGGCTTTGTTAACAGACTCCTGAAAATTAACACAAATTAATAACAACACAAATATGATTTTTTAAAAATGAATTATATACAATACATAATTTATTTGTACATTATAATATTGGATATTGTCCAACTGTATGTTCAGTTTATTTTTTAGTGTTTTAAACCTGGGTTTACTTTATTTTATACATAACTGATGGTGAAAGTATGGGCAATATAAAACAAAGTTGCATGCCAAATTACATCATCAAAAAATGTGCTCCTATCCAATACCTCATCCCCCCCCCTCCCCCAACATTACAAGGCTGAAATGCAGCACGAAAGTTATATGCGCACAACCTTGAATGCCGTTTTACAAATATAATGATAGCAAGCCAGAATTGTGCCAAATTACACCTTTCTTTAAAAAAAAACAAAGAAAAACAAATAGAACACAAGCCCACTTGTGGTTGAACCCAAAAATGTACACATATGTAGTGGAAACCAGACAGCAGCTCAGTCAATATTTCCCAAGAATGAAAGTAATCAGCATCAAAAAGCTTTCATTCAGAATGAGATAAATGATTGCAATCTCAAACTTCTGTCAGGGGTTGTGGGGGGGAAATTACTGCCTAAATCTGACTGGCAACGAGTAAATTGTATTTTCTGGTATTAGAGAAGACCCTCAGTCTATTATACAAAAGATTCCATTGACATATTCCATACAAGTTACATTTATATAACAAGATTATATTAAATTTAGTTCAAATTCTTATGGTTTCTACTTTAAGTCAGATCCAATTAAGTCTAAGACAGTTCTACTGTATCTAAAAGCAAATATGAGTTTCAAAGTTTTCTGTTACTAGTCACGTTGGGCACAACTAAAACACAGACTTCTCATTATTTTTGATACAGACTACAATGCAAGCGAATAGCAAATGGGTTAACTTTAATCTGTTCATTTATGAACAATAGTCCACTACCCAGAGTAAAAATTAACGCGCATGCTCAATCAAAGAGGAGCGTAAAAGCACATTAGCATTTAGCTACCTAGCGCCGAGTTATATGACTGCATCTAACTGAATACCAAATTTTCAGGTTGGCGTCTTTAAAAATGTAGTTATTAAACTGTTTGGTCTGAAAGTAAACCTGGTTACATGAGGCCATAAAAGGTTTCCACCTTCAGCAGTGGCTTTGTATACGGCATTATTACAGGGAGATGCTAACAATATTAGCAACGTAGCTACATTACTTTAAGATACGACCTGATAGTTCCAATTAAGATTCTCAGACAAAACGAGACAGTTGTTCCAAAAACAATTGCTTCTTAAACTTTACTTACATGATTGCTGTTTAGATCAGACAATTAGCTTAGTTCCTAGCTATACTCCACGGTTATCACCGGCTGCTTCGTCTTTACAACGATTCCGCTTCACTCGCGTGGAGAGAACTACTTCCGGTTCAACACGAGAGCGCCTTAGAACTATTAAAACATTTTCCGGGTCGAAGACGGACGTTCAAAGAATTCACAAACTGTTCTTATTTTATCATAGTGTCAGTACCTTGCTTATATTTTATCTTTTTTTTTATCACTATATTACCACAACAACCGTTTAACATTTTCTATTAAATTTCCTCACGCGTACTTGTGTCTAACTAAAAGCGTAATTAAAAACAATAATTTGCGAATTTGCCTGCATTTAATAATTTCTAAAGTCTGATATAATAACAAAACAAAAATGTGTAATATTTAATATACAACTTATAACATGTCATATCTTCTTCTTATAATAATGATAATAATAATAATAATAATAATAATTATTATTATTATTATTATTATTATCATCATCATCATCTTGGCTGATATCATGGCTAAATATTATATAAAGTAGGCTAAACTATAATTATTGAAGTTATAAATTCGTGTAGGTTCAGTAAAATATCGCAGCAGGCGATGGCAAAAGCACCAGCCGAACTGACCGGACACCCAAACAGATAAGTCTTTGTTTTGCCTTTTAACACAACAAGAACAGGAGAAAGTGCGTGTGTGTGTGTGTGTGTCTGTGTGTGATGGAGAAAAACAGGGATGTAGGCTACATTATCTACAGCAGCACCAGCGAGACATTGGGAGATTGGTTTTCTGGCAAGAGACAGACAGACGCCTAGGGGTGTACAACCCACCCACCTTATTTCAAAGGGTGGCAAATCTACCTGTGGAAGCCACTTGCTGCGGATAATAGTGGCCTGTGTGCTGCTCAGAGAGGCAAGTGTGGGGGATTGATTTACAGTACTTTATATCTTATAGGCTATCTTTATGAAGCACACCTAGCTCAGCCAAAAGGACTTATCTTAAAGTTTGGAGCAAAGTGGACCTGTAAATTGAGCTCAGTGTGTTGGCTCTGACTCTGTGTGATGCATTAGCCTACATGTGAGGGGACAGCAGAAATGTGACTACACTTTTAAGATCACAGATTAACCTAGAGGTCTTAAATCTGACGAGAGAAATACAACCAAGATCAGTGTTTTTGCAATGGGATCCTTAAGTTAGAGCGTCATTGAAATGTTTTATGTTATATTCCAGATCATTATGTTCATTTCCAGCTGATGTTGCAGCAACATCAGCACCAATGTATCCCATAAGTTCATCCCACTGGTGTGACATATACTAGCCGCATGTTTGTACAGTGTGTTTTTGGAAGTGATTTAAGGCTCTGTTATTAGTAAAACTGTCAAATTAAGCAGATTATTTATTACAGCCTGACAGCAAACAGTATCTTCTTACATCTACCTCAGGGTGTAGCCTATAAAACTCTGAACTTCCCACTAGACCTGTTGATTCACAGCTCTGTCCCTCTGCAATTTCTGCTGCAACCCAATTACTCATGCCAACTTTGAAAATATGATTATCTTTGTATCTATCTAGACAGTGAGTTTGCCAACAGCACTGTAAGTTACCTGATCCAGCCCAGTCTGCTTTAACCACAGGCGACTGCGAATGTGACTGAGCTTGGAAAGGTGACGGACTCGGGTCTTTTCATATAAAGGCTCTTTTGTTTAACAGAGGCAGCCATCCAGGAAGCTGCTCTAATCTGTATAGGCTACAACTTTTTTTTCCTTTTTTTATTTTTTTTATTTTATTAATTTATATCTGAAGGGGACCGAGTGGAGAGGTGAGGGAAAGTTTAACAGGCAGTGACGTCAGCGCTGTGTGAAATACAAGAAAGATCAATAAGATCAGCACTGGAAATGTCATGTCAACCTGTTAAAGTTACATCACAGTCTGCATATCAACTTTTCCGATGAAAACAAGACATGCAAATTCAATGTGTGAATTTACTGGCAACGTCTGATAAAGGATCACAGCGGCAAACACATCTAAATAACACAATGTCATTATCACTAATTTTCCTGTTGCTGTGTGGGCTCAACAGAGTGAAAAACAAGTAATAACACAATCAGATGAGAACAATCAACAAGAGGTTTTAATGAGATGACAGAAAAACAAAACACAATTAAAAATGCATCAGCCTATTTATTGTTTAATTACATATAAGGTAATTAAAATAATAATGTGCTATTTTTTTGTTCAAACCTTAATGGAATTTAAGACAATAAATGCACCAAAGGAGCAGTTTAATTGCGAATTAACATGTATTCATACCGACAGGCTTGTATTTCTGCATTTTAAAATAATTACATTTTAAATACACTTTAAAATTACCTTTTAGAATATCTTAAAGTATATTGTTATTTTGACTCCTGGGCAGAGCAGATCAAAACCAACATGCAACATTAATAATTATTTAGTAGCTCTTTTAGGTGTGACCAACATGCTCCTGAAATGAACCACTTCACAGACAGTGTTTTATATTTTTAGTCTTTTTTTATTTTAAGGTTACACATTTTATGTTTATATTTTTAGACTTTTGCATTTCAGATGGTGGCATCAGGCCTAACAACATTCACATGCGCGCAAACAACACTTCAGTTTTCTATACGGACAAGTGCATACAGTTATTTTAGAAAATAATAAATGCGAAAAGTCATATAAGTGGAGGACAAGGTTCCTAAACCAGGAATATTCTGTTAGTGGATGCTACGTGGCCGGTAATACATTGTTTAAATGATAAAACAAACAAACAAACAAACAAACAAACGTCTTGTTCTTTGTGAGGCGTCATTCGTGTGCACAAAACAAATGCGCAAATAGGTTTTAGCTAAATTTTTTAATAATTAAAAAAATTAGGCTATGGATACTTCGTATTTTTTTACGCTCAATTACTTTTTTTGACGTTTTAATTGAGGTGAGCAGGAGTTTATATTTGCATTTAAATGATCAACGATAATATCACAATGAAAGTATTAGGCAAATATTGCCAGGTATAGTCATTACAAGTTTCTTTTATGAAGTAAAAAACCCGATTTACAGGTCATTTTTAAAGTACTGTTCTTGGCATTTACTTGCCAGCTTTATTTTTCAGGCCTAATTAAACAGCAATTTACAGCGATTTTGTAAATCCATTATTGATTTCTACGTCTATTTTTCTATATTCCAAGATGGGCTCGGGCTGACTTGAGGATAATAATTTGGAAAGTCATTACAGCATCCCCCGAGGTCTGAGTGGCCACTCTTGGATAAAAAATGTCCCGGAGTTGTCTTGGATGTTGCGCATTCATCCTGGGACGGACTCGGCCTAAACGTCGCCGTGCAGGGTAGTTGGTGTGAGTAAAAATAACTGGCTTGTCCAGAAATCATGTTAAAAGAGCACGGATCCGACAACGGCAGAGTGCACGCAGGAATGGATGTCGAGAAAGCGGTGCAGGCACCTCCAATCTGATGGCGTCGAGACTGTGCGCAACTGACTCCGATGTAGGACATTTCCTGGTGCGTTTGGAGGAACCGGTCAGCATCTGCAGCACTTGTTGCACTGAGCCGAGAGCGCTGTGAAACCACCGATGTGGCGTGGTTGGAAAAACTAGGATGAGCGCTCAAGTAAGTTCCTGTGCCAAGGTGGGTGCGCACTGGCGTTTGGAGAGGAAGAAACGGTGATACCGGCCAGTAAAACGAACCTGCTGCAGCCAAGGTCACACTGGTTGCAGTGCTGGAGGCCATGAGGCGACTCCCTCCTCTTTTCAAAGCAAGCTTGGCCCGAGAGCCAGCTGTGGTCCTGCGGCGGAGTTTCCCTGATGTACCGCCTATGAAGACATCTTCACTGCAGGGGTCCAGCATCCAGTAATTGCCTTTACCTGGATCATCATAGTGTCGCGGCACTTTGACGAAACACTTGTTCAGGCTCAGGTTATGCCTGATGGAGTTCTGCCATCCTTGTCTGTTTTGCCGGTAGTATGGAAAGTTGTCCATGATGAACTCATAGATGCCGTTGAGTGTGAGCCGTCGTTCGGGGCTTTGGCGGATGGCCATCATGATGAGGGCATTGTAACTAAACGGAGGTTTTTCAGGTTTGGTGCTTTCCTCAGCTCTCACTCCTTTCTTTGAGTCTTCTTTGTTCCCCCCTCGTTTGCTATTTGTTGGCGCCGCTTTGCTTTGTACCTTACATAGTTTTGTGTTGCTACAGTTTTCCCCATTGTCAAAGTTTTCCAGTTGACTCGGTTTGTCCGGGTGCGCAGAGCGCAGTTTTGGGGACCGGGAAGGGCAGTCCTGGTCGCCCACCACCCCCTCTCTTCTCCATAACAGACTGCTGATGCTGAATGAAGACTTGTGGAAAAATCGGTCTGAACTTTTGTAATCCTCCATATCAGTGTGAGGTTAAAAACACAGTAAAAGTCCTTACAGGGGTCCGGTTAAAAGCGCGGCACTTGTACCCACAGAGAAAATGTACACTGATCTTCAGTGGTGAGAAGCCAAAGACGCACTGAATAGACAACGTGCAAACTTCATGCGCATGATCACAGCAGCTCAGGACTCGTTACCCACGAAAGAGTAGTGCGTTACTTTGTTACTCCTCCTTATGCGAAAACATGTGGGGTTCATTCGTGCGTCAATTTAACTGAGTTCACTAATAATTAAACTTAAGATAACTTTCTCCTTGAAAATCAGGAGACAAAACTAGTCTCACTAAATAAAATTGAAAGTAAAGATTAATACTCATGAACATGACGTTACCGACGCGTGCGCTCCATTAGTCCTTGGAAGATATTTGAACCCAGGACAAAACGAGTATTCTGTCAGTCTGTGAGACTGATGACTGAACTCTCTGTTTGACTTATAACACTTCCGTGACTCGTGAAACTCAACCTTCTCACACGCGTCTTGCCCTCCAGTTGGCCTCACCTGTCTGTCTCCATGCGCACCTTTTTGACACCGTGATTTGGCACAAACCCAATGAGACGAAAGATGCAGATGGAGCCGATCGTGTCCTCGATCTCAACAAAGACGCAGTAAAAAAATAAATAAAAAAATAAATAAATGTATGAAAACATTTATTTTGTTTATTAAGACGTGATTGCGGTGTAATGCAAATATTCTCAAAAGCTCAAAAATAAGGAAGTGAATGTAATTTATTACATGTCTTAAAAAAATATTACACAAAGTCACAAGAACAGACTCCAGATTCAATAATTGGGAAAATTTTTATTTTGATGAATTATCTTAAAATCATATTATTGTCACTATCATAATAGTAGAAAATGCTCATTAGTTTCATCTTCTTATCAGTTTTTCTGACTTATGTCGCGCAACTGTTGATATCTTATGGTGGTTTAAAAAAATAATAATGTTTCAGTTGTCAATTGATTGGACTTTTTCACTGTCTTAAGGAATGCAGACGATGTGAATTAATAATGCGTCTGTGAACAGTGAGGTAAAACTTCCGCACGCTGTTTCCTTTACTGTTGAAAACATTCATATGAAAAAAATACTTGTGTCTGTGTCTGTTTGGAGACCGGAGGGGGGTGGAATGACAGCAATTCATGACATAAAGAAATCAGGAGACATGTTGAGACAGAAAAGAGGAAAATATTCGGCTGTTTTACTGCAGATACAGTTTATAGTGACAGATAGGAGGACATACACTCAGGTATTCCATACTGTTGATGCATATAGTGGTCATGAAACATAAAACATAGGCCTGAAGGCAAACTGAGTCAGGGTCTTGTGTTTTATTATATTGCACATGTGATTATGTTGGTTTAAAGGTCACAAAACACTTGTTTTGTTTGTATGCTCATAGACATCCATGGACATTTGCACTCATAACAGGGCAAATATGCACACCACAAGCACTTATTTTAACATTTCAAGTAATGTTAAAACAAATGACAGGTCAATATAGTGGAGTACATGTATGTGCAGACTTGTACTGTCAACAGAATTAAACACAATTCTTCAAACACTTTAGTTTGTACAGATATGAGATTTTTTTTGTTTGTTTGTGTGTATTCAGCTCTTTAATGTCTAATTATTTTCTCTAGCTGAAGTGTATAAATATTACATTACTTCCTTTTCTGTTTGATACGGACCTCCTTCCTTAATCTCTTTGCTGCACAAGTGAGCACTTGTTGGGAATGTTTCTAGTATTACATAAAGCACGCATTGTTGTCTCAACACTTGTAATCCCCTTAGATCTTTTTGTTTCTTAATATTTGATTTTTTTGGATTTGTGTTATTAAGAGTAATTTGCTAGTATCACTGACATAAGAACACATTTACAATTAATATTTGTAAGACTTTATTTAGATTATAACCATTTAACCCATAAAGTCCCAGTGCTTCTACTTTTGGGGGAGTTCCCAAATTAATTTTTCTCTATTTCTACCTTTTTTAACTGATTTATCACCAATTTTTTGATAATATTATCTTCTGTATTCTGGATTTTTTGGATGTAAATCAGGTATTTTCCTATATTTAATTCACAGATCATAGATGTTCAGAAAAACTTGTCCTAATTCAAAGTTAATTGTATCAAAACAGAGAAAAAATGACAAAAAAGTGACTTTTTTAGTCAAATCTATCATTAACTGAACAACCAAGTGTGTCCTTTCACTGTCATTTATCCAACTCCATGGGTTTTACTGGTGAAACAATGTTGTAGAAGATGCTGGTGTTTTCACGTTCACTATATGAAAGCCCAAATGGGTCATATCTGATGACCATTGAAAGATGACGAATTGTATTTTATACCAATTATTTACATGGTTGATAGAATTAGTTAATCAGCAGGTATCACATTTTAGATCAGTAGGTGGTTTGAGTCACTGATGGTTGTTTGGTTCTTTATGGTTTAAATTAATATACAAGTAAAATTAGACAGACAGGTAAAGAAGGGATATTTTGGACAAACACAAAGAGAAGCAACAATATATATTTTTTAAGTCACAGAAACTCAATAATGCTTTTATTGGATATAAAACACATACATATATTATTCAACTGCACTGTAATAACAGAATCATTTATATAATTCTGAACAGTTACAGTATGATCCACCAAAACCATATCAATCAATCCATTCCTTAGGAAAATATGTTGCACCACCACCACCAAAAATATTAGTCCCTCATTTATTTGGACAGTATTTTAAGATTCTTAAGTTCATAGACTATATGAGAAAACATGAGTCGCTATCTGGTGGACATTTGTTATTATTACCACAGCAACGCCAATGATAACTAATAGAAAACCATTAAAAAAATTCCTGGATCCAGACAGTGATCCGGATCACCTCCAAAATTTAATCATCTGTTCTTTGTCTCAGAGCGA
>JAPSES010000144.1:5854762-5866221 GCA_029822895.1 Maxillicosta whitleyi | reverse complement strand
TCTATCTATCTATCTATCTATCTATCTATCTATCTATCTATCTATCTATCTATCTATCTATCTATCTATCTCTTTCTCTACCTGAGTCTCTGTGACTGTTGCTGTTTTGGGGGCCAGTGGGTTGGACAGAGAGATGGTGTACATGATCTCTCTGGTCTGGTTTCCAGCCTCTTCCTTCCTCCATGGGTGGTACACCACATCTAAACAGTAATTACAAGACACACACAGAGGAATTGCTTCATACGTGCTACAAAGGGAACAGTTAGAAAGTGGAAGTTTGTATTTTCGAAACGTGTCTTTCACTGTGGTTTCCTATTGCAATTGAGCTTTTGTTTTGTGCAAAAATAAATTTACGGTTGTGATAAGTTTTATTAATGTTTAAATTGTTTCCATTTTAGTTTTTATTTTTCAAGTATTATGAGGAAAATTTAAGGTCATCCGAGTTGAAAAAGATAAAGGATAAACCTTTACTTTTTAACCCTTAAAGATGAAGAATGATTTCTGTGGCAACTTCTTCATGATTTTTTTTTACGTTTACAGATTCAGTGATTTATCACCATTATAATCCTAATTATAGTCTGTGTTTTGCATTTCTCAGTGAAAAGCAGGCATTTTTCTGAATGTAATTTACTATGTAGATGAAAACTCAGTTAACTCAAATGTTATTATAACAAAAGATAATACTTAAGAAAAAGCTACTTTTTCAGCAAAATTTGTTCTTAACTTAATATAAAAACACCTGGATTTTATTGGTTAATCAATGTCAAAGAGGATGACTATGGAACGTATCATTATTGAATAGTGGTTCAAACATTATCAAACACTTAAATCAGACAATGCTTTATGTTGCCAGTGGCGGAAAGGTCCCATTTTATTTTTGCACATTTCTTAATCTGCAGATAATCTCTATAATTAACTAAGGAAATCCAATTATTGTGTTTTTATTCATATTGCATTAAAAATATACATATATTTATATAGAAAATTATAAAAATGTGACTATTTTAGCTCTTGAAAACAGTCACTTTCACTTTGTGACAGATAATAATAGAATTTGTTTTTGCTGCTAGTTATATTCATTGATTGTAATGGACGCAGCATCAGAATTACTGACCTGAGAATCGCCTCTGCTCCATGAAATCACTCATAAACTGTGATTCGGTGAAGAGAATGTCGTAGAGTTTGTCCACACTAAACTTGTAGACCTCATTGATGTACTGTCTGCCATTTAGGTCCTCGTGGAAGGCCTGCACCTCACCTATAGAATCACACACACAGACGCGTAAACATCTACCCACCGCTGTCATGACCTGTAAAATTAGTCGTGGGTGTTGACGTTCTTCCGTGGACTGACCCTCGTCGTGCGTTTCAGAGGAGTCGCTGAGCTCAGTGGGAATATCCTCGTTGTCATTGAAGTCCAGTGAAGGTGAAGGCACCGGACCTCCAGGCTCACTGGTGTCGTTGCTCCTGTCTTCCACCACCAGGGGGACGGCCAGCAGCTCACCGTCGGGCAGGCAGTCTGCGTACTCCTCTGCCGGGAGGTCAAACTGGAGACAAGACAATTACAGAACGAGCGTCCGTCGCATCAGCGCTCAATTTTCATTTTTTTTGAGGCGACTCAGAAGAGACGCACTGAACTTCATTTGACCTCGTTGTGAGTAAACGGAGGATGACTTACTGTGATGGGGGTGTCGTGGTTGCCCGGGCTGGGCATGGTGCTGTTAGGGACCACCTTCTTATGGAGCGGAGGAGGACTCCCCTCAGGCTTGGCCTCGGCGCTGCTCTTTGACAAGTTGTCATTGTTGATCTCATTCTCCTCATTGGGAATCTCTTCACTGAACCTGAAAACATACCGAGAAAACAGACTGACTGTAGTTTTGTTTTTTATTTTGTCTTTCAATCCAATTCTTTATTTCAGGTAATTTTTCATTTGCAGAATTGATTTATTTGTAATAATTTGTCCTTCAGGTATTTTGAGGGAAGGTTAGGTTCACATATGATTTACACCTACCTTTTCTACTCTTCTGCTATGACCCGACATAGGCTGAACCAGTTTTATTTGGTCACCATGTGGCAAGAAATGAATTCTTAACAATTCTGTAATATATGAATTATATAGCGACTGGGTAGCTTAGAGGTTTACGCCACTGACTTTGGTGCGGAAAAATTTCCGAATCAAGACACAGGTGGGCCCTTGGGAAAGGTCCTTTATGCTACACATCCCTATAGCTGTAGCCACAAGGGGGCAGTGTCTCATTGTGCCAGTCCCAAACCTGGATAAATATAGAGGGTTGTGTCAGGAAGGGCATCCCCCATAAAAACTTGCCAAATCAATATGCAAATCTGATTCGCTGTGGCGACCCCTGAAGGGAAAAGCTGAAAAAAAGTTTTTCTGTAATATATGAATTAATTTTGTTTGGAAGTAGAGGAAGGATGATCACTGATGGTTTTTACTACATGGGTTTGTTCAGCTCAGATGCAGTGTGCAGGGTCCTTCTCTTTTTTCAGTCAAACATTGCATTGAGGACATTTCATAATGTATTTTTGTAATTTGGGTCATAGGGATAGACTGCATTTCTCTTTTTGGTCTTGAGCTGAAAACGTTTTGGAACCAGTGATTTGCATAATTATGTGCTGTTTGTTTAAGGTCCCATATTATGCAGAGCTCTCATATTATTGAACGTCGTGGCACATTAATAGTGCTCAACATGTTGTAGAACTTGATCAGCATATGGAGTTGAATCAAAAGTGAAAGGACACATTTTGTTTTCTAATCCAATCCAGTTTTGTACATGTACAATGTATGAGTTGATTGTGTTTATGTAAATAATAGGAATCTGTAGAAAGTTCACAATGTGTAATCGTAAAGAACACTCACACTGTCAATAAAAGACCAAACATACCAAAAGACTCAGGCAAAAATCAAGGAGTTCAGATAAGTTCAAGATGCGCTTTAAACACAGCAAAAATGGCTCATTCTCATTCTACAGTTTTATTTTACTACAGTCATAGTCCAAATATTCCCATGCAGGACTGGATCCTAAGCTGTGTTAATGAAATATTATTTGCACAAAAGAAAGCTTTGTGTCGTTCTGCTTTAGTTCTATGGAAGCCATCATTAATGTTATATTACTGCCACCCTTTGGAACTAGTGTGTTACTGCATCATGTCCATTCTATCATAGATGCTTTTCATTAGGACAGATCACTGTAGCACTGGACAAATGAAGGAGATGTAGAAAACAAATGTGACCTTACCTTTAGCACTTTACTACCCCACCCCCCCAAAGGGTATTGTTTTTGGTTCAGTTTGTTTGTTTGTTAACATTCTAGCAGCAAAACTAATGGCTGAATTCCTACCAAATTTGGTTTTTAATTTGCCAGTGACCCAGAATAGATCTCATTACATTTTGGGAACAGTAGGTCAAAGTTTACTTTTATTTTTTATGAATTTTTGCATATTTTTTTCCCTGCCTATTTACTTATGATGGGTGAAATTTCACAAAAAATATTGACTGAATTTGTACCAAATTAACATTATTATATTGACCCAGAATGGATCTCATTACATTTTCAGAAACAGTAGGTCAAATTTAAAATGTTCCCATTTACTAATAATGGGTGAAACATGTGTGAGGAGTTTGGGTTTGATGTAGTCCCACTTGTTTTGGGTTGCATTGTTAATTGTATATTTTATTAGTTATAGTGTTGTTTTTTTTAATTTTTTTTTTTAAGTTTGCACATATACTTCCTTTTGTCTTTTTCACTGCAGATTTTCATTTTAATCAATCTAATAACCTAATACTGTAGAAGAACTTAGCAAACCAGTGATGAAATCTTTTCATAGCATTTCTGGCCAGATGGGTTTATATTTAATGTGTGGTGCTATAAAAACAATTATAAGGAGCTTAAAGGTGCTTCTGTCCCCAAAGAGCTGAGATGCATGTTTATTATTATTTTTGTTTATTTTATTAGATGTTCAACCCCAGTGGATGTATGTTGTTTTATTTATTATTATGCACTTTTATCTTGTGTCACAGTTGTGGGTAAGCTCCTATATAAACTTCTATTCTATTCTATTTTATTCTATTCTATTCTATTCTATTCTATTCTATTCTATTCTATTCTATTCTACAGGTGTGTATTTAGAGTGAGTATGTGTATGGTTTTACATGGATCAAACCAATTTGTAGTTTGGGTAATAACGAAGATGTTTGCTGTGGCAGCCATAGCAACTAACACTGCAGCACAACCACACTCACCCCATGGTGTTGAAGTCGTCATCTGGGGGAACATAGTCCTCATCATCACTGGTGAGGCCGAGTTCGTTGCCATAGCACTGATGAACAAAGTGCCACAGTTCTTTGGGGCACAGGGGCTAGAAATAAGACCAAGCAGCCAAAATGTTGAGCCACAGTGACATTTCACTTCTGTGTGCCCTCAAAAAATTCTACGTTTAAGATGAAAACACAAAGAAAAACACCTTGTCGAGCAGCGCGTTTTGCCAGAGTCTGAACATCATCATGTAAGTCCTGTCTCTGGCACCGAAGGAGGTGAAAAAGTGCTGTGAAGAATGAATAACGGTCATTATCAGCACATGGCATTTGAGAAAATTAACTTCCTTATTTATACTAATTACAATAGTTACAGTGAACTTTAATATTCCATCGACAGTTTTCAGTTTCAAAATAAAGACTAAAATCAGCAATTTTCTGTCAACAGCCAAACTCTGATGCAATGTCTTCATGTGGTTACTTAAGCCAAAATAATTCCAAATGTCAGACGCAATATTCATTTAGATTAATGCCACTCAAACAGTTCCTCCTCAGTGTGAGACAAACAGAAGTTAAGGCTTGTATTTACATGGAATAAAGTTTCTAAATATTTTTTAAGTAATTTGGTACAAGTGAAAATCACATTCAATAATATAATGACGTGAGAGATTAACATCACCAGAAAAACATGACAACAGAATGATTGCACAAAAGCAAGACAAATAATGACACAAAAATATAATGCTTTCAGTTATTTCTAAAAAATTTCTTGTGGTAGTTGTTTTTTTTGATTTGCCTGATTTATTTATTTATTTAAGAAATTAACTATTTATTGCAACTTCAATTCAGATTTATTTTTGACTGAGCTTTAAATTGAAATTATACCCTCGGATCTGAGTGAAATCATTATTATTATTATTACATTATTACATTTTTTCTTGATACAGAACCATGTTTATACATATAAGATAAAGATGTATGATATAGAAACAAAGTGTGCTCAAGGAAAATAAAAATATTTTCCCATTAATCACGTGGTACTTTTATTCACCCAGAACACAGACCATAATGATCAAAAATTATTCAAGAATCATTCAACTAAAAATGCCTTTGTTTCAATTCTATAGCTTAAATATTTGAACAAAAACCTGCAACATTATATGGATAATGATGTTATTGCTCTATACCAGAAAATCTATAAAATGATTATTCAGTTGTTTACTGTTTATAATGTAATAATTCTGCCTTTTTTTTTACCTTCTCAGTGTCCGTGCAGACCTGGATGGCATTGGGAATGAGGCGGGCAGTTTTCTCCTTTGTCATTGAGCAGATGTCCTTTAGGCGCACTGTCAGCTACACACACACACACACACACACACACACACACACTGTAACTCCATGTATGACCCAGTACTGCCAATATACCAAACATGAGAGCACACAAGCATGCAGTACCAGTGTTTCCCAGCGGAAGATGTTGCTATAGAAACAGATCCAGTTCTCAGAGAGGTAGAGTCGTCCCTGCAGGAGGATATCCCGTTGCAGAGCACAGGAGTAGTCTGAGAAATGAGAAGAGACACCATATGTTATTGGTAGGGCAGATAAAAAAAATACCATTGCACTGCAGAAAAACTATATCATGGGTGACTTTTAAAACAGTAGAAGAAAGACACATAATTGGCAGATGAGGTTTATGGTCATATAGAATGTAGCACCTGAGGCACAAAGGAGAAAGAGAAAATAGATTCAGTAAAAATTGCTGGTTTATTTAAGGTTTTTCCAGCAACCCATGAAAGAATAAAGTAATTTCCTTGACACCTGTAATATATTTATTACATGTTTGTGAATAGCATCCATTTAATCTTATTTGTGAGTCAACCTACAAACTGAATTTACAGATGAATCAACTCAAGGGCCGATGTAAAACTGATTTATTTATTACATGTTTTTGACAGTTAAAAACATCACTTGTTATGAACTCCTTGAATAACCACTTCATTGATGCAAAATATATTTTTAACAAAAAAATCAGTGATGCATCATTTTCCATGTGAATTTCCTATGAGCTTCATTAGGACGAAAACTACTTTATTATCAAGATTTACATGATCTGAGAGGAAATAGCCAATTTCTTTGTCCATAATCTGGTCTGAGAGATTTCTTTTATTTTTAATTTTTTTTTATTTTTTTATAGAGATGCATCTATAAAAAGCTTTTGCAAAATAAATGGTATAAGGGGGATGCATTCTCATGAGGTACATATGACTTATATTATGAAACTAAAATGCTTAAATTGTATATTTTTCCCCTTTTTATTCATATTCACTACATTGTCCAATCATTATGTAATACTTTTCTGTGCTGGTTCTGTGTTTATCAGTTCAACACCACAGAATCTGCTAGAGTTCAATTTTCCAGGCCTTTAATACAATGACAGTATTCATCAGATTGGAGCTGTTTACCCTAATTTTGTGTGTGTTCATTGTTGGACTATTTGTCTCCAGTGTAGTTAAGATTAATCATTTACCATTAACTAAAGATATGTGCACCCTGTTAGCCTTCAGATGGCCCCTGTGTGTCTATGGGATCCACTCACCCACAATGAGTCTCTCTGTGTCAGGGAGCTGCTTGAAGAGTTTCCTAAAGTCCTCATTGCGCTGTTTATATGTCGGGCTCAGCACCTGCAGTGACAAGGAGAGTCAGAAATACCGCCGCACACACGTACTGTATGTTTCCACAACTCACACATCATGCTCTTTGACTCTTCTTTCACATGTCTCGTCTGCAGCCGAGCTTGTTTATTTCCATGAGCATGTAAGATAACCTTGTTAAAACCACCCACGGGTTTGATCAGGATGTCTGGTCAACTCAAATCATACAGCGGCTTTGACTGTGTGGGGGGGTTTGACAAGGACCGGAATGGATGTATCAATGAATGAATCATCTGTAAGATTGCATCATGTATGACAATTAAAAGTGATTCATAGCGCAAAACATCAGCCCGTTGCAGATCATTCAATAAACATGCTGCCATGGCTGTGCTAATAGATGAGTCACCAATTTAAAGTAACAATGAGCACTTTGAGAATGAAGTTTTGTTGAGTAATCAAACTTATTTTAATTGTCTTTTTCAAGGGTTTGTGTATCTTGCATTGGGCTCAGTACAGTCAATACCTGTTACCTATAAAATCTACAATCATGTACTGGACTCAGGGCTCTCACTGTCTGTGCCAGATGCTTTCCTACAACAGGAAACCTTCAGGAAACAATTGCTGCCAATACAGCGACAGTAGGTATGCTGAAACAAAAGCGAAATATGTTCCCTTCTATTGCGTCTGCCTGCTGGGAAAAGAACATCTTGTTAAAAAAACAAAAAACAAAAAAAACAACAACACACACACACACACAAAGGTAATCTCGCTTATGAAGTAAAGGATAAATTCTGCAATACACTTTGGAGGTATCTATCCCTGAACACTCTCAACAATCGCCTTAATACCATGAAGATGATTGTTTATTTTTTAACCTTCCATCCATAACCAGAAACCCACTAAAACGCACCTTCAATGCAAAAACATCACACAGTAACTTGACAATCACAGTGGGCCTCGATGAGCTCTGGCAAAGGCCAACTAACTATGACTCACGCTCGAACCAGCTGTTTACTTGAGTAGTGGGGAAATACCACAAAACTGTACTTACAGCTGCACAAACTGAAAACAAAGCCTCCTAGAAAACCCATTTAGCCGACACACACAGTGTGTTTATGTTTCGTCCAATAGGACTTTTAACACATTTTGCTAAACATGTTTCAATTAGTCCAATGGACTACTTACAGCAGGGATCTCCTCAGTGTCCCAGTCAGGGTCCTGAAGGTCTGAGGCAGCCCAGCCCCACTCCCAACCCCACTCCCCTCTGGCTGGACCCTGCAGAAGCCACCCTGCTAAAGCCTCATCCAGCTCCAGCATGGCCTCCCAGTCTGACAGTGTACAGTCGTCTTCCAAATCCATACTCAGTGCACCAGAGTCTTTTTGGCGCATGGGTGGAAGCTAATCTTTCCAAAACAGGCCCCTGTGGGCTCCTTCCTGATGTTCGAGGACTAGTGAGTAAAGCCCGGTGAATACGATAGAGCCGTCGTCTGCTGGTATGGAGGCTGCAGGATCCGCCCCCTGTTTTGGGTGCTACTCCCTTTCAGCGTTGAGCAGTGGACGCGGCACACTCCAGCCACATGATCCTTGTCTCACACTGTTATTCTCTGGCTCTCTCTCTTCCTTTCACACACACACACAGGGAGAGGAGTTACGGCTGTTGCCCTCTAGTAACCCTGTCCAACAAGTCCTTTATTATCATGCCAGTAGCATTTTCCTTTTTTTTTTTTTTTTGACAGACTCCTCCTAGTGTGAGTGTGTGTGATGTTGTCCAGGTCTAAGTGCCTTGTAATTATTCTGTTTATCAGCAGCATAGATTGAAACTAAAGTGCTTTCTTTGAAGATGAGGGTTAAAAGAAAGTCATGAGGAAGTTTGAATAAAACTATAATGGAGGTGTATGTGTGTAAGTATGAGCTAGCTGACCAAGTGACTGAAATAAGGAGAACAGATGTGAGCGTAACCTCCAGTTACCTCTGCCTGCAAAACAACACCATCAATCTTCACAAGGTTTTGACAGGGTTGACCAATATGCTGTAAATATCTCTGGCTTTCAGTTTTAATCTACTCTTTCAAGATCTGTCTATACTAGAAATCAAATTATGAATACAAAAAGAGATACAGATATGAGCGGCGTGACAGCATCTCCTACATTTTCCCCCGACATGGAATTGAGGTCATTCATGTAATCCTGATATCTGATCACACTCTGTTGCAAGAAATATGCAGAACATGCAGCTTCTATTCTAATAGCACCGATCATATAGGCGGTGTCTATATCTGGTATTCTAATCTATAAATATACATAAGTCAAGAAGGTGGGCATAGTGACAGAGGACCCCTGTGGTGCAGTTTCTACTAGAATACAATCCTACAATGAAAGGCAACTGTGGAGTTAACATTTGTGCCTTGAAATTTAACATTTCCACTGCTTTTTGTTTTCTTAAACCAGCAGAAAATCCTGAGTGCAGATTCCCTCCGGGCAGGAAAAACACAGTTAGTAGCAGTTAGTAATAGGCCCTTTGGGAAACAGTGCAGATCATTCACAGCCTCCAACAAGTTAATAATTCTTTTACATCATGAGGAAGACATTTTCATGGAATGAAGACTAAATTACTACCAGAACATATTGTCCTTCAGAATTACTTGTGGCATCTGTGCTCAGAGACCTTGTATTTTGCTCATTCAATTTATTTTTTCCAATAAATCCATAAAAGAAAGAGACCATTGAGGCTGGTCCCACATCCATAGTTCAGGTGACAGCACCAGACAGTATTGTGGGATGGGGTGCAGCTGCAGATAGACAGTATTTATGGATTTAGTTAACTATTAACTGACTGAATAAACAGTAGGCGATAACACAGACTGGTACTGTAAACCAGGGTGGGGTTTCTGTGTATTTAGAGGGTGAGGGAGAGCGATAACTGTGTCCATCATTTTACTGTTTACAGATCAGGTAAAGCAATGTGGGAGGGTGATGTCGATCGTCTCTGCTACATCTGATATCTTTGTTGATTTAAACAAATACACACACTGTTTGTTGATACTAACATCACAGAGCCATGGTTGCCACGCAAGCGCTGCGACAAACTTCTGCCACCACATACAGAGCTTTGCAGGGGATGTTGTGTGTATCTCTAACAGGCTCAGAACTCAGATTAGGACGGATGGCTTTTTAATCAGTGAGGTTTCATTGCCATGGATGGTCATCATTGCCACGTAGAGGTGCACACATACGCATTCATACTTTCCCAAATGCAAGGGCGTTAAAGAAAAGTAACACATGCCGTCAAACTAGACATTTTACTTTTTTTTTTAAATGTGTTAGTGCAGGTACAAATATGTAAGACATCAGGAACAAAGAAATACAAACAGGAACATTTAGGAACATCATAAATGGTGTATCTGTTTCAGTGGCAATAAACACTTCAGTGTCATTTTTAACTTTCACTGCTGTGAATACATGTTAAGATAACTTCCTTTTTTTTGCATGTGCACCTGCCTTTAAAAATGACATGTGACGATAGGATACAAGTGGTACTCTTACTTATTATCACTTCAATCACGTTCTATAATCCTAGAGATTCCTCCTGTTTGTCTAAGTCTATTTCTTTTTAATGGTAAAATAAATACTACGGACGACATAGGTTCATTTCTATAAAACATTTAAGTAATTTTCCTAAGATAATGCAGTCATTTAATTTAAGTACATGGTGTCACAAAAAAACATACATCATTTGAGATATCCATATCGGAATGACTACATGGTCAGGAGAAATGATACTTAATGGGATTATAAATGTTCAATATGTGTGAGAATAAGACGACAATCACTGAGGCTCTGGAGAATGTTACACACGACATACTGAAGCGAATGTGGCAGGAAATCTACTACCGACTTAATGTGTCGCATCACAAGCAGTGCACACTCTGAACATGTGTAAGAACCACAAGTGCGTAATCCCAGTTCCATACAGTAAAATTCCTGCCATGAATGTTCCAACCTGTTCACTGAACCAGCCCATTTGGATGAGCTCAGCTCCTCATCCAGGTAGATGAAGGGATAGTGAGTGGAATCACTGTGTAAAGTCAACAGGTAGGACTAATGCATGGCATGGCATCTAGTAATAACTTTGGAACATTAGAAAGTTACCATTCCCCAGAATATTTCATTTGAAATTTGACAAATAAAACATTTTATATCCAAAATAAATCCTATAAATTATCATTTCTACTGACCATGTAGTCACTCCGATATTTCAAATGATGCCACTGTTGCTCTTAATCAAACATTTTTGACGTTTTCACATGAAATAACAGGGTGAGAGTGATTTTGGTCGAAATGAAAATAGTCCGGCAAGTGATTAAATAGTCACACATCGTAATCACTTGGCCCTACTTTCATTTCCTATCAGTGCTCTGTCATGCTGCTGACTGCTGCCTACTAGTCACTACTTTCAGCAGTGATGCAAATAAATCACTCTTTTGAACACATGCTGTTTTTAGAAGAAAAACGTTTTATTTTAGTGACCCCCGCAAA
>JAPSES010000144.1:5795752-5813381 GCA_029822895.1 Maxillicosta whitleyi | reverse complement strand
AAGTAAATCAAGATTAATCACGATTAACTATGAAATTTCTGAGATTAGTTGCGATCAAGAAAATTAATCTTTTGACAGCCCTAGTATGTATATATACATATACACTTCATATGTGTGTATACGAGGGTGACATGACGGTGCAGTGGATAGCACAACAAAAAAATCTGCATGTTCTCCCTGTGTCTGCGTGGGTTCTCTCCGGGTACTCCGGCTTCCTCCCACCATCCAAACACTTGCACTGATAGGTTAATGGCTTCATCTAAGTTACCCCTAGGTGTGAATGTGAGAGTGAATGTTTGTCTTTAGTCACAGTCAGCCCTGTGATGAACCGGCTACATGTCCAGATTGTACACCGCCTTCGCCCATATGTAGCTGGGATAGGCTCCAGCAACCCCTGTGAGGAGAAGCAGGTTCAGATAATGAGTGAATGAATGCATTACCCACCTATATTCTTCTTTACAAACACATTCTGCCTCAAAAATGCATTCAAAAAATGGCATCTTATTTCACTGTGTCATCTACGGTTTTTAGCATTTCCAATTCCTCCCAAGGGCCTTAGCGAATATTAATACTTTTTTTTTTTTGAACACTTTATTTAAGAGTTTTCCATAAATACAACAAAAACAAGCCAAACACCAGACATGAGAGAAAAAATAAATAAATAAAAGGACATGGTGACATAACAGACAAAAAACTTCAGAAAACCAAAAGGGAGAAAAAACAAACAAAAAGAAAGAAGAAAAAAAAACAAAAACAATAACAAATGTATGCACAAGCTCTACACACTTACTATATTGGAACCCTTGGAAGAAGCCAAAATTAAGCAAAGGTTAGGTTTTCTACACAGCTAATGAATGCTGCGAATATTAATACTTGAAGTAATGTTTGTATATTAGTATAAAGCATCGGTCACAGTTGGACTTGTAGATAAATAAAAGAACGGACTCAGGGATTAGACTCATTATATCAAATACCGATCAGCATGCAAATATAGTGACAAATAGTTTTCATAATAATTATATAACTATGATTATTTTAGCTCAATCACTTGTTTTATTCCCGTGGAAAAGCACAGTAATTCATTGTGTTCCTCCAACTGTATCTATTATTGAGTATATCAATGAGTCATCACATCAATGACCCTGAGCTCCTCAAACACACAGCCACTCACTTCAGAAAAATGAAGTCACGACACACAAAGATCGGGTTCTGCTGATGTCTCTACATCCAGTGAGCATGCATAGTATAAAGTATACAGGTTACATTTTATCAGCCAACGTTGAGCTGCACTGCTGACGCTGCTGACTGGGGACAGAAATGTCAAAGCCTCACTTTAACAAGCTTTCAACTATAGGTACCAAAATGAAAAAACTAAGTGCTACTTTTGTCAGATTTAATTCCAGGACGATCAGGAAACTTATAAAGCAATGTTTAAAAGATTGTTGTAATCCTCTTAGGACAGAAATGCAGCACCTTTGGAACATTTTAGATTTTGGAAAAAGCTCTGTCACATTTTAGTGTTTTTTTTTAAAGACCTTTTAGGATCTGTTCCACATCCTGTCACAATGGGGACAGACTTTTTTTTTTTTTTTTTACTTTCCATGTGACGAATGCCATATACAGAAAGTTCCTCATATATATAAAAACATCTTTTTGCACAACAGCCTTCGCATAGTTATTTTAACACGACAATTCAGATTGGATTTCAGAGCTTTTAAGAACCTGCAGAGGTCTTTCACAACTATTATATTACTACCTTATCATAACTATTCAAGCACAGTTTTTTGTCATCACTGTCTAGGTCGTCATTGTAAATGTGAACTGGTTTTTAATTGACTTGCCTGGTAAAATAAAATAGTTTAATTAAGTAAAATAATTTCTAAAAACCGATGGATGAACCTAACAGATCTGTCATATTCCATCATTTTTGATTCAACAGGTGGTCATGTAAAGGGGGCATATTGTGAAAAATCTCAAAAATGTCTTTTACTGTTATAGAACAAGTCTGGGGCCTCTATAATAATGTTAAACTACATATGTAAAATATCAGGAAGACCATAACAACAGGCGGTAAACCGACTGAAGTACAGCCTTCTATAAAGATGACAATAAATCTATTCAAATGTCATAATATCTATTTGTAAAATGGTAAATGGACTGCACTTATATAGCGGTTTTTCTACACCTTGGTCAAAGCGCTTTACAAAGGCTCACATTTACACACACTCATACACCAGTAAGCGGCTACTACACAATTTAGCATTCAGTGTCTTGCTCAGGGACACGCTGACATGTGGACAGTGGGAGCCAGGATTTGAACTGCAAACCCTTTGGCCATTGGACAACCCACTCTATCAGCTGACCCACTCACCCGTATTTGTCCATCTATTCACCCACCAGATGGACAAATACACTTTTATTCAGATGACTGGACCAGAAAGTAACCATTTGGAATTTAGTCATAAAAATACAGTCATCGCCTTCAGTCAACCGTCACATGTTATGTGTTGTATGTTATTGTTGCAAGAAATGTTGGATGTGTAAATATTTGTGTGTGTCACTTTTTGCAAAAATAATAATAATAATAATAAGAAGAAGAATAAAATAAATAAATCCTCCTGAACCACCAGAGCCATAAGAACCATCCTGACACCAAGGCAACAGGATGGTACCAGATGGAAAACAGTGTCGGCAGCAGGAACTCACCTGCATTAAACTGACGCTAATCAGCCTGTTTGGAACAGAGTTGAAAACTAGAACTATACAAAGTATGAAGATGATGATTTTGACCTGAAACTTAAAATTATACAAGCTGTGGACATGTGAGACTCACATTTCCTTGATAAATAAGAGACTGTCCTCTTATAATGACATCTAATCTAATGACATATAATGACACTTCACTTCTATTGGTACTTGTCATTTTCAGTAGTATACCTGAGCATGTTATTTATACTGTATAAAATCTGTTTTGTGCATAAATTAGTTGTAATTACCGGTATTTCTAATTTTAACATCACAGCAGTCCTACTTGCAGAAACCCTGCTCAAAAACAGGGATCAGACAATAACACTTTTAACAAATGAGTCATAAGAAAACAATAATAAGCACTGAGTAAACTATTGACCCAACTTTTGATTTACTTGATTTACTGATACCTCATTGCCGCTAATTACACAACCCCACGATGCCAACTCAGTCGTCACATAATTATGAAGTGGCTCCAAATAACCTCATCATCAGCGAGTTAGTGATAACATGGTATCTGCTGAAGCTGAAGCCAACATGGTCAGATGTGCCGTCGCTGTGGGGCTGTTCACTGTTCGCAACACTCAAATACAAACCTCTGCGGCTGAAAGAATAACCCATCTGTGCCCTTGTGTTTCGTCCTCACACGAACCTTTGTTCAACCTTTATTTAAACAGGCAAGTAGATTAAAAACAGGCTCATATGAAGCTGCATAGACAGTGTATTGTATTAGTTCAACCTTTCTCCTCTGCGGTATTGTGAGAAAATAGTATGGACCCAAAGTGAAGACAGATATATATATATATATATATATATTTATAATAAAATGATTTTGGGGGTGGGGTGGCTATGTAATAACAGATAGGGTGGAGAAGTATTGACCAACTCCTCCCATGCAAACTGTCAGGGCTGTTTCCACAGCGATGGCCCTGCAGTCATTGTATCCAGGAGCCGTCCAGACTACAGCTTCAGGGTCACATGTGGGCCTTGGCTGCATTTTCAGCCAGACGTACACAATGTGTTAAGACCCCAGAAACACACACACAGACTTTAGGTTTGCTTACCAATAGTTGCTACGCCATTAGCACCCACAAAACGTTCAAGGACTGCACCTGAGCTATTTTGAGCTGCAAACTGATTCAACTCATTCACAGTGACAAAGGAACGTTAAAAAGCAAAGTCTCACATTTTCAAACATCTGAAGTTTGCATTAATGAAATCTGAATTTTAATTAAACTTCTTTGTTACATAAAGTCTTTATTATGTGGATATCTAAAACCTTGGATTACAAGGTCAACGTGTAGAATAGTGGTTTAATAAGACATGAAAAACCTTATTTTTTCTAATCTTTAACCAGGGTTTATTATTATGAATATCAACATCACACATCAGGGGAGTAATACATTATTTTAACACTAATAATAACTTTGTTCTTTACTCCAAATAGGTTTCATGAATACAGATTTGACTCCCGTTCCAAAAACTAGGGGAGAATGCATTAAATCCCTCACATGCTCTTGAGTCAACCATCACAGATATATTATAATATTTATGTAACAGATTGTATGTAGGAGTTGTTGAATTCTAGCTATTCTTAAACCAAAAAGTTATTCCTGCAGCAACATTTAAAATGAACTACGTCCGTGAGCGACCCAACCCTGCATGGAGACAAATAAAAAACAACTAAATAAATAAATAAAAGACCCTGTGGATTTTACAGTTTAGTCAGTACCAAGTTTTATACAGATAAAAGCTCCTTGTTATTGCTATTGTAGATGAGATGTTTTCTAAGTTGTCCCTGAGTGCTGATCAAGTGCTGAGCAAAAATGAATAAATATTGCCTCATCAGCCTCCCTGCTGCACACACTAGAGAAATAAATATCGACAATATTTAAATCCATGCGCAAGCACATTACTAACAGACAAAATAACAGTCTACAGCACCCATCTGCCTTTAATCTGAACCTTTAAATACAGGCTAGCACGGAGCTTTAAAAAGTTAAGTTGGACAAAAACAAACAGTGAAATTCAACATTTGAGATATGATCCTGACAAGTGGAAGGTTGCACAAGGTCAGTAAGTAAATATAATTCACTTTAAGGACACTGATTTTAAAGTCAAAACAGCAGAAGCCAAGATATCATGTACCTTGAAATGACAGTTTACAGAAACATTGAATATTACATAATTACATATTATGGATATTGTCACTGCCTGATAAAAAACCCACATATATAACACCGCAAACCTCTATCCTATCACTATGACATCATGTGTTATTGTGTCAGATTTGACAACGTTAAGTCACAATAGGCATTATATAACTGTTTTGAGGTGAAAGTTTTTGTTGCAAACTTATCTTGTGTAAATGTAGTGGAATGGTAAACATTTCACAAAGCAGAGAGCTTGTCCACAGTCTTTCCATTACAGCAAGACATTTAGAAAACTACAGAATGATGATACCAGAGCCCAATGGCTACAGTATCCCCACTTCTAACCCCAGGTTCTCCTGTAGAGGACATTGCTGACAGAGTTTCAGTAAATGATGCTGCATCACTTTTGTTCCTGGATCTGAACACTGTGAAATCTGAGAAACCAGAAAAAAAAAGAAAAAAAAAAAGAAAAAATCGAGGAGCTAGATGATCGTGTACAGTTTTAACTGCACCATATGCATTATTACATATTAGAAAAGCTCCCTCTTTTGGTTAGCCCGAGTACAACATTCTAAAGAGGACATTTATCACTTGAAACCAATGTAGATTTTACAAATGAGGAGATACAGATCAGATGGAGGATGGTGTCATGATGCATTACCCTGTGGCCGTCCTTGTAAAAATGACACAAAGCATTTTCTAGTGGCTTTAAAATGTCACCACTGATGTGTGGGATGCCTTATGTTATGTGGAGTTATATCCTACCTTTGTGGTTTCCATATCAGTTTCTTCCACTTCCTTTGCTTGGCCTATCAGTGAAGGTAAAGAAGAGTAAATGAGAGGTTTTTGGAGACTCTCTTCTTTGCTTATTCATGGTGTGATCACTGGGATGACAATTAATGTTCACCAGAATGTACTAATAAAAAAGTCTTCAATTGTGATTCACGTCTGCTGCAGTTTTTGGGAGTTTGGATGTTTCCATATGTCAGAAAGGACACTATAAAAATGAAAATGAATGGTTCTCTGTGGTGATCTGTGCAGGGTGTATGACACATCTCAACCACGGATAGATGAGATAATCCACAAACACCCACAACCTGAATGGATATGAATAGGACATTTAGTTAAAAGAGCTATTTGTAGTATTTCTACTTCAGAATAGCTTAATTATATAAGTAAAATTAGAGTAATCAAAAGAAAGAATTCTAGAATTATGCAAAAGATGCCAGTGTCTTTGGTTTGTAGAGACATGCACTGCTTATATTAATGCTGGCCGTCAATGGGATTTACTGTATGTGACCACTAGAGGGAGTAGTGAGAGACAAGATGGGATGAGAATCACTAAAAAAAACAACATTTAGTCACAGAAAATGACCTAAATTAAATACATTTGATGCTGAAATCCTAACATTTCTACTACACTGGTATAAAGTTACTATCTGAAGTAATTATTTTTGTTAATTTCACCATTTGTTGATCCAAGGTTCAGACAAAACAGTGACAGCTCTGACTTTTTTTTTTTTTAAATTATTCTAAATATATTATATATTTGGCAGGTTTTGACAAACACAATCAAACAGAAAATATCGGTGATTTATAGTTTTCCTGTGGCTGTTTTCTGTCTAAAAACATGAAAATTACAGGATCATTTTGGACAGCTGTCAAAAAAACTGGCTTCGTTTATTTATTAGAAGGCGAAAACTTCATACTATAATCATAATTTGCAATTAATTCAGTGTGTGATACAGTCTGTGGGGATATAATATTAATTTGTTGGTGCGTTTGGTGGCTGTAAGTGAGTTTTGGTACGCTACTCCCCCTACTGTTGAGCGTTTGAAACATCAATTCCATATATAACCCCTTTAATGGATGTATTTTTTGCTGTAAAATATGATTGTATGTCTCCAGAAACAGTGAAAGACTCACTGACTGTAAGGAAAATAAAACATCTGCGTGTTTTGTTCTTAGCGAAGCAACATGATATTGGTTTTGCAGAGTGCAGTCCTTTCTCTCAAGTCATTGCTGATGCCCGTGACTCACTATAAGGCGCCCACATGTGTGATGAATCACTGTCATCAGAGGCCATCAACCACTCCTCCATCTATTCAGTCCATTCATTTTTACTGTGGCACCTGTTAATACATTTGCCTCTCAAGTCAGAGTCATTTCATCCCACTCCTGTAGCCCTACAGAAGCTCCCCAGGACTTAAGTATATTTCAGCTGTGCCTACACATCTTATGCTATGTGTTATGTCAGTAAGCAAATTAGGGTGACTGGAAATTAATCAAGCACGTTCCAGGTCAGACTAACTAACCTTTATCCAATACTACGCTGTTGCTTAAACATTTCAAAATAAAAAGTTAAGACATTTTACAGAAATAATATCCATGTGTGCGTCTTTCTCCTGTCACATAAGATAGAGAGGAAAGAAACCCCACAATAAGAATAATCAATGGCCCCTTGGGAACAGTTAAAGGGGAAATCAGTCCTGTCTGCGATGGACGAAGGCAATTCAGAGGAGACAGGTAATAGATTACACCACTTGATTTATGAAATGTGTAAAACAGACTTCCATTATAGAGAAATATGTTTCAGAAATGCAACGAGGCACAGAAAATTAAATCTGGCTGTTGAGCACTTTTTGTGTTGATCCTCAGATGCTCGGCGGATTTAAAAGTGGAACACTGAACAATTTTCATATTAATGTCTCCACACCAGATGGATATACGCCTCCATCATATTTAAAGTTTATCCCTGTGGATATGCATGTAGATGTAAGTGCTTATTTGCAGAAAAAAGCATTAAGCGCTGGCCTGCTGGGGAGAGGTACAGATATTTAGTGTGATCAGCAGGGTTGAGTTGCTGATGAACATATGTGTATTATTTCGTGACTCACTAGGGGTCCTGTGATTATTCAGCAGTGGGAGCTCAGTGCAGACATACTCAGGTGGATGCAATAAAAGGTTAAAAAAAAAAACAACCTCTAAAGACTGGAACTGCACAATTCATTGACTTGCAAAAGAAATGACAGGGCAGCAGTTTAAAAAGTTCCAGTCAAAGCTGCTACTTCATTGTTTTTTCTTGTGATCTTGTGCTAAAAAGCTCATAATAAAAAATACACACTTAAAAATTAACAGAAATCTGTGTACTCTCCTTTCCAATAATCTGATCTTGACCTGCTCTAAATGTAAAGTGTCATAAGATATGTTATATTTTTGTTATAATTTGGCACTTTTGACTTGATTTGACAATATTATCCACAATAATTCAATAAGTTTCCACCAAACTGTGCAGTCCTACCACTAACAATGCAATTAACAGATTGAACTTCATTTCACTGAGTGTTTGTGGATTGTATATTACACTTAGTTCATGCCTCTGTTCATCCTACTTATATAGTACACTGGATGATACTGGGGGGGATGCACCCCAGCACCGTTCAGTGACAGGCCTTAATATCCCACATCACCAGTGTTACACTAACAAGATGGTGCATTCAGGGGACAAACAACTAGAAGAGTGGTATCAATTTCACCTCCGACTGTGGACTGATCAGGAGACATGCACAATGATCACTGAAAACCAGATCTATATTTAGTTTTTATACCATTAAATGGCATATGTGCATGGCAAATCTTATAGTGTGAGCCTCCAGTATAAAGCAGATGTCCACCCAGCATGAAACAGAATCTTTTCTAAGAGCGGCGTATGCCTGTGACACACAGATTGTCTACAGACACTAATACTTAATGAAACACCTTCAGTGTATGACATCAACAGCTGGCCTGAAAACTACAGGTCATGATATAATGATAAGGTTCAAATGGTTGAAAACCTTAAAATAGCTTTGTTTATTAATTTTTTCCCCAATAGTATAATTACACAATTAGATTCTGCACATAAAAAACTAAAGAAAAACTTACATGCTTTATAAATGTTTATTTCCAAGTGTATTATCCAAAGCAACTGTTCCAATAAAAGGGTGCCATAAAATCCATAATGGAGCAGATGCTATAATTCTTCCCGTCTGTCATTAATAATACAAAAAATAAATAAATAAATAAATAATAATAATACTTTTGATCATATAGAAATTCAGAGCTAAGATGTTTCAGTGGAAGCTATAAACCAAATAGATCAACAAAAGTAATGAACATTTTCACATTGAGAAAATATTTCATTCTAGTTCACTGCCATAATATTCATAATAAATGTACTGTATTTATTCCTTTTTGAAGGCCGTGGGTTTTGTTAACAGTTATGATGCTGCTGTATGATGGCAAAATGAAGAATGATGAATGAACGAACAACAATGAATAATAATACTGTTCGTGTGATGTCTTTCACATTATTTATTATGCTTTAACCAGTTACTAAAGTAGTGTAAAATAAACAAAAAAAAATACCAATACCTGAATACTAAATAATATATAATGTAAGCATATATGTTATCATTTTGACACATATTATGCTTTTGTTAGTAGTCGTTTTTCTCTGCTAAAGGAAATGAGCTACTTCTGCATTGTCTTATAATGAAACAAAATAAAATCACTTTGCTGGAGTTATAGGCACGTCTTTCAGTCTTTAATGGAATGTACTCTATCACAGTGTAATATGTGACTCATTTAAGGACTAAATAGATAGTTGAGGGTAACATACTATAACCTAGCAGGGAAATTTATCACATCGTGCGGTAACTTAGAGCAGTGTTCGAACTGCCCTGAATCCTGGTGGACGAGCTCAGTAAATCTAACCAAATGGCTCTTAATGGACCTGGGGAGCAGAGATTTAGAAGGCCCAAATGGCAGCAGGAAAATCCCCTCTATGTGAAAGTGTGTGGAAGGCTGATGTATTCCTCCACATGTATGCGTTCACCAGGTTAGGATAAATATGTATATGGACAAACGTACTGGGACACATTGAGTCTTTCATTGTAAAAAGAGGATGGGTTACAAAACCATAATGACAATGACATAGTACTGTTTTTATTTTAGCTTTATGGTTAATTTTGTTGGTATTATAATCTAAAATACTTACAAAATGTCAATGCATAGTTTATCTCACACTCACTTTTACACTAGCTTCATTGTTTTTTTAATCACAATAATTATCATAAATATTTTACACCTACATTTCTAAAATATTTATCCCATTTTTCTAATCATAGACAATCATTTAAAACTACAAGTATCTGTCTGGCGTCATCAATTGTCACTTTGGAAGAAACATGAGGCTATAAACGCAACAGAAATATTGATTTGACATTCATGACATGAACATTTTTAATCACGTGTGTCCCATTATTTTTGTCCATATAGTATACATGATTATCAGTTTGGATATACGCCATAAGGAAAGCTTATGTTAATATTACATTTTCAATGTTTACTCCTGAATCAGACCTCAACCTTCAGAATCTGCAAGCTGTAACTATTTTTTTACTACAAAATTTACTACAAAAAAGATAAAAGATAATTTCAATGCATCCTGGTGGATTATGGATGTAAACGCTGGCTGCTATCTATTACTACTATTACCATTACTATTACTATTACTTGGGGATGCTTTGCCAGACACCTCTGTCGTGTAATTGTTCATCTTTTACTGTTTCAGTCCTTATTGTCTGTCGCTTCTCTATTAAACACTAAATGCAATAAACGGTACATGGTTGTTCAATGGTCAAAGTGATGGTTCAGATGCAGAGGAATGTCAGTATGATCTTGATAATGTCACTAAATAATAACTCATCCCAGTAGATTTTAGCAAACTGGATGGTAGAAAAGGCAAATCATTTACATAGTAGTAAAGTAGCGCTATACAAAAATATACAGAATGGTGCTTGTATGATACAGTAATATAGTAAAACACAGATATTTTGACTTTCTGACTACACGGCTTTAATAATAATATGTCTCCTATGACAATTATATGTAAACCTATATCATATATATATTTTTTATCCTTTTAATGTCTGACCAATCGTCCGACTAAAGAGAAGCCCCTCCTCTAAAGAGAAGGTAAGAGAAATCAGACCTGACCTTATGTTTGTGCATGGTGAACAGGCAGACACCATCCTGGCCTCTCTCCTGGCTTTCATGGCCCCTCTTCAATCACTTCCCTGCTGCTCCCCTGTCAGACTCTCACTTGTCCGGCATGCTTTGTCATCATCGGCAAGCCTCAAAAAAAAAAAAAATAAAAAAATCTCCTCTTCCTCCTAAAGGGAAAAAATTATCTAACTGCTTTCCAGAATGAAGGTTAAAAACAGAGGTGGAACAGACAACACTTGTTAATCCCAAATGTCTCTTCAACAGATGCGGTGTGTCCAGGCACAGCAGATGTCATTATCGTAATAAAAAATAAACCCAATGCACTCTGCAGGCAACGCAGACAGTGTTAAACTGCCCTTTTTATATATATATTTTTTTGGTTTTTTTTACAACTGATTTATTTGAGTTTGCGGTGCAGGTAGTTCACAGGCTCGTCTCTTGCTGTATCACCTCACATCTGCTTCGCTGAGCCATGGATGAGCAGTTGTACGAGGGAGGATGGGTCAAGGATGTGAGAACTCTGATTGGCTGCCCGGCTATGGTGTGTGTGTGGGAAGGTCCCTTTGGTAGGTTCCCAGAGAACGGCTACGCTTGATAAGGGTGGTCCTTCACCTCGTTTCCTCCTCTGCCGGCTTTATCAGCCTCCCTTTCCTTCCTCCTTCTCCCTGTCTGTCTGTCTGCTCTAGAAACCAGTCGCGTGCGTTCACAGGCTGTTTGCTACGTCTTTGAGAGGAGCCGCATCACTAACGCTGACAATAGTTGCATCATTGTCATCTTTCAGATCATAACCACTTGGATGCACTGATAGGATCTTATGTGCAGCTAGAGCTGGGCACAAATCATTAGGGAAGATTACTCAGAGGAATCAGATAGCGCTAAGAAATTCTGAATAAGATTAGACAGAAAAAAAAAAAGACTGCAGATACTGCAGATACATGTAAAAGGGACACAGACGGCATCCAAATACAACACGGATTAGATTAGGCAACAATAAATTAAAGATGCGAAGCTTGCACTGCATTCAGAACATGATTAATGTCAAAATATTATTTCAGAACATCATTTAAAAACGACCAGAGTGGATTATTATTAGTTACAAATCACTACAAATTGATAATAAAGATATTTATGGCACATACAAGACACAGCAGACATCAAATCCTTGCTTCTTCAAGGCTCCTGCACACATTAAAAAAGAGGCAGATCAGATTTTGCTGACCTCCATCAGCAGAGGGTAATGTCTCAGACCACACACAATGATCGATAATCCAGCAACTGAGAAGGCAATGCGGACATTAGACTGAAGACAGAAAGGAAAGAAGCACAACCCAGTCCTGAACATGATAGTTATTACTGTAATGCTATTTTAGGCACAAATCAGTCTTGTCAAATACTGAAAAACTGAAAAACTTGCAGCTATAAACGCCTTGCTTTTTGGCAGACACACTCAATACAACAGACTCAAACTACTCTTTCAGACATGCAAACTACTGAGTTTTCCAAATGCACTGCCCACTTTAGCAAGCCGAAGGGCTTTTGGCATGCATTATTTACACTTCCCTCAATGACGAAGTATCGATTTTGGGCAGTTTGTGTAACTCATCACCACTTAGGCCAATTACAAAAGTACAGATGGAAACAGGCAAAGATTTTGGTCCAAGGCAAGACATCAGTTTGTTGGGATCATATATTCATGTAACGTGGACTGTCCTGTGTGAAGCATATTTAAGTTTTAAGTCAAGTAGTCCCTTAATTTGTTTAACTGATAAGATATTAATTGTTCCTTAGTATGTCTTAGCATAATTATTTTAGAATGAATGTAATGTTTTGTAGATTTTCTACACTACTAAATATAGTGTCTTTATTTGATCAAAGTGCTTATATTGGTGGTAGTTTAGTGGTTCAACCCACTACAAAATAGGGACACATATTACATAGAACCAAAACAAATCATTAGAATATAAAATCCTGAAGTTATGGTACTGCAAGTGCTTTTTAAATGATGGGAACATGGGTGGCACAGAGAACACAGACTCGTGCCTCATGTGTCTTGTGTGTTGGAGTGCAGAGACTCCTAGTGGTTCTAACGTGGGTCACCCAACTTGCATGACTGACCACTTTAAGCATAGCAAACCAGATATGTCACACACAAACCAAAGTGTGCACACACAAATAGTAGTGTCAACTCAGCTTAGGAAATTTGCCAGACAAAGCAAACCCAACACACACTCCCCAGCAAAGAGCTTTCATGTTTACAGCTTCATTGCTAAACTGTAAATGTTATTTCACACAGCATGAAACAACTATAAATAATGATTCGTAGGCGTAATTCATGAAAAATTTGCCAACTTCTTAAAACATAAGAGAACATCAAGTACCCAAACAACACTAGTAGTTGGTTACCTTTTCAGCTGGTGTATTCAACCCCTTTGCTTGAGCAGTGGCACAGTGTCACTAATGAGAGACTAAAGCGTCTGTGCCCACAGTGTGCGTCCACAGTACTCACTGGCTACTGACTGGCGAGCTAAAAGCCTAAAAGCTCTGCAATGGTGTCCAACTCACAAAGCCCTGTTTGTGTCTGATGTTGTTTGCCCAATAAAGGCAAACAATGGCATTCCATGGCTTGCAACTGTATTCACTGCTGGCCTCTCAAAATGTAAAGTGCATTCAGACACCTTGGTTGGTGGACAAAGGCGAGAATCTGTGTCACATGCAGGGTGGGCTGGGGCAACTGGGGTGACAGCTGAGCCAGGCCCACCAGCCCCACAACACACATACTTTCAGTAATAGGTCAAAGAAGCGTGTGATGGGCAGTCAGAAAACAGACCTACCTGATTTTGTCCGCTGCACTGTCAGACCTGCAGATGATAAGAAACAAGACATTACTGTCTGTAGTAACACATGAGGTTAAAAAAAAAAATCATTATATATTAACACCAGCATTTTAGAATAATCTGCTGCATTTGGTTATAAATTATCATGCCAAAGTCTGTGAAATGGGTTTTTAATGATACAGTAATGTAAAAGTAAGCAGATCTCAATATATAGAAAAAAACCTGAAAGCAAAAGCATCCTTGTAACACACTTTCTAAAGTACTCTAAATCAATTCACAATTCTGTACGTTAAATTTCCCTTTTCTCAGATGACCCTTAAACCATAATGTGTCGTCCAATGTTACCCCAGATACTTGAACTCACTAACAATATCAAGTTCCTCTCCTCTCAGGAAAACATCAGAGTGTTTTATCTTGTTTAATAAACATCATACAAACCATTTTAAGTGCTTAATAGTAGACATGACTTGATCAGCCAGTTCTTAACCTTTAACAAAGCTGATGTGAGACATGAGGATGCACTATGGATGTCTTTGGTAGATGTAATATTAACAGTATTATCCAAATACATCTGAAAATTGACAAACTTATATGCATTGTGAGAATAATAATGGACCGATTAAATGGCCTTGTGGAATCCCAAAAGGTTGGGCAAGATGAGTAGATTTAGCATGCATGTCAATACACATACATATTGTTTAAGTATTTTAAAGCCTTATTCACACTGGGCTAGTATTCCCTGAGGATAACATGTAATAATTGTGAAATAAAAAGGTAAAAACTCCACCACAAATGCAAAAACAATGGTTATACAATCAAATACTACCTCCTGTATGTATCATGTGACTAAAACAAACAGAAAAGAAAGCATGTCTAAGAGCACTGTTTTTGTCAGTACAATGATATAGATATTGATGTAAGAACTGAAGTAATTTTGGTTTTTATCAAGAAACATGGAAAATGGATAGATATCAGCTCTGAAATTAAACTGTTATGAACTATTTTTGTTGTTGTCGAACTATTTTTGTTGTTGTCATTATATTTTTCCAAACAAATGTACCTTTAGTTGTACCAGGTATTAAAATGAACAAGAAACTGAAGAAAACCATAAGTGGTCTAATAATTTTTTCCATGACTGTATTTCAGCAGCAAACATGACCTCCAGTGATAGTACTGTTTGTACTATACCAGTGAGAATGAACATGTGAGACAGTGAAGCTTGCAACATTTCCTCTGTGCATTTCTTCACCATATTTCCTGTTCAATGAAAGTGTTTTGGGTGGAAATTTACAACACACACGTTGCAAAATATCACATGGATCCTTTCACTGAAAGAGCAGTTTAAATCCTAAAGAAAAGTGACATCTCAAAAGATGTTGAAATGGATGACAAATGTGACAGCAACAATAACAAACACTGTTCTGTCTTTTTTTTTTTTTTTTTTTTTAACCATTATCTGTAAGAGTTTAGCCTTAACATCAGAACTAGAACCATTGCATTAAAGACAGATGCAGTGATTTCATTTCACCAGACAGCTGAAGGTTATACTAGCTCCATGCGAATACAGTTCTTTAAATTAAAGCCAGAAGAGGAAGGTATATTACATAATAAAACATGTCCATAATATTTAATTGGATCAATGCGCTAGTTGAATCTCAAAACAAGCTACAAACTACAGAGAAAAGATCAGATCAGATCAAATTTATCTTCAAATATCGCTAAACTAAAGGACTTAATTCAAAAGTGCAAAAGCAAATTATCCGTCTTACTGAAAATGCATTGAGTAGATTTGCTAAAAATGTCCGTCCTTTATTTTGTAACTACCACCACAGGGTCTAAATTTATTTAAAACTCTGCATTCAGGCTGTTTGTTAGAAAAATTGGCAGATTATTCAAAATGCAGGTGCTATTACACAATGAAATTAAATACTGGATTTTCTCAAACCATGGTGCAATTAATTAATTAATAATAATAACAAAAACACAAAAATACTTATTCCAAACAATTAGGAATATTGCTATAATATTTTGCCAATTATACAATTAAATAATAACATCATGTCCTGTGTGATCATCCCTGATGAGTCATATTACACTGTCTTAGCAAAGTCACATTGTGATATTACATAATCATATCTGCAGCTATAGTAGAGGAGCTGCACTTAGCACAAGCCTCAGATGCAAACACCAGCAAATGACAGCAAATGAGCAAAGTTGTCTTGGTGTCACCATTCCCATGTTCTTCATCAGCTTTAATCCTAAACCACAATGCCCTCGTAATCACAGCCAGAGTTGCACATGGACTGTCAGCCTGCTGCCACTTCACTAGAAAATGCAACAGCACACACTGCGCAAACTGCAGCACACAGGCAAACAGAAAGATGCAGAAAGAATCATGAGAACGAAACAAGAAAGACTGACAGACAGGTAGGGTTTGGGGAGAGACAGCGGTGCAGCCCCGAGGCAGACATGCAGCTGTTTTACCTGCAGAGGAGACATGACATTCCGTGCCCTCTAAAGCCGGCTACAGAACGCTGCTCTCCCTGCAGCTGCTGCAGATGCCCCTCACTAGCTATCACCAGCACAGCACAGAGGAGAGCAGCCAGATATCCCATAGGTTTGACAGGTCCTGTTCCTAATTCGAGCAAGTGGAGACACTGCGCGAGAAGAGTGCGCGGGAGGAAGAGCCAGAGAGAGAAACATGGAGATGAGTGGAGGACAGAAAGAGTGGAGGTGTTTCAGACAGAGCTGAAGGCAAAGACAGCTAAGTGGGTGGATAATGTGAGGCTAGACTCAGAGCGTACCTACACATTTTCTCTTTTCGACTTTTCTACTTTTATCAGAATCTTCCATCCATTTTTTCACCAGTGACGTGTTACTATTAACATCAATATGCTGACAAAAGCAGTTTTTATGATATTTAACTGCAACAACATTTTCTGTATTAAAACACCATTTTAGTGGATTCTGTACTGAGCTAATGTTAAAGGTCTGGTGTGTATGATTTATTTATTTATGAAGGACGGGAATGTAATACAGTATTCATAACTATGCTTTTAATAACTAATAATAACAAAAAAAAAAAAAGGAGGATCATTTGAGACACTTATGTTAGACAGACGCTCTGTAATGTTTCTGCAGTAGCTCTGAATGGACTTCCTGTTGTTCTTTCATAACTGTTGAGGACTGGACACCATGAAAGAAGGTGAGGGGAGTAAAACATTAGATTAGTCAGTTTTTTCCTGCAGTAATACACTACTTTGAAGCAGTTATGTGTGGTAGTGTTACTGCAAAATAAATGAAATGTGTCAATTGTGTAAACCTAAACAGACCCAGTGTGACTTTTGTATCCATTTTTCTCACTATTTAAGCTTTCTTAAGTGATTTATTATAATTTATTACAGTATTATCCTCTGAATTTAGCATCTATTTACCAACGTTTAAATGACTGATCATGTAGATGTACATGTACATAAAAGCGCAGAGTAAAGTCAAAAGTTAAAATAATACAGAGAAAAGTTACCTTTTCAAATAAATTAATTTGATTAATTATTAATTATCAAATAAAATATATCAATAACTGAACAGAAAACAAGTGTGCCATAGAGCCAAATAGAGAAAACTGAAGAAAAGGTGATATGCATAGGAAACTTTATCATTAAGTATAAGAATAAAACAAGTATCTCCATCCACTGTTGTTAATTAAACTCCATAGGTTTTACTGGTGAATCAATGTTGTAGAAGATGACGGTGTTTCCATGGTAACTAAGGAGCCTCTGAATGTCCAAATGGGTCATATCTGATAACCATGAAAACATGAATAAATGTATTTACAGGGGACTGTCT
>JAPSES010000144.1:5784928-5795652 GCA_029822895.1 Maxillicosta whitleyi | reverse complement strand
CCAAAGTACAATCATGCAAAGTTTGAAGAAAATCAGAGTAATAGCCTTAGAGAAATCTTCTGGACAAAGTTCAAGGCGGACGCGGCTTCGGAAACAACACATATAGCTCTCAACTTACATGGGAGCTAATAATAATATAACACGTACACAGTAAATAAACAGTTTTTGCCTCACAATCGCTTACAAGGTCAGGTACACTGTAACTAGTACATGATCTGAACCTTGTTTTTAATTCTTAATGATTCTACCAACACATTCCAAACCAACATGGGATGGTGAAGCACTCAGTCATGGATATTTCTTTTCACAACACTTTAAAGACATTTAAAGACTGAAGATGAAGCGTTTAAAATAAGTAATTGCTCCATTATTCCTGCAAACAACTCTTAAGATTAACGGTAGAGGGCCATTGTTGCTGCCATCCATTATTTACTGGGTATGAATGGGGACTTTACATAGGACAGTCCTGCACCTCCACACTCTTCTTCCTCAGCCAGTCCTTTGGTATACGCATGCATGGCTTTGGAAAAGTTACTGTCTTAAGGGCAGTATACTTTGTCTGAAATGTCAATGTACTTTTCAGCATTAATGGTGTATCACAGACATATGAATGACCTTTGCTAACGCACCTGACACAACCCTGAGACTTTGGGAATTTATGCTGGTGGTGGTCTGGGTGGTCCTTTCAGTTTTTGGTCTGAAGCAGACAGCGTCAATTTCTGCCCAAAAAACACCTGTTTTATTTGTCTTACCATAACGTTATTTCAACACAATGATGGTCTCAGATGTCTCACAGCTCAGAGAAGTCAATGATGCTACTAAACATGGTTAACATGTTTGCTACTAATAAAATAATAATAATGGATCAGATTGATTGCGTACTCAAAGTGTTTACATTGGATCCATTATTCATTCACTCTTTGGTGGTGGTATGTTGATGGAATTGTGGCCGCTAATTCATGCCATTTACCCCTCCGTCTATCCCCAAACATTCATATACAGTCATAAGTAGCACTGGAGGCCAGGAGGGTGTCACATCAGTCCCACAGGACTAAGACAGAGTGGGATTTGAACCACCAACCCTTCAGTGATTGGATGACCAGCTCTACCTCCTCAGCAACAGAAATAATAATGCTTTTTTTTTTTTTTTTTTTTAGGGACTGAGCCTGGAAGGTGAGTTGTCAAATAATGAGCATTAATAACTTTTCTTTATTTTATGACCAAACTCTCAACTGTTTGTACAATTTTAATTCATCAAGGGTGGGGGCTGGATGTGGGACAGAGAGGTGTGAGTGGAGCTGAAGTGTTGACAGTGACAGGAGGTGGAATGGGAATGCTGCTTGCAGCTTTAATCAATTAATTAATTATTTAATTAATCTATTTTTTACAAAGTTATTTTTATAAGTAATGCTAATGCATAAGTAATGACAACTCATATTATGTTTTACATCTGTATTTTCCTATTCTTATTTATATCATGGTTCTATCCATACTTTATATTCATGATCCGGTGCTGTATGTGGAATCTGAGATGACAGGTGTTCAGCTTACTCTTGAGCCTGCCCTTTTCCCATCTCATACTCTGGTATTGTATTGGGCCACCACATTTGCATTTGCCATGACATAATTTCAGAAGCTTATGCTAGCTCGGACGAAACATATCGTTCCACATAACGATGCAGAACCTAGACCTGATCAACTGAATCAATCCCAAATTATAACACTGCCCCCACAGGCTTGGACTGTAGGCACAAAGCATGATGGGTAATCACTTCACACATCAGACCACATGATTTTTTACTGTCAAAACATAGTTGAATTTTTATACTCTCTAACAAACTGATGGTGGTTTAAGAAATGAGAAGGTTGTCGCTGCATCAGACAGCACAATGACAATAAAGTCTATTCTGTTCTATTCTGTCTCTGTCAGTCATTAAATTAAAGTATTGTTTCTGTGCGGGCTGATGTCATTTCAAATGCATTATATGTTGTTTCCAAATATAAGAGCTCAACCCTTTAAATAGACTTTAATTACAAAATAAAACAGGCTACATTAATCAGCATGATTGCATTGTCTCTTAAATCAGAAGTCATCTCATCTCTCACTGTGTCATCTGGTGGTCCGACACAAAAACAATGGTTGCAGATCATTGGCTCTTATCTGATTATTGCCCTGGTTCTCAGTGAGGACATCCTGCTGTTTACTGCATATTTAAACACTTATTAATCAGATTTCCAGCTGTGAAAATGCGATGATAACCAATTATGTATCTGCTCAAGTAGACAGACTATACAAAGGAATTTGAGAAAAAAAAAAGTTCATTATCAAGACCAAGTTAATTTATGGGTAAAAAAAAAAGAACCAAAATGGATAAAAATATTGGCTTAACAGTAATATGGTCCTAAGAAGCTATGACACCAGACTGAGTGTATTGTTGTTTAAATATATATTCTTATAAGTAAGACAACATTTAGACTCTCCTTAATAGGCCTAAGCAACAAATATTCAACCTCTTTTCTTCATATCATATTGGACTGGTGTTGTTGAGTTCCCTGAATTCAACTACTTTATAATTGCATAACACTCAATATGCCCTCTGTTTCAAAAGCAATGAAACACAACTCCAATAAAACAGAAGGTGTAATTACACAAAAATAGAGATATTAAAAGGACAAAGGAAACTATGTTGATGCAGTGACATTTTTTTCCATCCACCTAACCCTCCTTTTGGCTGGCAAAAGGAAAAAAAAAAAACATTATTACATGTTTGAAAAGGAATAGGGAAATTACTGAGGTGAAAATTATACGGTTGATTCTGATGAGGCAGCTGTATGAAGGTGCTGTACTGTAGCATATAACACAAATGGTGTTTGTATTTAATAGAGGTATAATCAGCTCCAGAAAGGGCTGATTCATTTTAGGGTGAATGAATGGGATTTGATTACAGAGCAGCCATTACCAGGCTCAAGAACATGAGCTAAATGATAGGTGTCCTAAGGCACTGTTGGAGATGAGAGTAAAGGAGAGCCTCCAGTGTGACATAATACATGTGTGTATTTGTGTTTATCAGCCCCACAGTACTGGCTACTGAATAATTTAGAGTAGTAGCTCAGCTATGTGGTAACTGAAAATCTGTACAGATAAATTGCTGAAGTGTCTACAAGAAAAGGGAACTGATGGCTTGCAGAAATATACACGAGGATAATAACATCTATTTTACATGATTACTTAAGGGTGTTGTGGTTTTGTGTCACAGCGCCTCATACAAAAAAAGCACTTGGCTGCCATTTTGCAGAGGAACATCCACAAAATAAGTGGGCTGAGAAGGCAGCATCCTCATGCTATGACAGCTGGTTAATTAGGCCGAAAATACAAGGCCTTAGGGGACTGTATATACAGGCTTTAAATTGACAATCATAAAGACTACCCTTTATTTTTAATGGGAAAAAGCTCTTCCCAGAATGTACCATAATCACATGGTAATTATCATTTGAGGACATGGTTTCTGATGTTTCCCAAGTTAAAAATGCTGCAACATCACAATATTTTGTGAGGCAAAGAGAAAGAAGAGTGAAAATTAACTTTTAAGTCATAGAAGGAAAATAAAAACTGTGATGAATAGACTGGTCTTTAATATTTTAACATCCACCTGTATAGTTCATCAGTCACAAACAGACTCTGGATGTGTTCTACGTTTTACTTTACACAGTGTAACAGCCAGACATCTGTGATGTCAAACAAGACAGATCGCCCATCAATATTTCAAACAATAAGCTTTTGGCATACACTCTCACTGACTCAGATGGTTCATTCAGTAGAAGATATAATTGTATTGTGCCACTCCAGAACTGTTTATTAAGTATGATGACACTATACTTAATGCAAACTATGCCACATATACTAATAAAACTTTGTGGTGATATTTATTCAATTTTTTTTGGCTAGCTAATTCACTTCTTCATAAAATTCATACTCCTATAAATAATCCAAAGCAAGAAGTGGCAGACAAAACGTGCTTCTCGACTTGCGGTCCCTGAAGCATGTCCCCTGTGAGTGCTGTTAAAAAGACTTTCATGCTCATTTTGCACAGTCTACTTAACCTTGGGAGCTGGTTTATGAAAGAGCCAGTGGTGTGTGTGTGTGTGTGTGTGAGCATGCGCTGGGATGTGCTTCTTCTATGTTACGGGGGATTTTAATCTGTTTACACGGTCAAAAATGAGGACAGATCGCTGTTATAATGATAAAAGGTTGATTCCCATTTTGTACACCAATGAATTTGAAGGGTTATGCCGAGATAATGTTAGGTTAAAGGTTAGAATTAGGCATGTTACGGTTAAGCTCTAGTATAATACTAATGGATAATACGTCAATTTATGGTGGCCCAAAGTGGTGAAGCCAGAATGAATGTGTTCCAGTTTGGACCAGCAAACATATTAGAAGGAAGGCTGTTGCTCCTTCACCTCCGGCTGCTTCATCATTTAACTGATCTGACAGTCTTGGCAGGACCTTGGCCTGGCTTATAATACACTTGAAGAATAACCTGAAGGCTGCCTAAGCCTGTCATGAATATTTATTCATTTACACCTCTTCATTTGCCTGTAAAGTTTGCAAAATTTAAATTTTCTGTTTGTCTTATAATGAATACTGTTTCACTGTCGCTTTGTAAGAAAAAGCAATGCTATTGTGCCACCATGTGGACAGTAATCTGCACCACAGAAACAGATGCTCGCTTTAAGAAATGGAACATTTACATACAAATGGCATTTTAATATAAATTCTCCGGTCACATAAATACTGTAATTTTCAACCTGCTACTGGTGTCCTTTCTCTCAACTGTCCTGCTTATACAATTCAGTTTAACAGAAGAGATTTAATACTATTCTGAGAGACGCCGTATACATGATGGTTTCATGCATGTGTGGCATGAATTGTGCACAAGCAAATAATCCAAATGAGGACAGCAGAATACAGTCGATGTAATATAATGTACTATAATATAATCACGTTTGACAAAAACAGGTCACTGCAATGCATGAAAGCCTACGGTGTATTAACCTGAGGTAAATCGGATATGGATGTGCAATTGCTCTTGTTATTTGTCATACAACAGGAACGGATAATAGTAGCTTGAAGAAAAATATGTTGCCATTACTTCAGAGAACAGGTGTATCTTTAGAGCCATTAAAGTCTGCGCTAACAGTGCAGGATTACATCTATTCAATATGCTCACTAATTAGACCTGATCCGAGTTTTTATTGGGCCATAATTAATCTGGTTCTTCAGTCAGAGGGAAGGAAATGACTTTAGAGAGCCTTACTGAGCTCTGACCCCAGGGAGAGCTACCTGTTTTATCTCTGGCCTGCATGGTATGGAGATAGGAAGGTGGAGACTAAATCAATTTCCCTGTATTGGCTCATTAGCTGCGGCCCCTGGGTGAGCCAGGCTCCACGGTGATGCCCTTCGAGGAACAAAGCCAGACACTTACAGTGGAGTTTGTGGAGCCAGCAAGGAAGAGACTGGGAAATGCACACACACAGTAATATGAAACAGTATTGACAGGCCACCACAAAACATTATATCTACTGTATATATAGGTCTTAACATATCTTTTATGTCTTGCTCTCTTTTCACTTAATACCACTGAAGCACAAATTCTGAATTTAAGAATCCTTCTTTTATTTGTATTTATTTTTTTTATTACAACATGCACTGGCACCAGAGTTATGGCTCAGAACTATAATATCAAAGCTGAGTCCAGTAAAGTTGGACTAGTTTCGTTTTCAGACACATTCCTCTATTTATTCTTATTTCTACACATCAATAATCACTATTGACCTGGTAAAATAATTACATAATGAGTCAGTTACTCATTTACTCAAGATATTTGTCACAATCATTTCATTAAAAGAGGTAAAAATATTTTATTCTAACTTTATGGACAACAGTATATTAACACTAACACCACATCTAGACCTTCAGACCCACTGCATCACTGTCCAGCACATACACTGACTTAAATATCCTCTGTCATCGGAACTAATTAATAGAATAGTTTGAATCATTACTTCTCATAGATCACAGGTGTCAAACATGTGGCCTGGGGGCCAAATCCGGCTTGCCAAAAAGGTCCAGTTTAGCCCTTTGTGAAATGCAAAAATTACACTAAGATATGAACAATCCTTTTGTTCAGGATCCACATTAAGACCAATTCCATCTCAAGTGGGCAGGACCAGTAAAATACTAACATAATAACATATAAATAATGACAACTCCAAATGTTTCTCTTTGTAAATGTAAACAGTTTTGCGTATTTACACTAAAGCAAAGTATAATTTTGCACAAAAAATGTGAATAACTTGAGCAAATATGAACAACCTGAAATGTCTTAAGCAAAGTAAGTACAATTTCACCAATATTCTGTCTGTTATTAAATGGTTGGAGTGTTTGTAGATCCACCGTGATCTATAAGTTATAATGAACATGAATAAATGATAAACTCAAGCATAATATTAGTAAAATGACACTTTTTTTTCAGTTTGTTCATGTTATCCACATTGTTTGAAAGGATAGTTTGTACATTTACACATTTTTATTTATTTATTTTTTTGTTCAAAAACATAGAGAAAAGGTTTGAGTTGACATTATTTATATATTATTGTAAATATTTTACTGGTTCGACCCACTGCCTATCATATTAGGCTGTATGTGGCCCCTTAACTAACATGAGTTTGACACCCCTGTCATAGATCCACCACCTTTGAGGTTTTGAAATCTTACATTAAGATACACTTTTTTGTTTAACCTTTTAATTGTTGCTCATGTATGATTTCATCCAGTATATCATCTCACTAATTCTTTTTTTCTACCATTCAGCTTTGTGCTTGTATTTTCTATATTTTCTATGTGTATATGACATTTTTGTGCAGCGTTTTGATCTACATTTGTTGTGTAAGATAACTGATGACAGCCACACATCACATTTGGCATGTTCTGATCCTCTAAAGAACAAACACCCCCATCCGTTAGTGGAGGAGGCAGCATTATTCCTCATGCTCTTCTTTTTTTAAATGAATATACATGACTGAAACAAAACAAAAAGCCATATTGAAACTATCATGCACCCCTGCACAAACACATGCATATATCCCTGTGACTGTGTGACATACATTATGACAAAACATTAATGTGAGCAAACTCGTGCCCTATGATCCAATAAACATCTCCAGTTTCTAATCGCTCTGGCTGTTTGTTCACCGGTCTGAGTGCAACCAGTTCAATACCAACAGAATGCTGTGAATTTGAACAGGATTATGGCTTTTGTTGTTTGGATTATCTGAATCTAATTACCTTGCAGAAAAGCTTAACTGGCTGCAGCCTATCGACCTGATTATATTATACTCCTGTTGGAACTGATAAATAATGGACCTAACAGACCAACTAAACATCTACGTTTTAGTAGCATTTATGAACTCAATGCCCTGTGAGGGATGTTATTTATGTTGTGTAGCATAATTTAACCCATAAAAACCCACACATCCACCACAACCAAAACAATTTACTGATATAAAATGTAAAATAACTGCTGATCCACTAATCCTATCAATACATGTATTTTTAAAAAATGGTGTAAAATACAGTTTTTTTATCTTTTGATTGTCATTCAGAGGCTCTGTAGTGAATGTGGAAACACCATCATCTTCTACAACATTGTTTCGCTAGTAAAACCCATGGACTGGATCAATGACAGTGGATGGAGACACTTATTTTATGTTCACTTAATGATAGATTTTACAGAAAAAGATACTTTTTTGTCTGTTTTCTCTGCTATAATACAATAACCTTTGGATTTACTCAAAACTTTAATGAACATCTACATGATCAGTGAATTAAATATTGTAAAATACCTGACGTAAAAATGCAAAAAAACAGAGCATAATATCAAAGCAAATGGTGATAAATCAATCAGAGAACAGATCATTTGGGAACTGCCACAAAAGTAGCACTGGGCCTTTATGGGTTAATTTCACTTTAAATATTTTGAAATTCATTGTTTTGAATCATTAGAAAGAGAAATTGCAACGTGACTTTTCATAAATGTCATATTGGCTGGATAAAGAAGAAGGTCTCTTTATGTTTAGCATCGTATAGGTAAAATAACAAATACTGTACACACATATGCCTGGAATATGGCATAACATGTGTTAGCCTGAATGTTGTGCACTAATTATTCATTTCAAAAATACTTAAAAAAGGCTATAGTTGATATAAAGGCATCTATCATTTATACTGTAAACAATCACCATCACAACAACAAAATAACCACATGGAAAATGCACCACAAAGCAGCTTTGATCTGAGCTGTGTTGCTTATTATCAGAAGGAACTGGTGCAAGATTTTCCCTGGATAAAAGAACAGATCTACTCCTCAGCCACAGCTTGGATAGGCCTCATTTGTAGTCACAGCTTTGACTGAGTCCTCATTAGTGCCTTGACTGGATCCACTGTCACAGCATCTATAGGGTGCTGTGACCCAAAAGAAAGAACATAGCTAAAACTAACACCGTTCAATAATTTATTTCACTTAGTCCCCATTTCAGATACACAGTCTAATTAGTAATTCACATGTTCTGTCATCTCTGTGACACACAAAGTACATAGTGTACCTGCAATGTGATCGTTAAAATCTGAAGCTTCACACTTCTCACATATAAAAGATGAGAAGAGACAGTTCAGTACATTTTCTCCTATCTGCACTGGTTGCTATTATTACTCACTATGGTTCCAGTTTTGTATTTTTTTTTTTTTTTTTGTCGCAGTCCTGTCATTTTTTTGTCGATATAGTTGTGAAACCAAGTTCCACAGTCCATTCACTTCTGTGACATATGTCTCACATTGGCAAAAAACTTTTCCTAAACTATGTCTCTGTAGACCAACTCAGTTTGCAGATCTTGCTTTGCCAGACATTGTATATCCTACTTGATACTGTATAGAAACATGTCAGCTTCGGCCTCTGACACCATGGGGATTTCCTCCGTCTCTCTGATGTGACCCCTGTGTCACCTCATGTCAACCTGGTCAAACGCTGACTGGACATAAAAACGTCCCAAGGAATGTTGCTGATCTGGGATAAGTTTGTGATGTGAACCTTCTTGCTATTAACGGATTCACCACAATTGAGTCTAACAGAGCAGGTTAGAGTATAGGCCTAATAATTGAAAAGTTACACTATAGCAGAAGAGTTGGACAGTTTTGTAAGTTTTATCAACTATTACATACATGTTTGACGTGTGAATTCCATCTCTTAGTCAATAATAGCACAACTTTCTGCAGACTATGACCAAAAAGTGACTCAGGGATGAGTAATTCTTGAGTTAACCAGCCCCTAGTCAGAAAGTTTGGTAAAGTAGCCTGAAAGCTTGTCAGGGCACATTGACATTTTACAATTATATTGCCACAGAGACCGCCAGAGGGGCTGGACACACAATTATGTGAAATCCTAAAATTAAATCCACCTGAGAACAGCATGGCCACCTAACAGTGACAACTAAGCCCCTTTCCCATGGGATAACTCTACCCCATAGTTTGGATTTTCACAGATCAAACTAATACAAGAACATGTGTAATGAGAATCCTTAGTAGGCCACAAAAACAACAAAAACAACAACAATGCATGCGGTCAGTAATCACTCACGCTATACTCTAAACACTTTACCTGCTAAGACTTTGTACAACATTCATCTGTCTAATAGTAAAATAAGGGCTGGCCAACTGAGGGAAAGTGTTTTAATCAGATCAAATGTACAGTCAAAAATACAACCTTTTTTCTTCTACAACCTCCTACTTGATTAAAGCACCAACTATGACGTAAGTCCCTGGGCCAGAGAGTTCTCTTGAGAGTTCCTGCCCTGAGTAAGAGTATGCCATAAGAGATCTGGTTTGATCTAAAAATTGAAGTTTTTTTCAGGCCAGAAGCTTTCTTTAGAAGCCACATCATTAGACAGATGCCCCTTAGTGCTATAACACTATCACTGAGCTGTGTAATATGGCTCTGACACAGTTGGCATGCATCACTACCTCCTAGAGAATTGTAAGATAGATTCATGGCATTGGATGGTCTGATAAGTGCTCAACAGAGGAATCGACTGATGCCTAATCACTGCGCCGCTGTGACTGCTAACAGCCAGTTTTCATATTAGACAAAGCCCCAATTACATCCTAATTGTCCCAGGTGACAGCTCCCATAGCAACAGGCAGGGATGTCTGCCGTTTCACGGCAATATCTCATACAGCATTTGCGTTGCAACATCTTGCAACTGTCAGGCTCCTTAAGCTTTAACTAAAGATCACAATTCAAGAGACACACCTGAGAAAATACTTATTCCAAGCCACAGATATAATTAGATATGAATTATGCACATTATATTATACATCATGCATTATGTTGCCAGTGCCCTTTCATGACACACCACTGGCATATAAGTAATACAGAGCAGGAAACTGAGAGACACTCTGTGGTAGCATAGTGATCTGATTTGCCATATTTAAGTGTTATAAGTAGGGATGCGCCGATGCCCGATATAGATATCGGTCCGATACCAAGCGTGAGTATTTGTACTTGTACTCGTAAAAGTACTCAGATACAACCGCACTGATACCACTTACAGTAGCATGACATTCACATGTAAGTGAGCTAATGTCAGCAGTGTGGACATTTTACAAAATA
>JAPSES010000144.1:5774103-5784828 GCA_029822895.1 Maxillicosta whitleyi | reverse complement strand
CTTAAACTCATTTATCTTTTCTCTACCTCCTAAAACTTCTCCTTTAAACTTTACAGGTGGAAACGCTGCAACATTAGCATCAACATTAGTGTTACCTCCTCTGTCGTCTCCATGTTTGTTATTATTGACCTTCTTCTTCGTCGTCGTTGTCGCCATCTTCTTCTTCTTCTACTAATCTTTACTTTTCTTCGTGGTATTTGTCCAGTTTGGTTAATTAAGAGCAGCGTCCCCTTGTGGATTGATTAACAAACGCTCATTCCAACATATTAAATGTCAGTAGCAGCACTTTGTTCCAGTTAGACTAATGACAACCACAATAAAGCAGATTTTTAAAAGTAGCTGTAATGGGATTATTAAGTACTCATACTGGTACTCAGTACTGGCAAGTACTCAAATGTAAGTACTTGTACTTGTAGTGGTATTTGTGCATCCCTAAATATAAGATACAACTTGATATATAATATATTATAATAAGTATGGTTAAAAAAAAAAAAAAAAAAAAAGAAGTAATCTCAGTATTTTCATTGTTATAAATGATAATTCTAATTTATTCATTTCTGGAGGCAAGTCATGATTGAAAAATGCATTTTCTTTACTGAAACTACATGTCCTATGTCTGTTTAAGGATTACAAGAAGCAAGTAGGTTGCATTTGGATTTTTTTGTGGAGCAGGAGAAGTCCCACAAGGAATAATCTTCAATACTTTTTTTCTTCACAGTTTTGTTTTAAAGGAAAATAATAATAATAAAATGTATTTGCCGTATTACAAAATCTACTGTTTTGGTCTTACCTATAATGGCATTTAATATGCAAATTCCTCTCAGGTACAAATAAAACATGACTGTTCACTGTGCACTCATTTTAAGAGGCCAATGTTTTTACACCTACACCTAACTATTATTTCAGATAATCATAATACATTAATTAGAATGTCATCGGATAATAAACAACAAAGGAAATGAGTGGCTTCCTCTCCCTTGTGTATGAAACTGTCCTATCCATGCTAAAATTAGTAGGTACATATCAGTGCATATTTAATTTTACAGTTCTAATTTAAGTTTTTTATTACTTCACCCTAACTTATTTTTGCTGTCTACTTCCACTCTCCCTGGTGTTCTTATAACATGTGATATTCAAAACAGGACCAGGATGTGAGCATTTGTTCTTGTTAAGTGGATTATTACGGTTCCCTTTTCTTTATTGTACAAGGTGGGCTAAGCTTCATCGGTATTTCTTCACATCTTAATTTAATCCTTTCAGTAGCCCCCATCCTACATATAGGCTTTTAATCACCTTGTGTATGCTACTCTTCATACTGTTCTCTCAATACTGGATGTGTGATAATACACCCATGGTTTAACCCCCCCCCCCCCCAGCTGTAAAAGCATCTTACTGGTGCCTTTTCCTATCACTGTTGGGGGAAGTGGATTTCCCACGCTGTCCATGCAGAAATGGCCGGATGGTGATGCTCCTGAACAGGCTGTCCTCTGCGGGCTCCTCCAGCTTCAGCTGAGGGACCAAATACCCAAAGGCCATCACGTCCTCACGTCAGGTGTCTGTCCTTTTACGAACTTTAGTGCTGTCTGGGATGTGGGCCAGTCGAGGGGTAAAGTGTTCTGCCACCAAGTTGGATTCAGTCCTTGTGTCGTGGTGCCTACTAATGTAGGCTACCTGCTGGAGTGTCCTATTTCTGCTCCGAGTCTAAATGAGGTGCACTTACTGCCTGACTCCACTGTAAAGTTTTACATCTCATCATGCTGTCATTATTATTTGGCTGACGGTAAAATCTTACGTCCCATTTTATCTCCTAAAATGTCATGAGCACATTGTCTAAATATTGATATACAGAACTGGAGATATTACGTTACATTATAGCTTTTATCATTGGCCTATTAAACTATTATATCATGGCATAAATACTCCCTCGGCTTCACTTCTGGTGGCAGAACTGTGTGTAAGTCTCTTGTTTGGTCTGTAATGGATTGAGGAATGTAAAAAAACCCAACAAAAAACCCAACATGGTGCAGCAGAGCAATTCAAAACCTTACAGAATGACTTGTAAACTGATGTTACATTGAAAGATACACTACTATTGTTTTAATTATCAAGTATCTAACTTTTAAATTAGACAATTAGAATTATGAATATAAGTCACTAAATCAATATTGTTGTTATATATGTTGAAAATTAAACAGGATAAAGTCACTACCTGGATTTCATCTGAAGAGAGATCCTTCCATTGGATAATTACTGCAGTGATTAATATGTTTCAACTGCAACAACTAACGCTAACTAACCAACCAACTAATGCAACTGGTCATTTTTTAAATAATCGTCAGTTTATTAAAGAGCATAAAGATTTGACTGTTACATTGGAAAAAGGTCATGTGGTCTGATGAGTCCAGGTTGACCCTAGACCAGAACCAGGGGTGCATCGGGGTGGGAAAAGAGGTGGGTGAAGTGATTACCCATCATGCCTAGTGCCTACAGTTCAAGCCTGTGGGGGCAGTGTTATGATCTGGGGTTGATTCAGTCGGTCAGGTGTAGGTGAGGTCAGTTCATGCTAAATAGATGACCAGGTTTTAAATCAATTAACTTTTCTCTTCTTTGAGAGCAAATAATCAAAATATCAAAATATGAGTCATTCAGGGAGCGTGAGATATGTATAAACTTATAATGCTTCTTCAGTCTGAACAGCCAAAGACTATACATAAATTGGATGCCTTTCTGAAACAGTTTTAACTCTTTTTCCAATGCATTTATTGTTGAATGTATATCATTGTTTGTTTGTTTTTTTTCTGATATGACATGGTGTTTGTGTGATGAGCAAAATAAAATAAAATGAAATTAGATTATTGTCACACATGTATTGACCACCACAATGTCCAGACCTGAACCCACTGCTGTCATTAATACAAAATAAAAAGATGAAAACAACTGGATGGAAAGAAAATCTGTGACATCGAGTTCAACTTTACCTAAACCATTCTATAATATAAACCAAACCTCATGTCGCTGTCTGTCTGTCTGTCTGTCTAGTTTAGTTTAGTTTAGTTTTTGGTCAGGAAGTACATATTACTAAGTTTATCTCAACAATTCCAAGCAAATATCCACACATCTCTCTGGTATATAACAAAAAACAAAAAAAAACAAAAAACAAAAAAAACTCAGAAACATCTAATTATTACATCTAATAATTCTTTTTTTCTGTTCTTATACAAGATATAACACCAGTAGATTAATCGTAAATGCATCTGTCAAATAGAAAAATATCAGGTACTCGGTTAGCAATTTACCCTTCAGAAATGTAACATTATTCTTTACTTCCTCTACTGTATTTGCCTTGAAACTCAAGTCTAAAAGTGGAATGCAGCAGAAAATTATTGATCAAAAATAGCATGCTATTAACCTTTCCATTTGAAATGATGACAGCACTATAATTAGTGTAGTTGTCAGAGAGTGAAATATACTTGTATATGGGTCACAGAGCAGTGTTCATTACCCATGGATAATAAGCGTAATGACTCACAAGACAAACTTAAAAGCCAACATTATCATTAAAAAGTTGTAAGGAAAAGCACATTGTCAGTGAAATATGGTCATAGTGCTTTAACACCATTCGCATTGAAGATTACATTTTAGGTGATGAAAAGAAGGTTTCAAAGAAGGGAAAATTAATTCTATGTCAGTGTCTGGTTCAACAAAGTATACATATTTATTTGATCGCACACTGTCACACTGTACCTGTATTCCATGCCACTGAAATAACCTGTTTGCAGTTTACTCATCTGCACTGCTGTTCAACATCAGTGTGGTTTGCATTTACATTGAACCCAAATCACACTCCACCAGAGGGAGCTTTAACCATATCCACTTAGTGTGCCTTTGCCCAACAGCATTCACAATGTATGTTATCTTTTGCTGCAGTTTGGATCATGACAGAGGTGGATTTTTAGGTCTGATTTTCAGTGAAAGTCACTTTAAAATTAATTTTCTCTTTATAGGAAATAGTGCCCAGTAAAACACCATTAACAAACTTCAGTATTTTTGGCCAAATATTACAGATATGAAAGTTTAAATTAAACAAAATTGTGTAGTTGTTATATAAATGACATACAGTGCAGAGTTGAAGCGAAATGTGTGATTAACACATATCAGCTGATGATATAAGGCATGTGACTGTTAGGATTTCCCTCATCCCATTAAGAGTCTATTGCATCTCAGATAACAAGAGAGCTATGGCCAATCAACACCAGGGGGTGCAATTATAAAAGTCACATTAATTATGAAAGCCTTGTGTGGTAGTCTACATTATTTACTCTGTAGATTAAATAGGGAGACTGACTGAAGGGTATGATTTGGTATCAATTAGTAGCAAAGCTCACTCTGAGCAAAACAATCTCTTAACCTCTGAGATAACTTATCTAACATTTCTATTTGGGCTAATTATAATGAGAGTCTCTCTTTCTCTCAAATCCGAATTAGTGTTAATTCCACTGTAGTGTCTCAAAGGCAAACACAGAAACCTCACAGATACAGACAGTTACTTTATTTTTAGGTCCCTGTTAAAAACTCTGCCTATAACACAGCATAGTATACATGAACTGGAATGTAATAAAGTATTTTTACTTTGTTACTGTACTTACGTAGTTTTTGTTTGTATTTGTACTCTACTGAAGTAAAAATAATAATGCTTACTTTTACTTTTACTTGACTACATTTTGTGGCAGTTATGTGTACTTTCTACTTACATTTCAGAAATTGATGCCATTACTCATTACATTATATTAACATCTTTTCATCTAAGTCTTTTTTTTTTTTTTTTTAAATTTCGTCTAAGTCTTGCATGAAAAATCACACACACAATACTGACACCAATCCACATAATATGGTTGTGACACTGAGCAGTGACATTGGCAGAGGCATAAATAAGTCTGTCTACATTCTTTATCATAATGACACAGTCCACAGACTGACATTGTGTGAGTACTTGTACAGTACATTTTAAAGTGAGTACTCAATATTTTTACTTAAGTAAGATTCTTGATGTAGTACTTCTACTTTTACTTGAGTAAATATTTTGCAGGTACTTTTACTTAAGTACTAAACTTCAGTACTTCCTCCACCCCTGGTTGCTGTATTTACTAACATATGGAATAAATATGGAAATTTCTATCATGGCTTTGACAGAGATCGACATCACACGCTTACATTGTGTCGATAAGTGCATGTCCATGTTTGCGCAACTGGTTGTGAGTGCATTTAGGTGAGTTTACGACAGTGGGATCACACATGGCTAATCATGTGGAACAATGGGCTCAGAGGCATGGGACACAGGGTGGAGAAATGTGATCTGGCCTTGAAAATTTGATCCTGCTTAATATAGACCTGTGTTTGGAAAAGATGTAAATTTAGCAAGCAGTCTGCAGCCAACTACTCATTAAACAGATGCCACAGAACTAGCAGTAATTGTATTATACCACATGGGTTTTCCATGTACGTTTTCTTAGCAGTAGTTTTCCAGCGGTGCAACCTTTTGACTTCTTGTCACACTTTTTGAATGCATCCTTGAAGTGGGGATAAAGTCACACCCCATCTCTTCAACCGTTGTTGACACAGACACTTTATCTTAGCAGTTCAATACATTGTCAACACGAGAAGAAGTTTTCAGAAGGAGGAGATGAATGTCAGTCAATACGTAGCTGACAGGTCAATAGACATCTCTGACCTTGTTGCCACAGGCATGAATTTCATGTTCAAAGGCTGGAAATCACAAGTAAGTGTTGAGGTGGAAGGAGAAGGAAAACATCATATCCGGAGGTGGATTCTCAACTATATAGCGGTGGTTAGGTGTCCACATGAGCAGTAAAACACATCTACCAAAACCTACTTTTAAGCAAAGACGTAGAAATCTCTGCATGAAAGCAGCAGGTTTATCTTCTAATAAAAGAAATAAAGTGACCAAAAGTCTGAAATCAGGATACAACAATATCAGATACGTTGTCATTGAATATTTTATTTGCAAATGAAAGAGTAATAACTCAGAAGTCGTAAAAATATACATTTTTTTTTACTTGTGATATTTACATGGATTGTTTTCATCAAACAAACAAACTTAAAATCAGTACTGTTTTACAAAACCAAAGAGAAGCCACGGCAGAAAAACAGATGAGAAGAAAGAAAACCAAGTGTTTTACATTTCCCTTTCGTAAAGCCACGCTCAGCATGTCTACCCCTGACATCCCAACACTGTGGTCAAGAGAAACAGCCAACCACACAGATGCCACACAGGCCTGTGATGAGCAGAGCACACAAAAAGTGCAAAGTACATGGATGAAGAATTCAAAGTATTGAAGACAAAAATAAAGCTTCATAAAATTTTCTGTGAATATATTTACAATTGTAGATTCTTTTTTTTTTGTTTTGTCTTTTTTTTTTTTTTCTTCTTTAACCGAATACAGTTATGTTACATCAAAGCAAAGCATTCCCGTTCATCTGCTCAATCTCAATCAATGACATGCAGGTAGGTACCTTTGCTTTCCTTTGTGAGGTTTACTTTTGTCTGCATTCATCACATTCCCTTAAACTGAGACACAAGGTCAAACCTCAAAATCTGAGCATCACTTTGCCCCATTAACAGCTTTAATCAAACATAAAAAAAAATCCCTTATAGAACATAAAACATTGTGGCTACATGTAATTGATATTTTTTTTGTATCATATAACGCAGGATAACCATAAATCGTTTAATGATTACTGCATCTGTGAGTGTTGATAATATATAGTGTGGATGGATACTGTTTTAAAAGACAATATTGGATGTGTTGCTGACACTCAGAGGTTTGTTAAGACTTTCTTTCTCCTACTTTCTACTGAACTGACAACAACTCCAAGATTCATATATTGAAAAGAGTGTAAGTTTGTCAGGCCACAAAGCTGCACACATGACTGGAGAAATGCAGTGCGAGGGCTCATAAACTGGGGAATCTGCCACCTGAGACTTGCATTTGCTGGAAAGCAAATCAAAAAGCTTGGAGGAATTTAACAGCTGGAAGACTTGCATCCCATCCTCCACCTCCACTGCTACTTTCATCTGTTGTGAAATTTCAATGGCAAGAGCCTACAGCCCTGGCTCAATATCAATCCTGTTATACCTCTCCTGATTCCCAGCACTCCTCTGACAGATTCCATTGAAAACAGTCTTGAAGCATATGCTCTCCAGATTTCTGAGATGCATTGCCATCTTTCTGGGTGCATGTGTGTTTGCATGCACGTGCTTGGGTGTTTTGATACAGCAGCAGTTTTTAATGCGTGTGCGTGTGTGCAGATGTCCCCTGGGTGATGCAGTGTACAGTGTCCCTTTCTGTGCTGCATTTAGTATCCTGGCTCCATCAGTCAGTCGTAATACCTCCAGACATTCGATCCATCAAATTGATTCTGAAGGAGCTGAAATAACAAGGATTGCTGTTCAGGCTTTTGTTTGTGCAAATGGTGTGTTATTGTGAGTCTGTGTGCACACCGGTATGCATGAGACACATCTAAATCTACCTTCTTTTGCGTGTGTGTGTGTACATATACGACTTTAAGGTGTTTGTACCGTTGTGTGTGTGTGCGTGTGTGTGTGCCTTGAGATGCCGTCAGTACACCGGGGCCAAGTGCATTCTATGTTAAGAAACAACAAGAGCAGAGAGTACAAGTGCCCTCCGGAGCTGACAATAGTAATGAGTTATGGTCATGCTGTGTCCTAAGTTGCCGGCTAAAATAAGAGAAAACCCAACTGCTGCCTATGAATGTAAGTTCAATAGACATTTAAGTCAGTGCAAACCCAAATAAACACTGCCAGTCTGCAGTCATATCAGTTTAGATAAAGGTTATTTTGCCTGACTGGATACTTCTCACTCATTGAACATAAGAATGTGTGGGTGTGGCCCAAGGGCTTATACTGAATTTACATGCACACACCCACAGATACACACACACACATTCGCAAGCATGCATGCATGCACTTCAGCACGCACACACACAACACATGTACACACACACACACACACGCACAGTAGCTTCCCTGGTCAAATATGAATTGCTGTCTCTGGTATAAAAGGCATTTTTCATCTTTCGACTTCCCTTCTAGTAAAGTCACATGTAAAATCCTTAATGTGAAATCAAAGCACATGTGCTTTGGTTAATATTTCAAGTTACTTAATCTTATGTGACAGGTTTTTAACTTCAGTGTGAAAATTTAGATACAAGTGAAACAAGACTAAAGCTTGACTAGGCCGCCTAAATAATGGAGATTAAATTATAAAGTTTTTTCCTGAGAGAAAATAGCCATGGTGTCAGTAAATTAAATAAAATAATAATAAAAAAAAAAATAGCTTGAAATAGCTTCAGCAAAGGTAAATATTTAAGCTGAACGGTGTGCCAGATGAAATATCCAAACTATTCATACTGACTCTCCAAATTCAGTTTTCATTGAAATCTGACAAATGCATTCCTAAATTATTGTCAGTGACCAAAACACTGGTCAAAGGATTGTTTTGACCTGATGTTGATTCTTGCTAAAAAAAAAAAAAAGGGTAAAAACAATTTAAAGAAATTATTGTCCAGGGACCAACAAAACCCATACATCATCTCATGGGGATCTGGTAAGTGATTATGAAGATATGATTCTCTGCTATGATGACAGTATTTTGTACACTTTCACCTCCATTTCCACATGATAGTATGTGTCCAAGTTTAATGGGAAATGATAGATTTCACTTGTTTTACCTGGAATGGACCATGTTCGGTAACACACAGTTTAAATTCACTTTTGGATTTCTCATTTGACTTCTTTGTAAGGGGTACACCCCCCCCTTACATACCCTTATTTATTAAATTAAATGACATCATGTGCGTATAACTATTTGTATTTACAATATAAAACAAGACTGATTACAGAATGTACAGTACATTGGGCTGTGGCACAGGATTGCTTTCTCCCTGTGGATAATTGGTGCTCTCTAGGCTGCATCTGTTATTACTAGGCAGGTTTGTATCTCTCAGTATTTGCTGCTATTGACCCTTAAAGCTGGATGTGAACAGAGACTTAACCACTGGTTTGCTGAAGATAAGGACAAAGAAAGAAATCATCAATGAAGGAAGAGGGACTGCAAAGGCACACTAGATAGGCTACTTGCCCTTTTTTTTCAGCTACTTTCAATCAAACTACACCGGGTCTGTCTGAGGATACAACAAAAGCAGGTTTGGCTGATAGCGTGGCTCGACCAATCACCGACAAGGACTGGGCGATCCAGCGAGACAGCAATCGAGTGCCACTCCATTGTTGAGAATCTGGGCAGAGTACTGACAGTGATACCATACACACCCTATACATTTTCAAAGTCTATTTGCTCCCTTCATTCAGGCATAATATTTGTCAAACTGAACTTTGTGCCTTAGCTTGAATATTGATTCGGTACTTTACTGGAAGCTAGAAATATTGGGATCCACCATCTTTATGCATCACACATTCATGGTGACAGATTTTGGTATCAATGAAGCATTTCAGAAACATAGCAGATAAACAAAAGAGTAAAAAAAAAAGCAATAATTAAAACCCATCCTAGGATTGGTGGCACTTCTTAATATGAACGAATGCACACAGAGCTGTCTGTCACCCTTTTCAACCTGTTAAGAGAGAAGACATAAAGGAGAACAGACAAAAATAAAAGGAAAACAAGTTCCGCTGGTCTAATAGATGCTTATCCCCTACGTTTAAATTATCGACCGTCTATAGACCTAATATATACTATGTAGTTACTCAGGGAAGTTATTCAGTACCAGAAAAGGATGTCCATAGATGTAGATAAGGTGTGGGAGGGAGGGGAAACAATTCCTTTGATTGACTCTATTGTCAGTGCTACAAACTTGACCCTGAACTTTCTCCTGCTGATTGTTAAAGCAGATGAGCTGTTGGTGAGTTCAGACAGTCTCAGTACCTCTGTGGTTTCTCGCGGTTCTTTTTAGGAGCATGAAAGACAGAGAGCACTGAGGCAGATGATGCACACACCGTGCACAGTGTCTGTTCACATGGATGACCACAATTGGCCCTACCAATCAGAGGTGAGGGGCTTTGTGGTTTCAGAGCAGGTGCTGGAAGCAGTGACTCGGAGGCGTGGGGAGACACGAATCAGAGAATCACCCCACTCAACTCCCAAAGAAAGAAAAAAAATCAGTAGCTGTCTTACCACTTTGGGCTTCCTCTGTTCTTGTTTCTGCCTCATTATGTGTGTGGTGACAACCAAAGCTCAACAGCAACACAACTCCGCTGGTATCTGCTATAGAGTTTGGGTCTACTTCATTATCCAGCTGTTAATATTTCCCTTGTCCCCTTTTTTCCTCCGTTGCATGCTTAAACATTTGATTTAATAAATAAATAAAGCACTACTAGGAGGCTCCTTCCACCTCACTGCACATGGTACTTCCCTGTGCCTTCTAAAGCCAAAACAAGGAACTCAGAAAACAAGTTCTGCCTTCAGCCAAGACACAGGAACTGTGCAGCGTCTCAGATCTTGTTTTTCCTTTTGTTTTGTTGTTTTATGTAATTCAGTAGGGGGCAAGCATGTCTTATTTTCCCTTTTAAGTATGCATTCATTAAAAGTACTTTTGGACTTATAGTAATAATTATTTTAATTACATCCTTTTAACTAGTTGCATTTCTTTGTTTATGGAAGAGTCTGAGTC
>JAPSES010000144.1:5733166-5753470 GCA_029822895.1 Maxillicosta whitleyi | reverse complement strand
TGTTCTTTTGGAAATTTATAGATTTTATTGTTTTAGTTCAATATCAGCCAACACAGTGGAGGCTTATGCATCATCCCAAACATTGTAATTCATACTATTACTGTAACTTTGCTGTTCTGGATAAACCTGATCTGCAGTGACATGTTTAAGTGTAAAAAAGCAAAAACATTTTTTTAAACAAAGTTTTGTTTGTTTGTTGTTTTTGCACGTTATCTCCATGCAGGTATGTTAAAATGTGAGACCACATCAGATTAGCAGCATTAAATCTATTTTTATTTTATACTTTTCACACTGTATATCAGTAAACACATTTCTTTGCTTGTAAACTGCTGTAAACTGTTTTGTAACAGTAAAGAGGTTCTTAAACCATCAGCCACATTGTTTTTTTTTCCATGCCAAAGGGGAATAAAACATTCAGTAAAAAAAAAAAAAAAAAAAAAATCTTGATTAAGTTTCTCATAATTCATGCATGGAAGGGTTAATAAATGCTTTGAATAATGACATAATGGTGAATACAGGCACCTTAATATACACTGTTTCATAGTAGTTGTGGAGTGTCAGGACCAAGTTTTGCACTGAAACAATGACTTTTTGCCTACCAGACAATAAAATACTCAAATGCCAAATGTTCTTGAGACAAAAATGTGGTTGTGAACGCATCAGCACAGTGTCTGTCCACTTGTTTGCTGGTCCACCCTCACAGAAGCCAACACCCTGTCCCATAAGGGATCTTTGGGCCAGTGAAAATGTCAGCTCTGTGCTGTGAAACCAATGAGTCAGTGCTGACGCAGGACATACAGCCAAAGAAACCACTTCTTCCAAGAGAGCTTCGCCCCATAAGGATGACATCATTTGGTGGATTTCAGCAGTTCCTTCAGTTTTGTTTAAACCACGAGTGTTCTGCTATAAACCCACACTCCAGGCTTTTCACTGTCAGTCAAGTTTACAGTTTCAAATTGGAATTCAGCGTTTCGACAGAAAGAGAGTTTTACGGTCGGTAGAGTGTTACAAAGTTCTTTTTGCAACCCGGGAGTGACAACAAATTGCGGAGGCGCCCCCACTCTGTTGGATCACCTGCTCAGTTCAAACCATTAGTCAGCAGAAAAAAGGGCCACCCCTCCTCACTAAGAAGTTCCTGGACCCTGAAGGTATCCCCATTTATGATTTTTTAATGCAGAACTTACAGGGTCATCCATCTTGTGGGCTGCCTGCTGACATTAGTTTGGATGTCAAAAGAGAAAGAAAGTTTTGCAGTGAAGCAAAGGAGAATTCCGTATGCATGTGCAGGTGGTTGGGCCTAATGATGTGAGTTAATGTAAGGTTGGTGGTACGGCAGAGTGGTGGAAGACCTGTGCCCACCAATTCCCCTGAGCACCTCTTGCTAACCTCTGTAATCAGTGTTCCCAGACTCATCAGCAGCCCGAGGCTGAACAGTGTAGCAGGCCTGATAAGAGCCCAATGCTTCCTTTCTCACCTCCCACCTCTCCTTTAACTGCCCACCACTTCAACAGGAGGCCCCGTAAATGGGAAGAGTTTACCCACGAGACAGATAGGGCCAGGGTGACCGAAGAAACAGTGCATTGCAATCGTTTTCCACACAATGTACTTGACTTTTAGGTAACTAACTTTTTAAATGACCTTGGAAAATAAAAATAACAAGGCCCTGATAATAGCTTTCCAAATCAACTCAACAAAACAATGAGACATGACATGCCCTACATTGTTTGTTGTTGACTGAAAAAATAGGAAATATCTTCTGTCTCTATGTGATGGAAAGAAAATTGTCTTTCTGCCAGAAAGTGTTGGCAGACAAAACAGACTATACTTCCATATACAATCACTGCTCTCCACTTTCCCACTTATGTATGGTCTTGCAGAGGGGCTTTTGTGCTGTGGAATGGATGACACAGTGCTCCCAAAATAAGCTCGCCTTGAAGTGAGTTTGTGCTTGCATTTGGATTGGCCTCATTCACCGTGTGCACAGCTGGGACAGTTGGACTGCAAGACCCCGTCATTCGTGTCAACAAGAACTACGAGGCAACAAAACTCATCTCTGTGGCAGCTTTGCACAGAATATGAAAAATTGTTTTGTCAGTCAATTTTAGGGTGAGATCTTGGCTTTTCATTTGCAGTAAGGTGACCTTGTAACAATAAAAACTGTGAACTGAGGTAGCTTAGACCTGCACGCAGATAACATTCCTGGTCACAGTGCAGTGTATTTATTCACAAAGCTTTATGAGATTCCATAGGGACGTGGGAAAAGGCATCTAAATAAACATGACTATATTGAAAAAACGATAAATGTGGAGAGAACTTGTGATATAGTATCTGTTGTCATACATATTTTCCATCCCTCTTTCTTTTTCAGTGTCTGCTTGTCTCTCTGCCTTTCCAAACATGGCTCAGAATCCTGCACTCATGGTTTGTGCTTAGTTCAATCTTTATTCTCAGAAAGAAAGGAAGAAAGAAAGCATATCGTAATTAAGAAAAGAATGCGGATTCTAACACCAGAGGTTTAAGAAGAGAGAACGATAGACACATTTGACAAAGAGAGAGACTGAGAAGGCTGGGGTGAAATATGGAGGAACCAATTTCTATGAAAAGGCCCTAGGGGGAGTTGTGCTCCAGTAAATCCGCCTTACAGAGCCCTGCAATCTTATTATAGTGTGGCCAGTGAGACGGACAGACAGACAAACAAGGCAGGCCTGGATCTTTCACACTGCCCAAAGTCAAGCCCCATATCCCCTCAGTCAGCACATTGGCATGGCTGGGGCCTCTGCCACGTCCAAAGCTTATGACCTCTGGTACTCAAACACAGCAGATCAGAGAGGAGAGGGACAGGGGGAGATAAAATAGGGTGAGGAGTGAAAGGAGGGATACAGAGATGGAGCAACACTATATTTTGAGCTTGTACAGTAAGCCAGTAGTGTGGACGATGGATTATACCGTCAAAAAGGTAGCTTTCAGTGCAGGTTAACAAATGCACAAAAGGAGAAAAAGATTCAAGGGATTGCCATTTTATCTTTGATGACAATTCCCCTCTGTGTGTACATGTACTAATGTACACACTGAATGGACCACATATGTCTCCATATACATTTTATGTATATGAGACTGCTGGAGTGTATGATTTATGCTTTAAGTGAGCACATGCCGTCAGAGGAACCTTCTCTGCTCCTTATCTGCGTAATAGAGATGCAAGGGATTGCCTTTTCCAGACATTAAATCAGTGTCTGAGCACGCAGACCTGTGATTTGGTATAACCTGTAAAGGATAGCTATAGCAGGCAACAGTAACAATTATTGTCCTACCCTGACTGTGTGTTGAGACTGTTTATTTTCGACAATTACAGGCTTAGTGAGAGACAGAATTGGAAACAGAAGCGGAATAAAGACACAGTTTATGCTATGACCTTCATGTAAAGTCTCTGAAACATTACTTCATGCATGTAACTTATAAAATCTGACATTGCAAATATAAATATAATGCATCCCATTCCTATTGCTGACGTAGAGTTGTTTTTTTTTTTTTTTTAGCTGAGCTTGGGACATGCTGAGAGGAGCATAGGGATGATGAGACAACAGTGAAATACTCACAGCTCAGCGTACTGTTTAAAAGGCTGTACTTGCTCCCACCCACAGAACAGCGCTCATGTGTGACCTGAATTCGATATTCAAATGGCAAACATATATACTATAAATACCACCAACATGGCGCAGACATTCACAGGAGGCTATGTCTGACCTGACCTTTTCTTTCCTGTGCTCTCTTTGAGGATTTTGAAAGAAGACTTTCTTGAAATGCCAAAAAAGAATCCCTCAGATCTCTGAACAGAGAGGATGCCATCTCCATTTGTTAGCACCTAGGCTATACTAGAAGGGAGTTTTAATTCATGCAGTCACAGCTCCCTTTTTAATTACACCTTCTTATGTGGTAATCTCTTTAAATGTACCGAGTTATCGTGCACCTTTAAAACACATGTTTTGCATGTGGCACACTGCATTAGTCTCCTTGTAGTCTCAAGGTCCAAGTCATGAATATATTGCTCCAGTGAAAATCAAAGGGTCTGTTCTTTCACTGACTGGAGGCTGGTTCTTTGAAGGAACAAAATCCTATAATCCTCCTTCCCTCATATCTAGCGACCGATGCTCCCTTCTGCTGACATGGTGCTTTTGTTAGTTATTCATTACAATGATGTACAAAGATACCTATTCATAATTAACAAGCTGCTAAAACAGGTAACAGGATAATGATAACGATTCACTCTATGTTAATCCACCTAACAAGTTCAGTTTATTTGAATGCTATAGTCGTATGTCACCATACTTTTAATTATGTTAGTCACTTTTATATTCTGTTTGATGAGTTGAAGTTAAGTCAGAGCAATGTTCATTCATATGTTAATGAGTATAAACAGGTAGAGAAATTTAAGTATGAAAATTACCTTATTTCACTCATATTCAGTCCATTCCTACACATCACTGTACCGTAACATAATAAGATGTATACTTTTATTTTGAAGCCATAACGTAGCTACATAATCAAATAGCAATAATTACAACCAGTAATGTTTTATTCAATATGGAAGTGTTTTTCTTTCCTTTACATGCGTTATATCATTAACATAAGACCAAAAAAGAGCCATTTTTAGATTGAAAGCTTAAACTCGGTGGTCGTCTCCTCATACTCTGCTTTGATAAAGCTTTCTAAGAACTCTAGTTTGAGCATAAAAATGAGTTTGGGGAGGAAAGGAAGAAATGGAATCGCTTCCAAGATCACCCCTTGAACCTGGAGGGAAAAGGCAAATGGGAAAAGAGATAGAAGACCAATGGGAGTTGAAAAAAGAGATGAAATACCACAGAGGTCTGAATAATGTAAGGCCCTGTGGTAAATGTTCACCTCGTGGCGTTCTTATTGCCTTCATTAGCATCCCTTTCATGGCCTTGTCATTGCTGTCATGTAGAGCGATAGGGACACTATCCTGCTGACAGATCCCCAAAATAGATTCGAAATTAGTTTCACGACAAGCACTTTTAATTCCCCCAAAGCATTCTGAATTTTCCCTCAGCAAAATAAGGAAGTAGGGAGGAGATGGGAAAAAAAGCTAATTACACCATTCCCCAGGGGAGGGAGAGTCAGAGAAACCTGCTTACAGTGCTATACACATCGTATCAATGCTGCATCTGGTGGCATCACCCACACTCATGGGTGTAGCTGTCCAAGATGCTAGGGATGCTCTATAAATCTTCTCATTTTAGCCTGAAACAGACCAAAGAGCACAGCACTTCTTTTATAAGGCTGTACATGTTTTCCACTCCCTTGCACCACTTTTACCACCTTTTCTAACATATCCTGCACTTTACCATCTATGCACAATATACAAAGTTGGGTTTTTTGTGTTATTTATGAAAATAATCTATCTATACTTAAAGTTAGTTATCATTGTAACCAGTCTGTGTCTTAATATTTTCCACCTTCACGTGGTTTCTCTACAAGCCACAGCTGGACACATGACCGAGTGGAAAGAGTGACAAGCTGAGGATTTAGACAAACTCTGGAAAACAGTGATTGTGAATGGCTGAAAGTTTTTTTGTTTTTTTTTAAATTAAAAACCAATTCATCGTTTCTTATTTAAAATGACAATTACACCAATGGATCTTAGCGACGTTAGACAAAAACAGGGAATAATCTTTGACTGGTTGTTAGTGTTAAAGCATTTACAGGGTTACATTCAGTTTCACAAACACAATTCAAGATGTTTTTTCAAACTGAAAGAGGTCCAAATGTCAAACGGTGTGTTTGGAGCAAGATAACACACTTCAGTTAAATGGAGCTTGAACAGTGACCTCTCTTTATTTCTATAGAAACGTCTCAACATCTGGAAAAGCCTAAACAAACCAGCATGTGTTGCACAATGAACAGCTTGATTGTCCTTAAAACTATGGAGAAAAAGTAAGAAAGGCAAGATCTTGAAGAAACTTATTACCAAGGTTACTGAAAACGTGTGTGTGTGTGTGTGTGTATGTGTGTGTCTGTAAAGGGCACATCCTCCCTGCAGTACACAGCTTCGAATAAACCTGCAGTTCCCCACTGAGAAAACACATTTTAATGGAGGGACAGAGGGGAATGGTTCTTTTGACATATTAATACACTGACAAATATACTTCATTCCAAAATCAAACACTTTAATGCTATTTCTGATGAAATGCATTTACCTACATTGTACCGTCTCACACTGAAAAGAAAACAATTGCTTGGTTTAGTGGTAGATCAGCAGTTTGGGTTATCAAATACAAACAACACCACATCCCGTTAGTAAAATTACATTTGCTTTGATAAAAAATAAAACTCAGTCTCCTCACACAATCAAAACTTCAATCTAATCCTCTCATATTTCTTGGTATTCCAATAACTCGTGTCTAACACTTGATTTTATTTCTTGGTTAAGGTACCATAACACTATTTCTGTTTGATTCTGATGTCAAAGAGATCTCCTACTGTATATATATATATAGGTCCAAAAGCAAAAGTATAATCAACAATAAGGAAGACTGTTTTTTGCTATAGGGTCAAGCTCTGTTAGACCATGTACGTCTGACAGATGGTACAGTGAGAGACATGATGCGCTGTATTCATTAAAACACTGTAGAAGGCAGGTTTGCCTGCTGCTGATCAACTTAAATCTCTCCTGTTGGGCATTGGTATCATATGATATCATAAGCGCTGCTGGCTCTTGGACAGCTGGGCGAGCTATAATATAAACAGACATAGCACCCACAGTGCACATATAAACAGCTTTTTGCTCCTGCAACTTTTCCTGGCACATCAGGCAGCCGTGGGCATGATTCTCTGTTCCCAGGGACACAAAGTACTCCTCAATTTCCCCAGTTATTTATGTGGTCTAATCTCAATTTGTGGCTGGCAAGTGTGTGAACGAACTTCTCTCACATTGTTGGAGTGGCTGGACATGGGCACTGACCTCAGCGGATCAATACTTAATAAGCTTTTGTGCTGCCAAGTCCATTTTGCTGCAATCTGCAATTTTTTATGTCCATTAGGTTGAAAATAGAGCTGACTAGGTGTAAGACCACAGGAAGTGGAATGCATCGTGGTTGCCCAGACTCTCTCTGATGATGAATGCTTCACAATAGTGACCAGTGACCAGTGAAAACTTCAAATACTATCTACCTCATGTGCTATAAAGTACTACACCCTTGGCTTATATAAAATGCAATTCAATACTCTAGTGGTGTTTCAAAGAAGCATTTAATGACTTGTGGGAAGACAATAAAAGCCACAGTGGGCTATATGGTTAAGTTTGGCAGCATGTGTCGAACAAGGAGGTTGCAAGGAAAACAAGCCTAGAGCTATAGTGCTATATTTGGAGCAGCACTAAAGCCCATCTTTAGAAGCATTATAACATTGCCCCAGTCTGGACATTTAAGCACTCCATTTTGGTAGCTCATAGCCAGCTGTATATGAGGACTCTGGATGCTCCTATTCTTCATCTCCCTTCCTCAGCACACATTTAATTCCATTATTTAGGTCACTTTGAGTATCTGTCACTGTCCAAAGGTAAAGTTCACCTGGGGTTGCACAGACACTAATTTACTCCGCTGGATACACGGGAGAATAGAAACTGAATGCAACAGAGCAGCTCCCATGTTGTACATTTCATCAGCTAATTGAAAACAGACGGGACGCTAACTCCCTCTCTCCATCCGCTCAGCACCAGCGGCACTGGGCTGCGTCACTGACATATTAACGTTGTCGCCAGTCCTATGGTATGCGACTGACATATCATTTTACTTGATCGGTTGAGCGGAAAATAACAAAGCAGGGGACGTCTCATGTATACAATTAGACATCCTCCTTTAGAGTTACTGCTGCTGTAGCTGCAAAGGACAGAGGAGTACCCTATATATCCTCGTCTGACGGGGAAGGACACATTGATGGCTGCCATTTCCCCAGAGGTGAGCAGATGCCACGTCTGTTTTGGCAGCTGTATACTGAAAGGTGTTGACTGGTGGGGCAGCTGACTGAGGTGAGTGCTGGCTGCGTAATAGCCAGGGCGGTCAACAGGAGCTGCAAGGCTTCCAGGAAAGGCCTCACTTGGGCTCATTTAGGAGAGCTAATGGACCTACCTACCATCTGTCCTTATGATTAGCTAACTCCATTCATGCAGGACACTAACCACCACACAGCACACACACATATCAAACATTTACAGAATATAACTAGTGAAACACAAATGTCACCAGGTATTACTACCACCAGATGGAACTGCTATTTTCGGGCATGCTTTTGAGGGCAAAGAATATCGGGTGACAACTGTAGCGAGAGAGACCTGAACATATGAAGCCATCTTGTTTCACCTCATCAATGCTGCGTGTGCGCTGTTCTCTGGTGCTAAATGTCTTTAAAAAGTGCTTTTTTTTTTTTTTTACTATCATCATACCATTTTATGGAAGATTTCGTCCCAAAATATGATATTTGCTGAAATTTGACAAAATGTGGAAAACTATGTAAAACTAACATAGACTGCCATATTTTCTTGCCCTACTGTCCACTTAGACCTGGTAGTCTTACCATCTTTGGTATATACTTCCAGAAAGATTGAGGGACCATTTAAAAAAAAAAAAAAAAATCAGTGCTTTAATCAGTTAACAATCATTTTCAATGGCTGCTATAATCACCTTGATTATGGTATGTAACAGAGTGTTGTACTAACCTATTTCAGAGACTCTTAAATGACTGTTGCTAGCTCAGGTCGCTAAGCTACTGAGTTTACTTCAATCAGCTGATGATAATACTTAATTGTCTGTCCAAACTGAAGTGTTCCGTTTCACTTTGCATTCATTTGTGAAGAAAAAAATAAGTGTAAGAACGTCAACTGCAGGTCAGACTTCTGACGTTCAACATGCAGCGAGTCTGATTTTCACAGCTTCGTTAGGGTGTGAAAATGCTATTGATTCATTATAAAACTCTAACGAGGCCAAATAGGTCACCACAATCTATGTAATTAATGGAAACAATGAACTGTATGTACAGGAACATGTGGATGTGTGTCCTTACTTCATTTACATACTGTCATAATATTGTAATAATGATGCAAAAACACTGAATTTCCACTCAGATAATGATGACAAACCATCACACACAGAAAGCATCCAGAAACCAAATAGAACTAGGGGAAACCTTTAAGAGTAACTTATTTATATTAAGGTATGTTTCAGCTCACATATTGCAATTTCTGATTATAGTATTCAAATGATCTTCTGATTTAATGGATCAGAAGCACCAAATATAATGGAATATTAATTAAATGTGGTCATTTAATACAAAATTATGGAACACATTTTATATTTTATTTTATATAAGATAAAACACTCAATTTTGTTTTGTTGTCTGTTTTTTTTTTTTGTAGTCTTTTTAAAATTACATAGTTTGGCGTGGTTTTCATCAGCAGTAATAGGGTAAAGGGTAAAGTAATAGAGGTTCAACTCTCTACTGAAAACTGTGGGCAGTATTGATAATAGTGATTATATAAACCACACAGTGTTAAGATGCATTAAGAATAATACACATAAGCTGTAATAAGCTCTAACAGAATGAAAATAAGGACTCTCTCAACTGCAGTCTACATATTTGTAATCTTAAACATTCACATTTTTATCTACTAAATACAAAATTCCACTTCTCCAAATGAAGAAACCAAAACATTTTGCTTCCTGTACTGGCTACATTTCAGCGGACTATATAAACTTTGCAAAAGTGTGAGAACAAAAGTGAGAAATTGAACCCAGACTATTTTTTATAACTAGTCTGTTTTAAAAGACAGTACAGTATGAATTATTGTGTTTACTTCAATTATTGATGGAATGCATTTAGTGACATTAGCATTTAAGGACAGCCAAGATAAATACGCTATACTTTTGGGTTTACTCTGAGGGTTAATGTATATCATTTCCATTTCAGAAGGGCAGAGCAAACAGTAGCTTTGTTCAAGTAACCGGAGTTGGTGTAAGGTCCTGTCTACATGCAGCGAGCTTTTAAAAGTGACATAAAAACACACAGAGACACACTCCTCAAACAAATGTGCTTGCCCTTTGTGCTACTCAGCATCATTTCTTCCCACCCCCAATGTCTCGAAAAGGAATGCCCACGCAGCCACATCCGAGGGTGGAAAGAAGATTGAAACCAGATGAATGGAGTTCGGGTACAGTCTGCTCGCCAGGCCCATATTTCACTCCTCGAAGCCTGATTAAAACGAGGTGCAGCACTAGCTGGGCCAAGGCAGCTTATTCTGGCGAAGGACATTTGCTTGCAGTGACACCCTGGGTTATGAAGAAACAGGGCGAAGGTCACAAGTGTAGCCTCTGCAGTTGGATCACAGTGTTACTATAGTGGTTTCCTCAGTGAGACGCAGCAAGAATAAGAAATTTTACAAACTCAGAACATTTTAAGCTATCTGTGACAAATTTGACTACATTCCTGGCTTGCCATAAAATCATAAAGCATCCGTCTCTGTCCGTTGTTTGCTTGTGTGTGAGTGTGTGTGTGTGTGTGAGAGAGAGAGAGAGAGAGAGAGGATGGTGGAGTACGGGTGGGGGCTGAGGAGGTACAAAGTAGGCCATTGGTGTGTTGGAAACTGTAAACTGTCATGCCAACGAAAATGAGGACAAACTACAAGGATTGTGAAGGAAGAACTACTGTATTAGCGTCACGCACAAATTATATAAAGCACCATATTAATAGATCATGCAAAGGAACATAAAAAGCTACTGACACTTAGCATACTGACATTAATATGCTCAGTTCAGTTATGTGTAATGAATTCCTCCAGGTGTCAGGTTGCCAGGAAACCCCCTTTTGGAAGCTTTAAGTAGGTTTCTATGAAAATCCCACATAATTGCAGGGGTTTAGCTGTTCCTACATGTTAAGAAAAAATCTGAATCTGAATATATCTTGCAAGACCTTTGTCAGCAGACATTACATTGCAGTGAACGCTGAGCATTGTTGCAACCTTTCAACTATAATTTAGTGGGGCTATGGAGAAGAAGAAAAAAAGAACTGCTTAACATGCCGCATCTTACTTTATTTTGCTTTTGTGTGTGTTTGGAGGTCATGTCATTGGATCTATGTGCTTGTGTTAATAGAGTGAGAGGGTATCATTTGCATTCTTTCTGTGTAAATGTGTACAAAGAGTCAGCTAGAGGCAGAGTCTGGACGCTGTAGGTGTGTGTCTGTACGGAAGCCCAACACATGCGCCAGTGTATGTGAGTGTGACTGACTGATTAGCGGCCTGTTTCCATCGACTGTCTGCAGTCGTCTCTCCTGAGATAGAGAGACATAGTGGGAGAATTTCGTACTATTTTCCAGAGCTGGCTTCTCTTTCCTTCCCATGCAGCTGGTCGGCCACACTCACGACTTGATGCCAAACACACTCCCCTCTATCCCCTTGACATTTTAGCTATGTTACTGCTGAGAGAGTTGTGGCTCGCCTGCCTGCCGCCTGCCTGTACACACAAGTAAATAAAGCCAAGCTCATTTCATTTGGCCATAATGTTTAATCTACATTTGCTTGGTCAACGAGAGGTTAATCTCATTACCTTGTGCTAAATGGCATGAACGGGCATCCTCTGACAAGACCAAGGCTAGACACAAGTTAATTAAAAGAGCAATTAAAAGAAGACAGTAAGTCCCACTGAACAGCAGTAATATGTTAGTTCCCCTGACACCAGTACAGTGATGTTGAATAACACTATTTAACTGCAGCCTGTCACTAATAGCAAACCACTTTTCATTACACACAAAAGAGGCTGGTAATAGGAGAACAATATAAAAACAAAAGCCTGGCATGTGATGAACTTGTATTGTGGTTAAACACGTGCTTCAAAGTAACCTTTAGAGCTGGTTGTGGTTTACCTACTGTGACGAGCCTTGTTAAAAACAAGCCTCAACACAATACACACGCAGTCTTATTACAACTCTTAATCAACTTCAACGTGTTGTTAAAAATCTGACAAGCACTTACGTGAGAGGGGAATGATTCGGCTTCATTGAGAATACTTATGCATTTTGTGCCATGTGTGTATGTAATGCGATTAAATCAACAGGTAATTGTACATTTAGCACCTTTGGCGCATTCTAACATAATTCTGTGATATTATTGCCAGATGAGATAAAGGAAACATCTCAAGGCAGTTCTGCTGAGGACAAACTTCATACAAAGCCAAAAGTAATACTTTTTTCAGAGCAGCGGCACAAAGATTCACATCAGCGTGAAAATGTGTAATCTGCATTTACAAGAATTCTCCTTCTACGTCATGAGAGAGGCCCATTAGTTACTCAGGGACTCTGTTAGCATACAGAAAAGCGAGGGAGGGCTGGGGAAGGAGCCTGCTTGCTGCCTGCCCTGTGGGTACCACTACCGGCTCCAGCCTCCCTCCAGATGAATCATAAACAAGTCTCTTGGCCTCAGTGACTTAATCCCCTGTGACATTGCCACAGGGAGATGGAGAAAGAGGGGGCAGAGAGAAAGGAAAACATGCTCTGTGCTCAACTTTCAAGTGAATTAAACATTAGGATGAATGTGTATGAGGCGTATCTGAGGATATGTCATTGAGTTGAGGTAGTAATTTAACAGATGATAGCATCTTGGTGTGTGGAGGTGGAGGTTTGAGCGGAGCTAGCAGACTTTAATTTTTGGTTCATAGAAACAGTAGTCACTTCATCTTAGACTATACCTTCAAGCTCCCTCCTTTTTTCCATGTGTGTATTATGCAAATTCATATCCCAGAGTCCTTTCATTTAAATTTGGCCACACAGCTTAGGCTTGGGTAGTCTACAGAGTGTGGCAGCTAAAGCTATAATCAACATCCTGCTCCTTTTAGGCATGAGAAGCATACCCAGGAGGTAGCAATAAATGGATTTATTTTAGGAATCAGAATGTAGAATCTTAGTTGGGGCCAGACATGCTAAGTGCTTTGTCCCTTATGCATCAGCCCTTGGGCAGATTTTCTTCCTAATTAAAAAAAGAACAAGGTGCAGGAGTAAAACGGTGTATGCAGTGAGCTTGAGCAGAGGTGGCAACAGCCGGGTGTATTCTCTTTTTTCCTCTAAAAGTTTGGGATATGAGTCTCACTTTGCCCGTGCTCTGCAGGATGTGCTGATGCAAGGAGCTTTTGTCTTGAGATTAATGAAAGACGTTCAGCTCTTTGGCATTTTAGATCCCACACAAAGGTTAAAACCAGCCTCTGACCAGTGAAAGGTTTATGTAGCGTGCAATAGAACATTCTGTTTTCCTGGAGGAGCAATTTTATTCTAGTCTCTCTCTCTCCCTTTCTGTTCCATTTCTACCTAAGCAACAAATAATATAAACGTGAAAAATTACTTGGATAACAGTATTCTACATCTGCCTTTGTGCATTATTTGATAATGAATTGAGTTTCCGTCAGTAAAACCAGACCTGTTCGAATCCTTCTTGGCAGTGAATACACACACCTCTGACCGTGTGTTATGCATGCGGTATTCCAGTCTGCTCAAAGTAAAAACAAACATTCTGCAACCTGCACTTTCCATTGTATATAATTTTGGGGAATGATTCACACAGCCAGATGTTAATCACAGTTTATTTTCAAGTCACTGTGAAGTTTGGCTGCAGGAAAGGCAACAAGTTCAAACTACTGGCCGCATTAGAGGTGATGTAACGACTCGTATTCAGGGCAGTTACATCCCCCCTTGTTAAATGTTGCACTGCTTTGTCTGTAAGTGTGTGTTTAGTTGAGGTTTGTGAGAAACTCTGGTGATAAGGCTGAAATCTTATTTGACAATATTTAAGATTAGCATAGAGGCTTCATGCCTGATTAAGTAAAATGAAAAGTGAAAATCCTGCAGGCTAACATGGAGGCCATATAAGGGTGTTAATAAAAGACAATTTGTACCACTGTGTGCACTACTCTGCAACAGATGAAATGTGCTACTGGCCTTACAGTCTCTGTTGTGCACCGCACTGGCATCTAAAATGATCCCTGATTCCCTGTGCCTGAGTATCTGCTCTAACAAGGGAAAGAGTGGAGGCAAGAGAGCCTAAAGGGATACGTTACCACCAACACCAGCTCTACTTGCCCATTCCCCATTATCATTCCCCATCTTACATCTCCCTTATCTCTGAGCCTTGATGTACATCAGATCTCATGGAGAATGTGCGCACACAAACATTCATTGCCGGAAAGACACACTTTTTAGCCCTGCATGGCGCCTGTTCAGTCAAGAATACATAATGCGTGTGCCATGCATGGCTGGACCAATGCCAGGGCAATGACAATGTTCTCCCCTGAGTTAAGGAGAAGAACAGACATCTCTCCAGACATCTCAGCTTTGCTGTTATGTGCCACATGCTGTTTCAGTATACTAATGCCATCTGAAGAGATATCAGGGTTTACACATCAGCAGCAACACAGTCACCAGTGTTAGAAAATTGCAGTAAATGCAAAGAACATATTAACTGAACGGAATTGTCATTGATTTGATTTGTGTCAAGAATCATGTTAATTTAGGTCTCTTCTTGAATCCTTTCGTCTAATTGACTTTATTGCATTTTACTCCTAAATGGCAATGAAAACAACTAAATCAATAGAAACTGCCTGGGAATATAGGTGGAATTATCCCATCGGCACACCTCAGTTAAAGGAAGCACTATTTTCAAACATTAAACATGATTTCTAAATGACTTGATAAATATTCAGTCTGCAGTGCAGTTCCATTTGCAACAGACATGTGTTTATTTATTCCAATGTAGCCAATCAGGAACAATTTATCTCCTCTTATCCCTGGTGGATTAGATAGTAATCTGTTTGCTAAGGGGAAAAACAAGACAGGGAGTGAAAAAAAGCTTTTCTCTCTCATCATCTCCATATTAATATTTCTATTAGTGGTGCTTCCCAATGATGTGATGTGACACTTGTGGCTCCGCATGAGAAGTCAGGCTAATAGGCGGTTGGAAAGGAGGACAGTAAGGGAGACAGAGACTTTTGTTCCACCTGAGATCTGTCACCGCTGTTATTCTGAGTGTATGTATGTGTGTAGGTGTGTGTACGCTACACATTGTGCATGTCTCATTGTGCCTGCATAACCATATGAAATGTGCACATAAGCACATTAGATTAAGAAGCAGATCTACTGGACCTGTAAATGCAGATGTTCTTTCGGTGGATAAGCAGAATTGTACACTGAATAAAGTTCTCTGTGTAAAAATCATAGTGCAGGAGGCCACTTCTATAAGGTTTAATGAGCAGAGGCATTTAGCCTTAAGCTAGGTCTATGAGAGCAAACTCAGTGTAAAGCCATGATGTACTCCCATTTTCCATATACCCACTATAGATACAGCATACATAGCTAATTAGACATTTGTGCAAACACATCCACAGTCATGGTACATGAACTCACATACACTCAGCCTTAGATTATGCATACCTAGCTGATTTGTGAACACACACATACTTGCACTCTGGAGTGTAAAATTAGTGCTGCCCTAAGCAATGTGCTACAGACTCCATGGTATGACCTTCAAGCCTTAATGTCCTTCATCCTCGAGATGTCCTTTATTACTGCCTTCCTCCACATTAATGCAAGGGGGGGTATTAGAATAACATCTGCATGAGCACAAGGGTGGAGACGGAACAGAAGAATGGGTGAGGAGACTTTCTGTCTTACTTGGAAGATTCATTCTGAATAGCTAATGCATACCTACACAGCAGTAACAATGTGTAATTCCTTCTACTCATATGCAGCATGCATATCTGTCAGTAACAAAACCATGCGCTGTAGGTCTGCACTCAGTATGCACAGAGTGTTAAAGACACGCGTCCAAATGCATCTAACATGTTAATGTGCTCAGCTATAAACATGATTTAGATTCTGATCACAGCTTGAAGGAGGCCGTGTCCCTCCCATTCAATCCCCCAGCTACCCTGTACAGTATGTGTAGATCATTTCAACTGCTAAAAGCACAGAGAAAAATGCCTAATGACATTTGAAGGGCTGCTCCTTGCCAGAGAGTTCCCACTAGCAATTTCCTTGTGCAGAACTACATTCTTCTGTGAAGAACAAAGGAGATTAAAGATGGTCAGTGAACGCCTGAGATCTACTTGGCCAAACGCTCTTATAATGTCACTGGGTTTCAACAGGAATTTGTTTTAATGTCACTCTGTCCCTCACACCTGAATGTCACTGGCTTTTAATTGGCCTGTTTGTGCAAATGCAGTGTTACTTGAGGCTGAGAGCGATACATGTCGGGGGGTTTACATATAATGCCTATGATTTTAATTTTCTGATTTCACTTTTCTAACTAGGTTTAACCCATAAAGACCCTCTGAACTGTTTAATACCTGTTGATCCACTAATCCTACCAACCAATGTAAATAATTGGTGTAAAATACAGTTTGCCATCTTTTCATCGTCATCAGATATACAGTAATTCATTTGGACGTTCAAAGGCTCTGTAGCTACCATGGAAACGCTGTCATCTTCTACAACATTGATTCACCAGTAAAACCCATGGAGTTGGATCAATGACAGTGGATGGACACATGGCGTTTATGTTCAGTTAATGATATCTTTGGTCATAAAGACACTTTTTGGTCAGTTTTCTCTCCTTTCTAATATAATATCCCTCAACTTTAATTTGGGCTTTAATGAACATCTACATGATCAATGAATTAAATACAAGAAAATACCTGATTTTCACTTAAAAAAATACAAAATGCAGAGAATAATATAACAAATAAATTTGTAACCATGAAAAAAGCAGCAATGGGTCTTTATGGGCTAATGTTGTGACTGTGGTGTGGTACAGTGCACAAAACACAGCAAAATACACAGAGTGTGTGAATGTGTGCTATTGCAAATGGACCAGTTCCTATCGTAAATGAACTGTTACACTACTGCATTGTTTCATTACTGCTGGGAATTCTCCACAATGGAGTCTGGGGCGAAAGTGCACACAAGGTAAAAGTTAAGTTTCAGATGCCAAAAATGTTGTTTTTCCTTATTATCACACACACAACAAAAACCTTCTGCAGTATCACAGATGTACAGTATACACTTTTATCCTGCAGAGTCACAGCAGTACAATCCAAACAATAACGCACAGACAAAAATTGATTACATGCAAAGTACTTAATCTATCATGAAGTCACAAAAAAAAAATATCTATTGTAGTTAATACTCTACCCTGGGATTTACCCTGGTAGTAAAATATTCAGAGGGTCAGAGGTCAAACCAGTCACAGCTGCTCTAGTCTGTGGCCGATGGGCTCCTGAGACACATGCAGACTAATAAGCCGCACACATCACCACATTCTCTCTCTCTCTCTCTCTCTCTCACACACACACACACACTGTATTCAAGTCCACAAAGCCAAAAAGTGTGTGATGACATAGCCCACAAAAATGTTTCTGCTGAGACCTATCCAGTAATTCATCCAGTATGTGACTAAGATTTTCCTAAGATTTACACTATATGTAGCAGTTCATAAAAAATATCCATAATGTGAAACTGTATCTGATATGAATGTTTGTCTCCTCTGTTACAGTTTGGGACTCTGACTCATTGTGTCTATACTAAACATCTCGTCACACACACACAAATAACATATAACTGGACTTCGCATGGCAAGTGCTTTGACCACGGTGACACTGCACGCGGAATGTCTGCACGTTTGCCAGATTAGTGGCCTCGCAATAACCATGCCCTTTGTGTGTCGGTTTCCCACACACATGGAAATGTTTCTGGGGTTATATGAATATCTCTTGACTTTGAATCATGAGAGAAAGGGTTTGATCATGTTGCCTAAATTAATTCTATTGCACGGTGCCGCCTTTAGTTTTCCTTCTTTTGTGAAAGTAATGATGTATTCTAGGATGTTCAGAGTGAGTCATCCAACCTCATGTGTGTTCATACCCTTTAACTGACTGGAAAGCACATTCCAAGCAAAAGCCATGTCATTCACACCTAATGATCCCACTGGCTCAAACAAACGCAAACAGTCAAAGTTTCCAAACCTGGACTACATTTCACCAGTCACCCTGAGGAAACTGCAGATCCACTGACAGTGGTTAGAGACTTGAAATGCACCAGATTTCTGAAGAAAGAGCCAAAAGGGAATGTGTGTGTTGTGCAAATGTTACTGGAATGGAAGAACAAAACATATGAGGTCTCTGCTTTCAGGAAATAAAGTGGTTTGTTTTTGTATACAGAGCTTTTTGAGTCAGATTCAGATAAACACATGGGGAAATATTATATACACTGGATATTAAGAAAAATGTAGTTTGCAATTATGCCTTTGTGTGTGTGCAAGTCTGTTTGTTTGTGCATATTTGTGGATTTCTGTGTTAAAATCTATTGTTTATAGTTCTGTTGCTAACAGACTATGTTGAAACAAGCAGGGTATCCATGTGGAGCTGGATGATATAGCTAAAAAAACTCAAACTTGGACAATTTCTGACTTTAATTATCTGTTTTCTAGCAACAAGAAATGAAATGGTGCTGAAAAAAATACTCTTTCTGTACTAAAAAAAAAAAAAATCTGCCATATAGAACAGGAGAAACACGTTCACAATATATTAAAAAAGCAAAGAGGTTGCGTTCTTAATTTTTGTTGAGAACGAAAGAAATTTTGCATGATTTGATGATAAGCAAAACCTCACTTAACTGAATGCATTCAATAAATTGTCCATGTCAGGATAAAAATACTGAGCCACACAAAGGAATAAAAGAATAGCCAAAAACACAAACCCATTTTTTTTTTTTAAATAGCCACAATCGTAGTCAAAAACAAAGCAAACCCTTCTTCCTCGCTCATATAGTTGACCCTTTGCTTCTATGACTCGCTGTGCAGACATTCCTCATTGTGGAGCTTTGTTTGGATTAGCTGAGAGAGAGCAGAACCCCTTTGGTCCCTGTGGCTCTGCGGCACACGTCAGCCTGCTGTTGGGCTGCAGTCGCACAAAAATACACACACACATGGTGACATGACATACACTCAAGTACACACACACACTGACACACATGCAAGGACACGATCAACCCCGTGAGCGTGCACAAGAACACACAGCGGTAAGTAAATTTGCCCATAGATAAACATACACATGCACACACGCTCACATCCACACAGACCCACACATAACACCGGCCAGTCATCTGGCCTTATACAGGCATGGTGGCGACCCATTGCCTTTCATGGGAGCTGGCTTCCTGACATCCTGTCCTCAGGCTCTGTGTTCTCTGCAGTCCAACTAGTTCACAGCAGGAAAGAAGGATGGAGGGAGGAGATGACACAGAGAGAGAAAAAGATGGAGGAATACAGATAAAAAGCAATGGCAAGACTGTATGTGGAGAGGATGAAGGAAGAGAGAATGGCAGGGGAGAGAGAGGGATATAGCAAAGTAGAACGGAGGAAGAGCAGGAATGTGACGGAGGGAGCGGGGAAAGAGGACGGGGGAGATGAAAAGAATCAAGGAACACACGGCAGGAGACAGAGGGGATGAAGTGTGCTCTCACAGTGTTTAGGTTTGAGTCATTTGGCACCAGCCTCTTCCCCTCACAAAGCCTGTTCCCAGAACTCAAAACACCTGAGACACTCCTACTATACCCAACCTGAGGGAAGACAGTTGGAGTGTGACAGCAGTGTGCAGAATACGTGAAGTGTTTATTTTACACTCATCTTACAGTGGGTCAGTTGATCTTGTCTTCAGTCAAAGATGCCTGAAGGTTCTGGTCTAAAATGGCCTAAACACATGGAACTTTCAACTGTTTAATAAGGACGTCACACTTGGGAGTCAAAAAACAGTTGAGTCAGCTGGTCTTCAAAGTTAAACAGGTGTTTATTACAGGATACAGGTCCAACACCAGTGAGAATACCCTGCGGTAAAGTGAAGAACAGCTCTCCAGTGTCCAGGCTATATACTCTGGGGCTAATCTCCACTCCCGACCCTCCTTTTTTTGTGCATATTTGTGGATTTCTGTGTTAAAAAGTATTGTTTATAGTTCTGTTGCTAACAGATTAGCAGGGTAATCCATGTGGAGCTGGATGATATGGCCAAAAAAACTCAAACTTGGACAATTTCTTACTTTAATTATCTGTTTTCTAGCAAAAAGAAATGAAATGGTGATGAAAAAAATACTCTTTCTGTACTAAAAATTTTTTGCATATAGAACAGGAGAAACACGTTCACAGTATGTTAAAAAAGCAAACAGGTTGCGTTCTTAATTTTTGTTGAGAATGAAAAATTTTGAATGATT
>JAPSES010000144.1:5720115-5733066 GCA_029822895.1 Maxillicosta whitleyi | reverse complement strand
ACACGTTCACAGTATGTTAAAAAAGCAAACAGGTTGCGTTCTTAATTTTTGTTGAGAATGAAAAATTTTGAATGATTTGATGATAAGCAAAACCTCATTTAACTGAACGCATTCAATAAATTGTCCATGTACTCAACTAAGTCAGGATAAAAAGGATAAAAATACTGAGCCACACAAAGGAATAAAAGAATTGCCAAAAACACAAACCCATTTTTTTTTTTTTTTTAAATAGCCACATTCGTAGTCTCTGACCTTCCTTTTTTTGTCATCTAATCTGGTTTGGCCTTTTCTTTTTTTATCTTATTATATACCTGTGTCTTGATCTTCATGCATTCCTCTTAAAAAACACCCCTAATGACACCTCCCAGATCCCACCTCCTAGGGGCCTTCTCCAGACGTCACATTATTTTATTACACTTTATATGATCACAGGGTGTATTTATTACATACTTTATGCAGCACAGTGTACCTCACACAAGCATCTGGCTTTAACGATTACATGTCTTGCGCAACTGTGTTTACTGTTGCAGCACATTTTCCATCTTCAGCCCTTTATGGGGGTCCTTCTGAGGACTTATCAGTGGACTTTACCTCCATGTCTGGCCTGTTCAGAGAATATGGCAATACCAAGTGCACTTTAATTTCCATGGCCTTGCTTCTTAAGAACATGTAGTCCCTTTTATTACCCACAATTTGCAATGTAAGTTCTTCATAATATCTGAACATACTGATATGATATGAGCTTTGGCCAGAGCTGTTTTCATATTCCATATTCTGTGTACAGTTCTAATTGGACATGGCACAGGACAATATGATATATTTCTGCAGTCAGAGTGGTGCATGAAACAAAACTTAATCTAAAAACTTGCCAAATATAAAGGTGGAGGGGAAGGTCTAGATAGATATTCAGTAAATGATTAAACATATGAACCTATATATGAAATTCAACTGAGAATTTAAGGTTTTAGCATATACTGCATATCCACAGGGCAGCGAAGGGCAGAACATTAGAAAAAAAAATTACAAACCCATTTTCTTTTCATCTTCGCATCTGAGTCAGTCAATGTCCTAAACCTGGCTCCACCACATACATACAGTCATGTATGAAGCCACAAAGTGCAAAGCTGCTGAGTTAAGATCTTTTAAGCAAGGGAGGGATATGATAGTGTTTTTCTAGGGATTTGGCTTAAGCACTGTCTAAAAGTAATGGGTTAGGGGCACAGACCATGCAGATGACTGTGAACATGACACAGGCAGATTTTATCCAGACTGTTACCACTGTAATTACTATTACTATTATAACAGCCTGTTCCTTTTTATATAATTACCATACCACTTGGCTGGGTTTTCAGCCCACCACATTTCAATAACGTTACAGTTCTAATCTCTTTGGGTGGTAGCATTTTATGAAAGTTTTTGGAAAGAAGATTCAAGTTTAACTTGGGAATTACAGGACTTGACTAACAATGACCATCTACATCTGTTATACAAATGATATTAGATTTTGCCAAATGCAAAATGCTGTATGTATAGCAGATAGACATAACATATGAGTATATCAAATTCTGAGTCTGATCAAATTCCTACTAATGGTATGATTTGTTGTTTTAAAGATTTTATGGACTGCTCATCTCAGGTTATTTAAAAGGGTTAAGATCTCCAAGAAAAGAACCAGAGGAAAATAAGCAATGAAGCACAATGGTCATCAATAAAATCCCACTCATAACTGGTTGCTTGGTATGCATGTTATAGGAATCAAGCTGCATAAATGTTACAATAAAAGTCCCTGTGTGTATTTAATGCAATAATCATGAAGAAATAATGTTCCAGTGATATCCATTTAAAGTGTAAGATGCAAGATGTAAGCTTCCTTTACTACAATATTCATGATGAATTTATTCTCTAATGACTTGAGCATAAAACAAGGAAGGATGCAGCGTCCACTGAAAGGCTAATAGGAAGCTCTTACTTCAAAAAAAAAGATTTAGGGACAAGTGGAAATATAGAGGTGGAGGTCGTGAACATATGTCCTGAACCTTTGCCAAAACCAATAAACCAGGGCTTTTGCAGATTGATATCCACAAATAATAAAGCTAGTTACACTAAATTAACGTATAACCAAATACTGTGTGTAAAGTAACACCATAATTATGCTGATATCTTAGCAGAATGCCTCTTCTCTTGTGGCTAAACAGTGTATGGCGGCACATCCCTGCCTTCCTGCTCCAACAGGAGGTTCTGGTTGACTGAACAGTAAGACTTTAGTCTCCAGCATGACTCAAGGGAGTCATAACCAACTCATTATAAATGAATGAGCTGCACTGATGCTACAGTACATATGCACAGCACGACAGGCACAGTGTAATAGAAAGGGCATTTACAGACGTTTTTACCAAGTTGCTGGAAATTCATCCAGAATATTGATTTTCAGTTAAAAAAAAAGATAATGACATTACTGAAACGAGTAAAGCAGCTGGATTCACCAGGCTGTATTGTAAATGACTGCATGTATTTACTTCAAAGCAGGAAAACAAAACAGGGGGGAGCAGTGTAGGTGGTGGCTAAAGTAATACATATGTATGATGTATGACAGCGAGGCAAATGGGTGTGGGTTGATGTCCCATGGTGATGGTGAGTCACAGGGTAGTGTGTCAGCCAAAAACCCTTTTACGCACATGCTAACTACTCTGAAATCCGTGGAGGAGAACAAGGTTATTTGGAAAGCAGTTGAGGAATTGATGTTGTAGTGTGGCTGAAACATCTGCCAATATTTGCTGTCACTGCGACGAACAAACACGCACTGATAGGAATAGCAGGTCATGATTCAGGGTTACAGAGCGACCATTAAAAAACGGGCCCTTTGTCCAGGTTGCAGGCCCTTTAGAATGCATTGGCTATACACTATACATTCAGACCCTTACTGGCCAAGCCCTCCAGGAAAATAATACATGTTCCCATCAGTCATGCTACACTGCAGTGCTCCACAGCCCCCTACGCTTCCACGTACCCTCGACCCAATCCATCATTCCTGAGTATGGTGGCCTCAAGGCACAGTCTAGGAGCTCTCTCTCCCTCTCTCTAAAGCTGGGGTCAGCAACCTTTGCTATCTAAAGCCAAAAAAAAAAAAATATATATAGGGAATAGGTGTTAGCGATAAATGGAATATGCTCAATATATTGCACCTTGCTCTATGTGAGATGTAATAAATGAATATCTTGCAAAAACTAACTACAAATACAGGTCATGTGATTTTTTTTTGATGCTTTGGTATGAGATGAACATTAGCATTTCCATTCACTTCACTGTACTCTGTGGGTTTGTGTCAAAGAAAAGAATTCTAACAGGACTGAGACAGACTCACTACAGCTTCTTATCAAAAACCTAAGGCACGTGTACTGTGATATCTTTTATAGCTTTGACTTAAAATTGGTTTAATTTTCAAAAGACATTGATAGACATCCTATATTACCAAATACATTTTTTAAAATTCCAAAAGGAATTTATAATTGATGCACATGTTGACGCACTGGTGTCATGTGAGTATACATAGGTGGGTTTACGTCAGCATCAGTATCATGCTTTACACATTTTCCTGCCAGAGTTATTAGTCCATACCTGAAATATTGATTGTGGCGTTAATAGTAAGACTTATTTTGACAAAAAGCTGAAGCTGGCTGACAACTTTTGGACCCTGAACCGAACCACTGGTCTGGATTAGAAAACATGTCAAATTCTGCCTCAGTTTGTTAAAGCTTTTGTGTATAGGTGGATGGAAATGCACCTACTGCCGTTTTCCCATGAGACAATCTCTGTCCCTGTCGTCCTTCTGGAAACCTTTACTGTACATCCTTCCTTTCTTCTTCTCTTTTTTGTGCCCATTCCTTCCTCTGAAGGTCTTTACTTTTTGTACTGTCCATCTCTAGTTTTTATCCTCTTTCTATCCTTTTTTACCTTCTTTTACTTTCTGCCTTTTGACCTATTCTTTTTTCCCATCTTCTCTCTCATTAACACCCCATTTCCTTTTCTTTCTCTCTTTCAGCTCTTTTATCTTCCCTTTGTTTCCCTTGCTCTGTTCCTCTGTCTCATTAGCTGACAACTACAGCAGTACTCCTATGAGAGGGCCAGATGAAACCCAGAGAGTGCTCTGACCTTCGTTTCACGGTAGGGCCACTATCAGTGACAAGCCATCAGCGGCAATGCTGTCTAAGGTGCACACACACACACACACACACACACACACACACACACACACACACACAGATGCTTGCACATACAAAAACATACAGTATGAACTAATGGATGGCAAAAAAAAAAAAAAAAAAACACCACGACGCATACACATCCACACAAAAGCTGACACGTATTCTGGCATATCATGGTCTAAGTGTATGTCAGCAGCCTTCAACCAGCTCTTCACCAAGGCTAAAGAGGTGACACATCCACCAGAAAGAAATGACAGCTATCGTGGCCTTCCCCCTCTCATTCCCCCCTATGATCCACTGCTCAGCTGGGGGATGGGGCATTATGAGGCCAGGAACATGCTGGGGCCTGAGTCCTTGAGACACATGTACAACAGAACACACAACACACAAGGACCATGCAGTAAATAAAACCCATCGGCCTGTGTTTTAATCAGCTTCAGGGACGCATGGGTGCTCCCTGTGATGCTAACAGGCCATTCTTCATCGATGCAGCGGGCAGCGGGCTGGTCGAAACATGGCCGTATAGACCTGGGGGGTCAGTGATCAAGCCCTCGGGTTGACCTCTTAAGCATGATCGTGATACGTTTGCAGAAAGCTGGCCATAAAGGATGAAACTGCCATGGGCCAGGAGGACCAACAACCTTGAGACCAGGCATGTGGTTCCTGCAAGATGAATGTGAACAATGGAAACAGACTCTGTTTCAATCTGTCTTCTTCACCGGATCAATTTCTGGCAGTCAAACTACTAGCTATTAAACGTCTGACTATCTGCACTATAGTTGAATCTGCACTCTGAGACGGAAGAGATAATCAAGACCATGTACAACTGCTGTTGAGATGATTGCAAAATTCCTCCGGATGTGCTAATAACAATGTGACAAAAACAGCAATGGAGACAGTGATTGCTAATTACCTTGGTAAGCTTCTCTCTTCCTATTCCTGAAATAAATATGAGCCTGATTGTTTTATACTGTACAATGTCTTACAATAATATGATACAGCTGGATTAAAATAATACTTTTTAACATTCGGTACAGCACATATAGACAATGCACATACGAACAAAGGAAGAGGAAACAGTGAGAGAAAAGGCGTAGGCCTCATGATTAAATACAATGACATCATTAATGTCTTGGATTTGGGTTAAAGCTGAAACTTGGGAGAAAGGAGGGCTGTGACTAAGGCTAAGTTGCACACAAAGAATCTGTGCCAAGGAGAGAGCTGCTTTGACTGTGCCAAGCTTTTTCACATCTTGTATCATGCTGCAAGGCCCAACCATATTCCTTGCATGTCCACAAACATCTGGCACCCACCCCATCCCAGCCCATAAGTGACTGAGAAACCGGATTCCTCCAGCCCCTGGCCTCTCATTTAGTGAATCCAATCAGGCTTTCACAAGCTTCTCTGAGGTTCCAGGCTCATGGGCTTATTTTTTCTTTCTTTCTTTCCATATTAACATACCAGATGAGTGACGCCCTAAAGTTTGCTTCTTGAACAAAATGGATTCAACATTCACTCATTTGGAAATGCTTGAATGAACTGTATAAATTTTTTTGATAGATTTAGTTTTATTAGTGAATAAATATGCTGAGCTGTAGTGCAGAGCATACATAATGATGCGTATGCAACTGAGCTAAATTGCTAATTCAATAATCTATCTCTATGCATAACCAAAGCAAAGTACAATCAAGTGCTGTTCCACCAAAAAGAAGAGATTAACAGTGATGGGAAACGGGTCTAGTAAAAAAAAAAAAAAAATACAAATGTGTTGCAACATGTTGATTGCATGCCAGCGGATTTACACTCACCATCATCAGGAGATTCCCATTTCCTCTTGCAATCGCTGGTTTGTTACCAGCTTTATTGTGATTAGCAAATTAGCTATGCAGATGAAGTGGAGCTGAGGTGTCAAAACCGATGGCTTCAAGAAAACATAATAGAAACTGTGTCAAATATGCAAAGTCTGATCTGGTGCACCTCCAGGGCCTTTTGTGGTTTGTTCTCATATCTATCCAATGAGTAGCATATCACCAAATTGCACTGTTTCCATAATTGTTTTGATTAGACAAATTACATCTGGCAAGCTGATTTTTCTTGGCACTGATTCTTATTAAAAAACAATGGGCCGAGAAGGGAAACAAGGAAAGCAGTTATGACGTTCTGAGAGAAATATGCTCCTTTGTTGACAAGTTTCCCAGATTTTTTTGTGCCTCTGCCGTCTGCCTCTCAATAAGTACCACCAGCACACACCTTGAGCTGAATCGACTCTTCTCTCCTCCCTTTTCCTCAGAGGTAGGCGAGGATGAAACGGCATAAACCACTCTGTTACCATCTGGGGTCTGCCTTCAATAGCTCTCCTGGTTTCTCAAAACCGTTTTTCGCTCATTAAAGCATCTTAGTATAAATTATGTCTAAGTCTTAAGTGTTGCTGTTGTCATGTATTTGTACTTCATTTTAATGCATGCAAGCAAAGAAAAAAGTGTAAAGCTGTCTTGAGTGATTTGAGTGCAAATGCAGGTGCTCAGATTTATAGTCATTTTAAATGTGGATTGATGTGCACAAAAAAACCCTCTTTTCCAAACAAACACCCTGTCCTGTCTATGACCAGCATGGCAGTGTGAGGGGTGCCAAGCTCAATCTGACAGTAATGGGGGAGGTGTCTCTCTGGCTAAAATGGATCATTGCACTCCAGCTCCCAGGGTGAGGCAGGAGATAATTTGTAGGGACAGGCTGAGTCTCAGAGTAGACACTGATTTGGTTGGATAGTCAGGGTCCTGGACAGATGCACAGAGCTTTGTTGAAGTGAGAGGGTTAACAAAACCCAAAAAGACATAAAAAGTCTGAGAAAAAACACTAATTCCTAAAATGACATACATTAGGTAATAGCATTCTTTAACCCAAAATGATCCAGAGCTAATTTTGTAGCAGTTTCCCACTGTTTTTAACCTTTCTTAAGTAATTTATTGCAACTTTTTCTAATATTATGCTGTGTATTTTGCTTTTTTAAGTAAAAACCTGGTATTTTCCTATATTTAACTCATTAATCATATCCTCCTGAGACCCAGCCATGCATTTTTGTCCTCTGTAGGGGACAACAGTTTCACAGCTTTACTTTAGAAAACAAAAATGCTGTCCACTGAAAAAGATATTCCTTTAAAAACAAATAAACAAGTGGTTCCATGCACAACAAACACTGTCCCTCACACGTATTGTAGCTTATTTGGCATGGATCTAGCTGATATCATCATGTCTGTGTGTGTGCTGATGTCAGCATATCAATTGCCTCTATATATATCTATGTGCCAAGTTTGGAAGTTAATTGAAGCAAAATTTATGTTTTTATAGACATTTGAAATATCACCCATTATAAGAAAATGGGGAAAAATACTTTTAAAAATTCATAAAACATTTTAACTTTGACCTGCTTTTTCCAAAATGTAATGAGATTTATTCTGGGTCGCTGGCAATCTATGAACAGCATTTTTTTTATGAATTCAACCAATAGTTTTGTTGCTAAAGTATTAACAAGCAAAGAAAAAGAAACAAACCAAACAAAAGCAATACCCCTTGCCTCTCCTTTGGGGGGGTGGGGTAGTAGAAATAAACAATGTGTCTGAAAAAACTGTTTCAAATCATGTCAATTACTCAATGTGAAAAAGCCAGAAGTTTACTTTCTTGGGTTTCAGGAGGATAAAGATGTTCATAAAAGCTCAAATTACAGTTGAGGGTTACTATATTAAAAAAAAAAAGAGAGAAAACTTAAGAAAAAGTGACTATTTCAGTGAAATCTGTCATTAACTGAATATAAATCAAGGCCCAATCCCAATGGGTCTTGCACTTGGCACTACCCCTTGAAACAAAGCTGCAAAGGGTTAGGGGTTGAACCCTTTGAGACCTGTTCCATCATCAGCGGTCAATGATGCTGCTATAAACAGATACAAAAATTTTTTCCCCAAAAGTATTCATCATGCCATCGAGAGCTGTAGCCGTCTCTGTTTGATGAGCTTTGTTCATCTTTTGACGGCTATCAACTATAAACCACAGAAATGGGATCTATAACACATTGAAATGGCACTAAACGGTCGATCAAATGATTAAGATGTTGACAAAGACAAGAAGTACATATAGTGTTTCTTTCACTTTTTGGCTGTGTTTACCTCCATCTTACTAATGATTCAAAGAGAATTATGGGAAATTTCTCCTACCCCTCCGTTTATAGTGTGGTCCTTGAAAATCCCTATTTTGAGGCCTATACAGCCCTCCACTTTAGCCCTTCCCCTCCATTGAACTGAGAATCAAGACAACACTACCCTTTCACGTGAACGTGCAAAACGGGGGGGTAGGATTAAGGGGTGAATTGGGATTCAGCCCAAGTGTCACCATCCACTGTCACTGACTGAACTCCATGGGATTTGTAGAAGATGATGGCTGATGGCGTTTCCACATTTATTATGCAACCTCTAAACATCCAAATGGGTCATATCTGATGACCATGAAAAAATAACAAACTGTATTTTACATAAATAATTTACATGTAGTGATAGAATTTGTGGATCAACAGGTATTAAACAGTTTAGATCAGTAGATAATTTTGGTCATCAGTGGCTGTTTGGGTTTTTATGGGTTAAAAGCATCAATTCATAATCATCCCTCTGTGATTTGTAGGTAGTATTGTTCAAGGAACTACATATGAGACAGACAAAAAGAGGTCAGTGAGGCTGTTAAACAAGCAAATTAACACAAACCCTAATAGCCCATGAGGATGTGGGGGAGAAAAGGTTTAACACTTCTAACCATTAAAGCGCTCGATCATTACTCTGTCGTACTTGTAGCTTACAAACTGCTACCATGAGCTCCATCTGGCAAAAGCTATGAGAACCGGAGCGATAAGGATCAGCTCTTACACTGGTCACAACCAACAACACTTCATTATCGCAAACAGTCATCCAGAAAACAATAAAGTAAAGAAATGGGCTGTGACTAAGCTGCTCCTGGAATATACTGTACTTTAGCTCTCGGTTTTAATCATGCTAGAAGCAATCATGGGACTTTTTAAGCCAGTACTTCAGCAAAAGTTCCTTCTTTTACTGCCTCAGAGTCATCTTCCAGTATCAGAGGTGATAAAATATTTAGATTTGTGCGACTCCTACATCTTAGGATTGATTATTCCCTCTGCTCTCTTGTCTAAATGAACCTAAGTCAGCCAGAGTTCAAAGGGTTTGTTTAGCACGCTAGCTTTGCCAAATGAAGCGGACATAGAGAAACCCTGGGTGGCAAGACGAAGTATAGAAGTAAGAAAGACATCCAATAAAAAGTTAAAAAGGGACTACCTCAAAGTTCTGCAGACTGGAGTTTGTTCTACCTCTAGAGGCCGGCTAAATAAACAAACAGAAACTATAGAGCAAGCACAAATATGGTGTGGGATATGAGCTGGAAAACAACAGCCAAGATAAAAGAACCTTTTGTGTGTGAGTTTTTGCAGCTTTCCAGTTACGCTGCTGGTCTTCCATACAGTAATAATCAAACACACCTCTTACAGCCTCATGTCCAAAAGATGAAAACTTTTTACTCATATCCCCTATGCACTTCATCTACAATAACGACTACAAGAGATGTATAAAGTACTGGAAAGTCCCACTTGAGTAGAAGTACAGGTACCCTAGCAAAGAATTACTTTGGTAGAAGCTCAAGTCTGAAGTGCTACTCAAGTTAAAGTCTTTAAGCATCTAGAATTTACTAAACTTAAGTATATCAAGTAATCCACACTTAAATGTACTCAAGTAATGAAAGCAGAATTATAAGTAAATGTTTATGTTAATTTTGTGGTGTCAACAGTAGGTGGAAGCTAGTGTCAGGAGCGTGAAAATCAAGAGACAATCGAGTAATGGAAGATACAGAGGCCTTCTCTGATTATTTTAATGTTCTGTCAACAAGACACAAGGTGTCCTACAGAGAATAGTTGATCATTAGTGGGGTGGGGTTTCCTGATCCAGACTCAATGTGGACTCAGTGGGTCACAAAGTCAACAAAATGGCCGAAGCTACAGTGGCTGGACATTGTTTATATTTTGTTGAAAAACCCAATGTTTACTTGGGATGCAAGAGTATAGGTTATCTAATGTTCTGTACGTATTATGGTTCTGGAGTCATGGTTCATGGTTTGGTTCAAACATAACTGGGAGGTGATGGAGAGTCTTGAGGCTCATTTATGTTCCTTTATGTAAATAGGTTTGTGAGTTTCTAACATTGTTATGTGTCACTGCTGTCATACTTTCATGCGTCCTGTACGTTGGAATCTCAATCAATCCACCAGAGGGAGCCACTCTTAACTACCATACGGGTCAAATACAATGAAGAAGAGTAAAGTTTTAGGAGCAGAAGAAGAAAGTCAATAATAACAAACATGGTGATGACAGAGGTTTTGCTAATGTGGATAATAATGTTAATATTGAGAAGGGTATTTGGACGTAGAAGGGCTCGACTCCAGCCGGGGTCCACCCAGTGGCTGGGGCCGGGGCTCACTGAGGCCAGCTATGCCGCATAAGGCTCTAACCAGGCTCCGCATCCGGCTCCAACTAATGACAGTAGAATTCTGTGAGCCAGTCATCTTGCAAAACTCTCATATAAACAGAGTTGTCCGGAAATGTCATTTGAAAATGACAAACGAGCCGTGAGAGGTGCACCAAACGGTACAACAGTATGACATGTACCACTGCACCTCGAACATTTCCATAAAAGAAAACCTCCAGGCATACAAATCCCTCGATGCCTATAACTTTGTTGCACCGGACACTTTAAGAGTAGGAATACCGTGGTAACTCCCACGATTCACAGGAGAAAAGTCACATCTGCAGCCATGTCACTTTTTATTAGTGAACATTTTGTTTGACCCTTCAGTTTAAGAGCACAAAGAGCACATAACAGGTTGGAATATATAACAAACTTTCTACTTTGTGGTCATGTCCAAGATATTGAATATAGAGATTTGTGTGCATGTTTTTTGTGTGTTGAGGTGTGCTGCCTAACAAAGACGAATGGCTTCAAATTTAAGCATCTACGGTTGGGTCTAAAATAACGTCTTTAACAATGGTATTGAATAAAAATGAAGGTTTTTTTTTTGTTTTGTTTTTTAGCATGTCTATTCTGACAACCCACAGCACAAGACATTTTCCTCCTCTTTTCTCTCTAGTCTCTCCAATCTCTCAGTTTACCTTGGGTGATATACTGTGTTTTTTTGGCGTGTCAACTCCAAAGTGGACTATACAACAGTGCCAAATACCCAGACCATATCCAGTTGTTCCACCAACACCTCAAATCTATTAGAGCCTCAAACTCGCTCCGTTTTCTTTTTTTTTTTTTTTTTTGCTCTCCTCAGATCTGGATTTTCAGACACATTAATTATCTTTCATTGTTTTACGTCTTGCCAATTATTTCCAGTGGATTACACAGTCTCTGTCTGATGTTGAACTTTTAGCGCTTCAATCACATTTTTCAAAGTGCCCAAACAGTCAAAGTGAAAAATTGCTCTTCTTAGATGACTCTCATCTCTCATTTTGTTCTATGTCATCTGTCATTTATACATCCTATCACCTCAAAGCAATGGGGCTTCCTGTTATGCAACATTACTGCTGACTGTAGAAGTAAAATATTTATCTGAGGGGATTGAAATCTTATGATGGAAATCTTAAAGGGTTTCTCAAAGCAACAGATTTGGATGGGATAAATAAAACCACAAAAAAAAAAAAAAAAAAAAAAAGACTTTCACGTAAAATAAAGCACACCCTTCACTGGAAAATAATTGGGTTTGCATTTCAAATACCTATTGTGGTCTTTTGTCCGGGCTATGGAGAGAGATCTCATTTTGGCTCAGTCACACCTTCATTTGCAAAGCTGTGGGAGTGACAGACAGAGACAAAACACACATACACACAGTTCTGGGTCTGCAGTGCAGTTGCCCCCCTGATGATTAGACGTAAGCTTGACTTAATAGATGTCGGAGGGGCTTCAGGTGTCCGTGCATTAGTCTTGTTTATTATGACTGACTGAGACTCAAAACAGGATCTTCTAAACACCCTTAAACATCTGCATTTTTTCCACTCGTGTCTTGATCTTTCTTTTTAACTCCCTGCCTGTTTATTTGCCTGCACCACATTCATATGCACCCCCCACCCCGTATTCTCCTTACTCTCTGCCTCCCTCTTCTCTTTCTATATTTTCCTTCTCTTTCTTGCCTCATACTTGTGATAAACTATGATAGAGATCTTCAACACAGCCCAAGCTCCCAACAGGCTTAACAAATCCAAGTGGAGCATTTTTCATGTCCGCGCTGCAGAAATGTGTATTGTTACCAGTGTGGATGTCAGTATTAACACAATAAAGAGAGTGCATAATGTTTCCTACAACTGAAATGTTTCATCACTCACATGCACAAATACATAGCAGTTCAGAATTGATGGTTGATGCACAATAGACAGTAACAGTGTTTCAATTTAATTACTGAATTTGAAGAGTAACAGACAAATTATTTTTGGAAATGTTGTAATCTATCTACGAATTATTTATATTTCTGACATAAGTAAATAAAATAGCAAGTTGCAAAATGATATGGAACAGGTTTATTGCCATTAAGTGAAGCACACGATCCCTTAAAGGGATAGTTCAGGATTTTTGACCTGAATCTCTATGGTATCCCCATCATCAGTGTCGTGCATCCACACTGACTGACCCCCGACAGTGTCCTGTGAGCCTAG
>JAPSES010000144.1:5704862-5716066 GCA_029822895.1 Maxillicosta whitleyi | reverse complement strand
GGGGGGCATAATGGATGAGTCGTCAAGCAGCCTCTCCTTCTACATCACTGTTTGTACACACACACACACACATGCACAGATACACACATATGTAACATATAAACATAGGACACTGACATGATGACAGTGCATATAACTGTAAGAGGTTCACACAAATGCATTTGGGAATACACACCTGCACAAACTGAATATATACACACTCATATAATCTTCAGGTATACTAACAAAAGGCCATGTGGGGATATGCACATACACCATGATATGCGCACACCCACTTTGAGTGATTTATTTGTGCCCACATGAGTTATAATTAATCACACGCGGATAAACACTCCAAATACAGATATTTACAGGAGTTGTCAGTTACACATAGACACACAGCACTGGGTTCATTATAACTGCAGCCTAGGCTAATGCCACAGGATCAATGACAGATCCTCTCTCTCCCCTCGTTTCTGTGACCCAAAAGCACCAGCGTGCTGCCATGCAGAGCACCCCGCAGCGTTTATTCCTTCTATGACCGAGCAGTAGCCTCAATAAAGCCCTTGGGTCATCCTGTTGCTAATACTCTACCTCAATATTTTTCATCCATCCCCCACATATATTAACGATCCCAACCTTCACACCGTTCTCCATTACGAGGGTCAGGAGGATTGCATTTGAAGGCAGCTACTTAAAGGGTTGATTACCTGCAGAAAACTGCGACAAGTAATCTGCTAAAAGATTTAATTTGTGTCATATTTCTATAAAAGAATTAAGTTAAACGGGGTTCATTTAAATGTATGCTTTCTCTGTGAAGAAATTCTGCACTCATATTGAGAAGCGCAATAAGTTAGAGTCCGGAGCATCATAAGCATCTGTAATCTGATTGCTGCGTATTTACAGTAACTGCAACAGATTATAGATGTCATGTTTTTGGAATCAGATTACTGTAATTCCATTACACCTAATCAAATACTCCTCCTCAGCTCTTCTGCGCTCACAGAAAGCAACATCCCTGACTGTCTTCATGGCGATGCAGGTCTGTGTGGGCAGAGGAGGAGAAGTATGGTCGGCCTCTGGTGAGTAAGGTGTGTATAGCTGAGTGGCCATCCATCACAGCCCTGCAGCAGAACGCTATACACACTCCATCCGTTCAGACCCGTTGTCTCATAAGGAGGATAAGGGATTGGGAAGAGACAGGACAGTAAGAGAAAGGGCTCATAAATATATTCCCTCAGGGTGGGGGGAGGATGCCATGTAAAATCCGCCAATATGAAGCTGGAGGAAAAATTGTCTGGCCTTTTAGATTGATGGACTGAGCTTCCCCGCTTGTAGTGTTTTTCTGCAGCACAATACACAAGGGTGTACGGCTATGATTACTTGTAGTCATGTGGCGGCTGGTAGTGGATGGCGGCTACAGTCTAAATATTAGGATTAATGATCATTCCGGTCAGTGCAGTGAAACATCATTCATACTTCTGCTATGTTGCAATGTCATGATGCCAAACAATGGCAGTATAGAGCACATTTAGGGACTGTAAAAATAAAATTTGTTCTTCTGATCTGATTTTAACACAGTACACTGTGACTGATATGATGAAAAAAAAAAAAGAGAGCGAGAGAACCAATGCTTAACTAGGCGTGTGGTAAAACAAAATCAATAAGGCTTATAACAAGGGCTTTCAGAACCTATGTATGTTTCTGCTGCTCATGCAAATGCATTCAGATGATGATGTGGGCAATAATATTTCACAGTGTCCACCCACTGGTCAGGACAGGTTAAATGTCTGTTCTCCCCCCACATAAAAGCACTACTCTACTTTATATGAGATCAATTGCTAGAGGTGATTATATGCGGGTGGCCGGGCTAAAACGATGACAGCAAAGAAATGAAGCAAGGAAATGAAAGACATTCCAAAGTGGGCGGTTCTCCCTACAAGGTCTCAAAGAGAGCCCTATGCAATCATTTTAATTGATAATCAAAAATGTACTGGCACCATAATGATTTCCCCGAAGACCCCACATGGGACAGTCATCGGACAACAAAATGATGCTAACTTGTATGTCAATGAAAAGGTCTTTACTTTGCAGGGGCAAGTGACAACGCTATTGACACTGCTTCAGAAAAACTACACCCGGGACTATCTATCTTCACAAGATGGCTGTTAGCTTCAGCTAAACGACAGCTTTAGTATAAACATGAAGCCAAAGATTAGTCATATAATCTGTCCAGGGTCTGTAGCAGCATGCACTGTGACTCAAACACATTAACACACACATATATAATATGACTAAAGAGTGAAGCAGGCTTCCATTGTCTTCTGCTGCGATGCTGTGTGAGCTGAATATTGAATGAAACAATAATATCATAGTGAAATACCATCTTAAAAAGCCCTGTCCCGAGTATGTACATTTCACGCCAAAGAATTTAATCTGTAAATAAATAAAGGCGGCTTATGTGTTATAGTGGTGGTTTACGGAAAAAGCTATTTACTCACTTGCGTCCATGATCAGTAATTTTAGCAAGTGACGAACAAACATGGGCAGTTGCTGGTGCAGGCTGTTGCTAAGTGAGCACTTTTTCAGGCGCCCTTGCCACTATGCATCTTTAGTGTCCTGTAACTAAAAACTGTCGGCTCTGTCATTCTCCAATACTGCCACTTCAGAGGCATCCATGTTTCACACTGTGCAATCTCTCATTATTGATCTGATCACACAGCAAAGGCAAATATTTTCAAGTGGACCTTTTTACTTTAACACTATCTTCTGTACATGTGCCTGTGAGGCTTAAGGAGGCCTGTGCCTGCCTATTGCCTTTTGCTTGCCCATGAAAGTCTGATAAATCGTGTCAGCCACATACTGTACAGGAAGCCTCAAAAGACAGGCATTGATTTTAAGCAAATCTGTCCGGACATCTCCTCTTTCTGGCTCGGTACACCTTTCTACAGCTAATGAGCAGCCGTCTTCATTCCCTGCCGAGTGAGACATTCTTTTTCATTCCTTGTGTCAGGAAATACTGGCGATTCATTACCAGGGAGGAGAGATGGAAGAGTGAGGATTGAAAGAGAAAAAGAGTATGATGGTTAAGCCTGAGCTTTAAGACAGACAACTATGTGCCCTAATCCCTTCTGAGCAGCCGTAAGCCTTCCGTTATCACTCGTTAGAATTGCGCATCCCTTAAACACATTAACTTAGGCCCTAATGCTAGCCCCTTTTGTATCATACTGCAGCTGCTCATAGCAGCCCGTCACTAGGCTAAGAGGGAGGAAACATGCTAATTGCTATCAAACACATTTAATTGGGTAACAAGGGTGTTTTTTATAATGAATGCAGAGTATCTACATTTTACAGTAATCAGCATTAACCTAGGAGGCTCTAGAGGCAATTGCAATTCCACATGATTCTACACACATGTCAGATGGTTTTGCATGATTAAAATCAGGCAGGAACACACACTTGCATATTAAATGTGGTGCATCGTCCTGTCTGACACTATGCCGGACCAGATCTCCCTCAATGCTGAACAGTTACACGGGACAAAAAAACAAAAACAAACAAAAAGGCTTAATTTTGAAGAATAGAATGAAAAAGACATTTATGTTGCACATACACTTAATGTTATTATGAATGTGTCTGACTTTTTCTCACAGCAAACACAGATACTCATCTCAACAGACTAATGGGTAAAAGAGAGCTTGTTTTTCTTATAAATCTAACATGACTGGAATCAGAGCTACTTCACCTGCACTGCACATGTTTAATTACATCTGCGGCTGTTCTGAATCCTCTGCTGAGTCAGAGCTCTTTTAGATGTATAAATGAATTGTAAATAAAACATTTTTAATACACTTATTACAGATCGTTCGTTTATCAGACAGGGGCCGTTGTTTCAAGCAGGTAAAATAAACATCTGCCCCTGTTTAATAAACGAACGATCTGTAATTAAAAAAAAAATAAATGTGATAAGCAATTTCTAATAAATTCACAATGTATTGTGAACCCTGAAGTCAGGGTTAGAAACAAGTAGCATTAAGATAAACTGATGGAATTTTTTTGTCATTATAATCATGTGTTGGAGGCTTCTTCTTTGGTCTAACACGTCTTCTCCTCTATGACAGTCAGTATTTATTCTGAAACAGACTGTTGAATACGCTGTTATTTAAAAGAAAATATAAACAAATGTTCAGTGACTCACAAATACAATACTCATACAAATACACTTAGTACCAATACAAAGGTGCTATTCATTATTATCTATTTTAATGTGATAGATCTGACACTGAAAGTAAGGAAGAAGCAGGACTAGATAAACCTTTGCTTCTGTCTGTTCCTTCTCAAACTGTGTTTTATGAGTTGATTCATATGTACATTTATGTAAAATGTATTTTGTTACTTTTTCTGTGATTAATGACCATTGATGGGTGCATATGAAATTGATTTCTTGCTTTTACAGTTTGTTTTTTAAAGTTCTTATTTTGTTTACATGTCAAAGTTTGAGACAAATAAAGAAATAAAATAAATGCACTGGCTCATTGCAACAGTCCTACTAGTACTACTTCATTCCTAAATACGCTTCTATGTGATTTTGTGTGCAAATACGTAGTTGTGGTTATGTTACACAGCCATCGCCTGTCATGGCTTCTTCACTTCCTTACATCCAGAGAGCAAACATCATTTGATTTCAGTGTTTTTCTTCTACTTCCACTGTAGAAATTCACTGCCCGTGGATAAATATGGCCCGATGCTGCTCTAATCTCCAGCTGTGTTAAGGGTCACACAGACGAGGAACGACCACAACTGGTTCACAACAAGGGATGGCTTGTTAGATATTCCAAATGCAGCACAGCTAAAATGCTTGGTGTTTGCTTAGACAGCAGATGACTGGCCTCGCTCTCTCGGCCCCTTGCTCAACCGACGCAGGATAGACTTAATTGCCTCATTAGCAAAAGGGCCAGTGAAGAGTCAGCCTCTTCCACATTGTTCAATGTCAAGAGTGCAACCAAGAGGAAAAGGTTAATAGAGTAAACAGCATCTCCCTCTCCTAAATGGAAAAAAACGTTTGTTTTCTAGTATGATGGGTCACCAGCCAAAAGATTCATGTTTCTGCGCGGCGACAGAATTGAACATGTGATTTCATGTTATCGGTCTAGCTTATAGTCTAACCCTTATTATGCTTAATTGTAGAGTATAGCACAGCTTGCTGTTGCTGCGTGGTAACTCCCAAAGCTGTCTTCTTTTTAAGCTCGTCCCCATCCAGAAGCAGAGTCATCATGCCAACTTTAATTATTTTAAGAGCTTGAATTTGCAAACTCTGCTATTTCCTCCTCCACAGAATCTTTGGACCCCAGACAGCAAATCAAGCCAAATGCTAACACTCTTGATTTCCCTCTTGAAAAAAAGACACACACACACACACAAAAAACATTATGTCTGCTGCTGAGAGAAAATGTGAAGTCCAAAAAACCCTCACATTTAATAACTTTGAGAAAGACATAAAACCCAGTGAAAACCATCCTTATCCAGCAACCATAATAGGACAATTTCATATAAAGCATGACAGCTTGGACAACAATTCCAAACCATGACAGGCATCCTGAGTGCAGCTGTAAGCTCCTGTCTGTCTTTTGACTGTGATGATATGATCTATAAGTTGGTCCTGACAAACAGCAGGACAGGCCATGCTAAAATGTGCACTAAAATAGTAATACAAAGAACGTCCAAACAGTATGAAGAACACATGACATTTTCATCGCTGCGTAGGCTGAGAGTTTTTGCCGTCTACTTTTCTATTCTCTGAGGTACTCTGCATAACTGTAGTCAGCTTACACATCCACTTCTACTCTACAGCTGCAGGGAGCATTCAAGTGTGTGAATGTGTGTTTACCTGAAAGAAACAAGGACAAACATACTCAGTGGGTGCTTTTGTTTTTAATACCCATGCAAAAACTATTGCTCCTTTCCCTGGTCATGGAGAAAATATTATAAGCCCTCTTTGGGAAAAGCATCATAGAGAGCCCTGCAAAGTATAAACACCATATTGGAGCTGCTGGTACCTCAGCCCTTTACTGTGGGGCATTTTCCATCAGACACTACATTAACAAATGTAAAACTACACATCTGCATGAGCAGCATAGCATAAAGGCTCCATTTCATCAACATGTTAAGTCTAACGAGACGGAAAAAACAAAGGTGGTGGTCCCATCTGTTGTGAACCACTTCACTGGGAGAAACGAAACAGAGTGAGAGGACAAGGGAAACTGCTTTTACAGCGTTGTACATAGACTGTACACTAAACCACTGTCTGAACTTCTTGATAAGCTCTAAAAACAAACTTTCTGTTGGGATGCTGAACCTTTTAGCTCATTAAATACTTCCCTACTCCTTAATGTATAAAACTGTGGGGACAGCTGCAAAGCAATCTGTGACATTATACTTAATTGTGCACAGCCTAGCAATTGATCAGTGATATCTAGTTTGCAATATTTTCAGTGTGGTTTGAAAGGCCAAATGGCTGACATTGTGGTTGGATAATTAAACCATCCATCACACAACATACACTACAAGAGAACAGGACTGGCAACCCAAGACTGAAACTCAGCTATTTCATTTTACAGTTACTACTGAATTATGATTACATGAGGTATGATTTTGATTAAGACAGATTTATTAGCAGAATGTTATATTAGTATAAAGCTTTAAAGGTCATTTCCAAAGTTTTGTTGCAATCAATAAATGTATAAAGACTACTATTTAAAGTTATTACACTGCTCCTTTTTTCTTCAATCTTCCTTTTTTTCTCACTCTCAGTATAGACGGCATCTGGACAGATGGCTGAATCCTGGCTTCAGCTATCATACATTAAGAGTGGAGGGGATCCTCCAGATGGTGTTTAGGTCTTGTGCAGGTAGCAGCTTTGTCCTCCACTACTCTAATCAATGGCCACAAAATCCCCTCCCTTCCAAACATCATCCATCTTTAAGTCTTTTCCAGGCCACTTGGTGATGACCAAAAGCGGCTAAAGATAAATGTCTGTGGGGCAGAAGGGCCTCTGCTGATTAAAGCTCTAACACTTTAGGGAAGACTGGAAAGCAAAAGAGGAAATGGAGTGAGACAATGGAGCATGCAGGTTCAAAACACCTAATGGAGTGTCCTGCTTGCTGGCTAATAGACTGATTCAAATTGAAAGAAACAGCAGGCGTCTAAATAGAGCGACGTGGAACATTTCCTCCTGTTCATTCAGTCAGCTCCCAATTGGAAAAGTGAGAGAAGAGGGACCGGGCCTGAGTTGCCATTGTTTCTTGCAGCATAGGTTCCTTTTATTAGCCTGCAATCAATTCTAGGAATTGGATTACAGCTGCATGTCATGTGGAGTGGAAGAACAGTCAATGTTTTGCGCATCTGCATTGTACCAGAATAAATAAAATAAATGTTTCATTTCAGATTTCCTTGTGTGCGAATGCTTTGAGATTTATGGGGATAACTCCTATAGTCGCAGTCTGGCTGTGAGCTGTAGTCCCCTGCTCATTCTCATCTCAGCAGTGTGACGCTGTGTGAATGTCCAAGTTGATATTTGGACATGATTATCAATAATCACAGTGTGAGATCAGGCACCACACCAGTTGGGGTCTGACAGGTGCACCCCATGACCAATTAAAGTGCTAAGTGGCTGAGAATAAGAAATGATCAATTATTGGCAGACAGTTTACTGGGGTTTTGACATTCTGTCACTCACCGAAAAACAGGAAGCTCGTTGTAGCGATGTCTAGAAATAAAAAAGATTCCACCAAAAATGATTTCATATCCTTTTGACCTGACATGCAATCTGCATGATTAGCTAGGTCAACTGTAGTCTTGTTAACTATCTTCCTGGCAGCAAAGAATATCTTCCACAGGACACGTTGGCCTGACCTCTACTGTAACACAACCAATGTCATTACTGTCCTGCTCATGATGTGTAAATGTTTTATCACTAGTTTGCTTTTCATTCCTTTGTGTCATTGATGTAAGCAGTATGCTAAGCTGCTTGAAAGTGAAAAACATCTCAGAAATAGGGATTTTGCTTTTGAGCTGTTTATTTTTCCTGCACAGTTGGATCACGGAGCTGCACAAAAACAGATATATACCTGGTTTCTGAGACAGATAACATAGATCAAAAGCATGTTGTGCTCAGAGAAGACAAGCATGCCAGCTTTATTCTACACTGCCAGTTTTCACTATGGCAGAAAGCACTTGAAAGCTCCACAACAGGGATGGGCTCACATAGATGATAGCATCTCTGCCCCCACCGCTGATAAACAAATCATTTTAAATGGTATTTTTACAAGATGTATGAATTTTGATCAACTTTGCTCCTGCAGCTGAATAGCACTCGGGTGGTGATAGATGAAATCCTATTTCTTCAGTGTCGATAGCTGCAAAAAATTAATATCAACACAGGCCTTCAGTGGGGCAGATCAATGGGAAACAATTCTATGCTCCACCTCGCCGGCATCAGCATTTATCGTACTGTTTTCTTTTCTCTTTGAACTCCTTATTGCTTGCATGCAACAATCATAGACCTTGATTAAAATACTTATGCTCATCAGCAGCAAATCACATCACATTAACTCAATAAAAACAATCAATACCAAGTAACCAATATGTGTTCTACGAATCCTCCCATTATAAATCCTTGCATTCTTATGATTAAAGACAGAAAATATGGGAATATGCACTTTTGGTTTCGAACAAATTTATCAGAACTCCTTTCCTATTTTCATGATACACATAAAAAAAAAAAAAAAAATCAGTTTTCCAGTTTAACAAAAATGATCAAATTCTCATTCTATTTAGAGCTATTTTAATGCGACGCATGTGTTTGTGTTTTGACTTTGTGCATGGAATGAATATGCTCATATAGTGTAATGTCATATGTGGAGTGCACATGTGACTCCAGTTAATGTGAATGTGAGCCTCTGCAGAACATCTGTCAAAGATTAGCAGTAAAGTGAAATAGGCAGTTCCTGTTCATACGTTCCAAAATAATCTGGCAGTAATTTTCCCAGTGAAGGATGAAAAGGGGGAGGGTTTATAGGTCAGAAACACTACACAAACCCAGCTCTGTCTAGGCATGTGTCTTGTGTTTTACAAGACGGCGGTGACAAAAGGCCCTTACAGAATAATGCTTGGACAGCTTGGAAATCATGGGTGTGGCAGAGGTGCATCATAAAATATGAAGGAACCCATTGAATCCAGGAAAAACTACAATCATTCCCAGTTATTTTTATCTCAGATGTCTTTTACAACCTGCCTCAACCTAGTGTTAGTAGGAATGAAAGCACTTACTGTACAAAGCAGGTACACTTTCACCGACAAACTATCTCATTCTAAGCAAGGCAGCATTTTACTGTGACAGAATAGAAAGACCTTCTGACTAAAAGCAACACAATCAATGAAACATGAAGAATCTCTCAGGTACATAAAAAGGACAGCTTGTTATTCGGGGAAGCACGCTGTCATTCAAAGGCCGCACACATCAGGGGAAAAGTGCTTGGATGGCAAATCAGTGTTTGTTAATGATATGGGTCAATTGTTTTGAGGGCACGAGGACCTCTGTGCTCATCTGTAGGCCTCTTCAGTCACCTTTGGTCGAGGTTTTGAATTCCAGAGTGCACTAGTGCCCTTGCTGAGCCATTCAGAATGGCCACTTTTGCTTTGAGTAATATAATCCTGGCTTGATGGAAATCTGTTTACACTTTGTTCTGCATGTCAAATCGCTGACATTGTCGGTGGAAGGGAAGTCATTTAACTATCTAGTGCAAAAAGCTGCTAGCTACTTGGTATTGTGCATTTAACAGCGGCAGCAGCGCTTTATGTCCTACAGCTCGGAGGCAGAATCAACTGGAGATTTACATTCAGAGTACATGAATGTATGATGATGTTTTGCATTGGCCCTTTTTGTTCATCTCTGTGCAAGAAAGCACTGGAATTATGTGTGACTGAATCACATTAATCAAGAAGTCTTCTGTCAATTAATCCAGCTGCCAATTACAGTCATAGTAGAGGTAATTTAAAGGTTTATGCTTTTACAAGGAAGGTTCAAGGTTAACTGTGCAAAAAGGCTTGCCACCTTACTGGCAAAAGCGTCAAATATTCTGCAAAGAGCAGCTGCCAAATTCATCTGCCATGCTCGAAAGAACAAATATTTTCCAAGCCAAAAATACATGTACATAGTAGATTCCTCATGAAAATGCTAAAGAATAGGCACAGAAGATCAAAATGAAGCCTTAATGTATGGTAACTAGATGTCAAAAATCGAAATGTCTCTGGGTATGTAGGAATGTCAGAAGTCTGTGGCTGGGTGTGTGTGGGAGTGTGATTTAGGCACAAACACATCAAGATGTCACTTCATAACCCCTGGCTCAGGAGGCTCCTGTCATCTTCACATTTCAGAGATCCTCTGCCTACCCCGGCAGACATGCTAAATATAGAATGGGGACAGAATTTCTGTTTGGAGCCACTGCTCTCTTTATCTACATCTAACACTTGCATAACGGCGCAGCAGTCTTCTCACCGTTTCACACATATATGCATGTAGACGCACACAGCCGCTGTATTCACACTAGTGTAAGGACCCCACTCCATTGTCATGATCACTGGGGTAGCCTTTTCTTACAGACTGATACAGAACCGTCTGTAGACTCCACAGCTGACAGGGTGCAGAGGCTCTGATCTCATAGACAATCAGCTCATTCTTTCCAATTACTGTTCTGTCAAGTGACTTAGACTATGTTATTACTTCTTAGACAGTCATTTTTAAATGTTCCTACTCAAATCATTTAACCCTGGTGCAAGGACAGATAGACCATCCATCACTAGTCTCCTTTACCTGGACCACTCCAGCCCTGCACAAAGCTGCACTGAGTTACTTCATTTGACCTTGTTCTTTTTCTTACTTTCTGTCTTCGGAGTTTCAGAAAGAAGCTACAGAACTCTCTATGGCAATTAATTGTGCTACTTATCTGTAATGTGAACAGTGGATATTACATCTCCAACAGATATTAAATTAAGGATGTCTCAGGACTTACAAGGCCAAAGCCAAATAAAAAGGAAATGAGCCCCTATTAATGACTATTGATTCTTTTATAATAAAACAGCCACTTCCTCTCTTTAGTTGGCCCTGGTGTTGATCTTGAATTAATACAGGCAATAACTTCAGCAAAATGTCCTTTAGTCCGGCAAAG
>JAPSES010000144.1:5682798-5698205 GCA_029822895.1 Maxillicosta whitleyi | reverse complement strand
AACGTTTTAAGAGACTCAGGTGTAATTGGACCAATATTCTGCCTGTTTGTAAATGTTTTGTGTATTTGTAAATCCACTGTGATCCAATAGTCATAATGCACATGTGTAAATCATACACTGAGGCATAATATTATTAAAATAGCACTTATATTTCTTGACACGTTTGAGGTTGTTAATAGTATTCACATTTTCCGGAAACTTTATAGATGTAAAAATTTTCATTATGCCATTTTACTTTTTTCACTGCTATCATTTTACTGATCTGGCCCACTTCCCATCAAATTGACCTTAGTATGACCCCTGAACTAAAACCACTTTAACACCACTGTCTTACATCACACACATTGTTGCCTTTAAAGCTGGAATAATTTGGTTTTCAGACACATTCCTCCTTTTATTCCTATTTATAGACATCAGTATCACCTTTGACCAGATGATTACATAATAAGTCCCAGTTATACTTAATTAATCAAGAATAAATCCTATTGTTGCAAATCATTACATGAGAAGAGGTAAAAATATTTTGTTCTAATCCAATTTTAGGGGCAACAATATATTAACATGATCTGTTTTAGAACAACGAAAGAGATATAAACTGATAAAGGAGATGGAGCGAACTCCTATTTTAGACCACTTTGTGACATCTCTGGTTCCAGAGTCCTGTGAACACAGCGCTCATCTCCTTGTACTGTTAAAACCATTGAGTTCAAAAGTGGATGTTCCTCTTCAATTTATTTATAAGCTTTTCGCAGGAAACATGAGGCACAGAAGGATGAGTCTAAAAACATGTTATCATGCTCTAATTAAAGGCGAGGCACACAAGTGAACTGTATCCTCCGAGCAGGCTGCAAATCTTACTCCAGTCTGTTGTAAATGAACATGTTGAACGGGAATGATTGAATGAACAAGTGAATAAATGAATTCAGCAGACAAAGCAATGAATAAACTAAACAAATATAATGGTGTCATTTGTGTGAGTAAAAAAAGACAAATTGATGTATTTTTTTGAATTACATGACTCTATGTTTGGGAGATGTAATAATGTTAAACTGTAGCCTGCTCCAGTCCAAGATAAACAGATCAATCACGTTTGAATATAATTTCCACCGCATCACACGCCGCATTAAAATTTGTTTTCCTCAACACTGGCATTTTCCACACCAGCAGATACAGGAAAATGCTGTTTCCTGCCTGTCTCTAGATACCATCCAAAAAGAAAAATCAACTAAATTTTTAATTAGAAAGGGTTGCTCTGTCTATTCAGACATGGTTTTTCTTTAGTTTGAGGGCACGAATAACCACCACAACATCACCACCGTGACGTGATGTGTAACGTGAGATGGGAAGTCCTCGCAGTCCTGTCCGTAGAACAGACCTGTCAAACTCATTTTAGTTCAGGGGACTCATACTCATACCCAATTTAATCTCAAGCGGGCAGAACCAGTAAAATAATAGAATAACATCCTACAAAAATGACAACTCTGGATATTTGTCTTTGTTTTAGCACAAAAATATAGTGTTTATATAATGAAAATATTTATATTTGGAAACTATCCTTAGATATAAAAAGTGAGATCATCTGAGTTTATTATTGATCCATATGCATAAACAACTCACAGATTACAAAATGCACAAAATATTTGCTAACAGGCCAAATATTGTTAAAATAATCCATATTTTGCTTGAAATGTCAGGTTGTTCATTAGTTATTTACATTTTTTGTGAAAGAATGGTTTGCAAATGTAAGCATTTTCATAATTTCATTTAATCCTGCAGTTTTTCATAAAAGGGGGGGAAATGAAGTTGTCATTATTTATTGTTTTTTATGCAACTACTTTACTGGTTTGACCAGCTGAAGATCAGACTGGGTTGTATGTGGCCCCTGAACACACATGACTGTTAATATATTCAGGGTGATTTTTAGATCGGTCCCTTTGTTGGACCACATTTGACCTGCAGGCCATATGTGTGACACCCTATCCTTAGGGATTTTTCCCCCTTGTTTTTTTCTATGTATTTATTTATTTTTATTAAATATCAGTAAGGGAATACATCTATTATTGTCAAACCAAACTACTGCAATCAGCGAAACTATATATATACTATATAGTACATTAAAGCCACAGCGAGCATTTTATTTTTCCGTTTTACTCCATGAGGACAATGTTTAATGACAGATAAGCTCATACGAATGACAAACTGTAGGAGTAGCATGACTTGATCGCTCCCACCACAGTCAAGTGAGTAATGTAAAAGGAGAAAACAATCTTCATGTTCATTACCAGGACATTTGAGAAGCTTTTGTGGGGAGCTTAGGACACCAAATTAGCTGATTAGCCTCGGATTTAAACGTAAATTGAATGCCTTCTTTGTCATTGATTGCTCTGCCTCACCAGGTTTATTGACACGGGATGGAGCGTGTGACTGCCTGTTTATGTTTAGCAAACAAACAAGGCTGCAGCTCGACTGAGGAACCAACCGAAGAGGGAAGAGGGGGTGCAGGTGTAGCTAATTTTGACATTCCTTTGTGTCGTCGCCCCCCGCCCACCCCCCTTCACCATCCAATCAAACCTCAACTATTACTTGCGCGACCCTTTCCTTGATGAAGTGGTCTCCACCCTGGTCATTGGGGACTGAGCGATGTGAGCCATATGGTGCTGGAGAGAGAGTGTAAATCAGCAGACGCTCTGCATCACTCTGTATGTCAGGAGTGGGTGTAGCTGAGGGGGGAATCCATCTTCCACGCATCTCTATTCATCACTTGCAGAAATGGCAGATCATGCAACTTTTTCCAGTTGAAAACCACAGGGCATAATTCAGAAAAAACCCTTACCAATCAATAGATAGTATATATCCATCGCGCTGAATAAAATATGACCTCGGAGACACGATATAAACCTGAACTCAATGGAAACTCTGCACAAAGAGGTCCCTCTGCCTCTTGTTCCCATTATAAAGGGCAACTGGGCAAACTGATACAGTGTGTTAAAGGGTGAAGGCTTCTTTTGTCATATCAAGAAGCTTTAGAGCAAACCTCTTCCATTTGTCTGGTAAATGACTGAAGGATGCCCCCCCCCCACCCCTGTTCCCCTATACTCTCTCAGCCTGCAAGGTCAAATGTGTGATTGCTTTTCTGAAAGGGGCATTTGTATCAAAAGTTTCTTCACTTAGCAAAGGCCAAAGTGATTATATGTGAAATTTAGGATAATCTCAACAAAATAAAAGGGAGGCTTCATCATCTGAAACATCTAATGTGGAGACTAGAATGATTATGTACTAATGGATACTAGTCAGAGATGAAGGTGGGAAAATGTGCAATTTCTAACCCATATTACCCTTATTTTTGTTGCAGTTCCCAAATGGATTTCACCTTTATTAAATGATTTATCACCATTTATTATATATATATATTATCCACTGTATTTTATGGTTCTTTCAATGAAAATCAAGTATTTTCTTATATTTAATTGAGTGATCATGTAGATGTTCATTAAACCTCAGATTAAAGGAAAAAAGTAAAAAATATCAGTAACTTAGCATAACAACATGACTTCATCCACTGTCATTGATCCAACTCCATGGGTTTTACTGGTGAATCAATTTTGTAGAAGATGACAGTGTTTCCATGGTAACTATGGAGCCTCTGAACGTCCAAATGGGTCACGTCTAATCACCATGAAAAGACGACAAACTGTATTTTACACCAGTTATTTACATGGATCTATAGGATTGTTGTTCAACAGTGCAGATCAGCTGATGCTTTTTGTCGACGGTGGATGTTTGGATCTTTATGCTTTAAAATATGTGACACAAAATCACATATATTTACATAATTCTGTAGCCTCTCTAGCCCTGTTGGCCCTCGTATCAGGGTAAGCAACTGTTCTGTGTGTGTTGCCATGGTAATGCTAGGTGTTGCATGTACCAATACACATGCTATACATCCATGTAACCAGAAGAAAATCGGATAAAAGCTCAATAACCCAATTTACACAACCCAAACAACAATCACTTAAATGGACGAGTATGTAAAACAAGCTAACAGTCCCAGACCATCGAACGTCATGAATAATTTCATTAAACAAAAGACCAATGAGACAAACTTTACACCACAAAGCTAATACTTGGCTGATGTGCCCTTAAGCAAAGCACTTAACCCCCCATTTCCTCCCGGGCACCTGATATAGGAAGTTCAGTGCTGTAGTCTGCACTGTGTGGTGTGTTCCTGTGTGTCCTATGGTGGGTGTGTGGTGCATGTACTGTATATGGACAATAAAGGATTTTAATCTAATTAAAAAAAAAATACTAAGCAGATCCAATTATACAAGAGTTATTTCTTTACCACTAAAAACACAAATTTTATCTTAACTTTGCTGTTTTCTGATCATAACTTGGTTTTATGGGAATTAATTAAACTTTTGTTATTGTTTAATACATTGTTTTGTGTTACATTGAAATGATTGAAACCAATGGCCCAGGGTTCAACAACTTTAAGCCTAAAGTCGTCTTTAAAATATAGCAACAATAATTTAATGTATAATTTAACATAAAAAAAACCCAAAATCAATTACTGATATAAAATGTTTAAAAATTATTGAGCCACTAATTCGTTCAATAATTGCTGTAAAATACAGTTTATCATCTTTTCATGGTCACCATGTATGACCCACTTGGATGTTCAGAGGCTCTTGTAGTTACCGTGGAAACACTGTCATCTTCTGCAGCATTGATTCACTACTAAAACCCATGGAGTTGGATCAATAACAGTGGATGGAGACATGGTTCATGTTTAGTTACTGATATATTTTACTGAAAAACTCACTTTTTCTTCAGTTTTCTTTGTTTCTGATACAATAACCCACAACTATACTTTGAATTTTTATATATTAAAAAAAATCTGCTTGATCAGTACATTAAATAAGGGGCAAACAGGTGATTTTCAGTCAAAACTGCAAAATACAGATCAGAATTTTACAATAAATAGAAATAAATCACCTGAGAATGGATAAAAAATAGAGGAAAAATTAATTTAGGAACTGCCACAAAAGTAGCACTGTCTTTATGAGTTTAAATTTTATATTTCATAATACCCTAAATATTTGCCCATGTCTACAATTGAGGGTTTAATTGTAGTTTTAATTAATTGTTGTGCAAAATACTGATTATATGTGCCCATATTAATGAAACATGATGATAAGGAGGCTCTTTGGTTAAATTAGGACCAAAGCCCTTTTACGGCACACAGAAAACCAAAAGGATGAAGTAATGTTAGATTACCAGCATGCTGTGAGTGTAATCACCCCAGAGCTGCCAACACAAACCAAACCTAAACAAACAAACAAGGAAAAACGGTATCAGTCACAGACAATTCCATGCCCTGAGCTGGAGACTATTCTAAAGCCCAGGCAATTTTCCAGTGCAACTATGGGCTGAGGCGTGACTGATGCAGAGACCAGTGGAGCAAGATCATTTCTTTGACATGCCCTACCAGGAAAAAAAAAAAAAAACACAAAATGAAAAGTACAGCATAAAGCAACTCTTACTGGGCAACACGGACCATGTGACACACCCATCTCACTGTGCAGGGATTTCTTTTAATACAGATGATCAAAAGACTCCGAGGCTCACTGAGGCGTTGTGATGAAATACCAGTGATGCTCTATAAATATGATTTTTTTTCTTCTTTTTTTTAAGGTTAAAATAAAAACACATTTCTCCTTCTGCTGACTCTACACTGGCACTGTGTTCTAACAATTACAGGAACTGGCTGCCAAAGGAAGGAAGACAGGTTTCCATCTTTCCACCTTTCCTCAATAGTATACAAATACACCTGACCCCGTCTGTCTGAGCTTCGATGTGCATGCCATTTGGACTCCTTAGCATTCTCAGGGTGAAACTGCTAATCACACTGTAAGGATTTCAGGTCTATCACCAGGATTTCCACTCTGACAGAAATCAATCAGTTGATCATTGCATTCATACGGAGTTCCAACTAGAACTGGATTTCAGAGAAGTGTCAGAACTGTTGACATCTAAGCACAAACAAGCAGACTTTTGCGTGGTGAAGACGTCTGTCCGACAGAATTCAAAGTTATGTGTGATACTGATTTTCCAGGGAAGTCACGCACAGAACGTACGTCAGGCTAACAAAAGTACTAAAGAATGAATGAATTAACTACAAAGCTCATTGTTTAATATATGAAGAACTCCTTTCCAAAATGCTATTTTCAAAAATGAAGTGTTTTTATTGTCTTTCTCTGTCAATGTCACTGAAATTTATGTTATAATGTTTTAAATTGTTATGGAAATAGAAGATAACATCAACCTAGTTCCAATTTTCCTGATGCTATCTTAAAATGAGATTGTAAAAAATAAAATAAAAAATTGTAGTTAAATTTTTGGAAATGTATTGGCAGTAGCTGCGCCAAAAGTTCTGTTTGGAATCATCCAAACAAGGTCAGAACTGTCACAGTTTAGTCTAATATACTTATACCTTCATAAGCCTCATAATCAAACACACACATAGAGGAAACTATCTCATTTCAGCTTCAAATGTCAATCTTTTCATTCCGAGTTGTGTCCAGTGGTGAAAACAGCAACACTGCTTTCAACTCACTTTCTTTGACTCTAAAAGTTGTTTCTTTACAGTTCTCATCGCTTTCATTTTGTCACTTTCTATTGCTGCGGTCAAAGGCAGATTAAGTTGAAGGTTATTCTATAAGAAACAGTAAAATCTCTCATTAATGGAATATAAAAACAAACAGTTATTAATCAAACTCCGTGGGTTTTACTAGTGAATCAGTGTTGTAGAAGATAATAGAGTTTCCATAGTAACTACGGAGCCTCTGTCCAAATGGGTCATATCTGATGACCATGAAAAGATGACAAACTGTATTTTACGCCAATTATTTAAATGAATTACTAGGATTATTGGATCAACAATTGTTAAACAGTTTAGATCAGTAGATGGTTTTGGTTGATGGTGGATGTTTGGGTTTTTATGGGTTAAAGAACAAATTTAACCCCATCATTCTGGTAATATATGGTGGTAGCTCCTGCAGCTTCAGCCAAAGGCCTTGAAGGTGCGACTCTTGTCCGTCTTCATTCTCCACCTCGTTCCTCACAGACAGGTTTATTCATGGTCTTCCTAACGTGTCCTGACTCAATCTGACCGTGTGCACGGCAAGTCAAGACTAAGATGGGCAAAGTCATCATGAGTGTAGATCAGTGCGGGACTAACATTAGCAAAAGGAAAGAAGGCGGGGTAACCTCTGGTCTCCAGGGATAGTTCGACTGCATACGAGGTGGAAAGCTCAGCCCTGCATGTGTGGTTTCCAATAACACAGGTAATGAATATGATAATGAAGGCTTGGTTGGTCTCAGATGCCAATCATGTTAGAATCAGTTAAAGTGGCACATGGTATGGAAACGATCACACTTGAGTTGATGCAAATGCTCCAGAGACACCGGCAGGAGAAACACAATCAAACACAGGCAGGAGTCCCACAGTCCTCCGGGATGCCTCGTAGCTACCTCTAAATAGAGATTGTTCTGTTTCTTTCCACAAAATGGGCAAAATGTTTGCTTTTTTTTCCTTTTTTGTTTGCTTTAAAGCAGTGTTTCCCAACCTTTTTTGGCTTGAGTACCCCCCGAGCCTTCTTGTCACACATATGCATCGATAATTCTCCAAAAATAGAGCATAACACAGTGGTTATTAGATGAAAATCATTTTATTTAATCTTCTTAAATTGAACATAAACTTGTCTGGCTTTCTCTCCTTCTTTTTTAGCATCAACTTAATTCAACATATTAATAAAGAATATGTTTTCTTGGAATAAAAATAACTGACCACAGCAGACATTCTGTTGTCATATTATGAATATTACGAGTTTTTGGACTACAGTTTTTGCCTTCTTTAAAAAAATAAAAAATAAAAAAAAAACTCCCCATGCGCTGCGTACCCCCTGCAGTACCTCCGCATACCCCTGGTTGGGAAACACTGCTTTAAAGGATTAAATCACATGCACAAACCACACAAATAGAACAGAACGGTTCACGGATTCATGAGTGTAGTTTCACAAAAATATTAAAATGAAACTCTGGATATTTTTATTTCTAAACCTACCATCTATGTCGCGTATATAGTGGAATTATTCAGTGCGGTGGACATGATTTAAGTGGGTTAGGCTCTGTGATCTCTGGGTGTCTCATTAACAGCATGTTTTATTTGTTTCTGCCAATTATAACAATAACGTATTAGGCTTTTAAACATTTTTACATGTCAGTATATAAATCACATGTGTAAATCATAACATTAATGAAGGTTAAATTCCAGCAGTCTTCATGCTGGTTCACTGTCACATCCATGGCTTAACGACACACTTGAATAAGAGGCATTTTGGTGCCTTCATATTTTTTCAATGGGCAGTAATAAGTCATGATTTTCCAAATAACTTAGCTTACTGTAGAAGTATGAGATTTTTAGGGGTGATTTAATCAGGTCTGACAAAGGTCTTTGGCTGTTACTCTGAGTCATCATTGGTTTTTATTATAACTGCTGTAAATCTAAGCTGACCACACCTGTGGTCCCTGCAAATGAGCGATCTAAATCTTTTAAAAAGCCACATTTCGAGGCTACATACTGTCAGTGTTTGGTACTAAATCTATCTTATGAATTGTCAACAGATAATTATGTTCTTTCAAGTACAAGGATTATTCATCGGCAGGTGAGTGGTGAACAGTTTTGTATAATTCACTTTTTGTGTGCATTTATGTGGCATAAATTCTCATCAATTGCAGTACATATAAGTTAAAAGCCTGTACTTTGGTGCGACCGTCTGTAAAACAGCCCATGGTTTTACATTTCAATGAAAACTGAAAAACACTGAATAAACTATCCCAGGATGAGACATAAAATATACATGTTCAAACTGAGTCATTATCATCATGTGCATGTAAATGATGAAATTCTGTTGTTGTTGTTTCTCTCCATATTATCGCGCTGAACTAAAAAAAAAAAAAAAAAGTGGTCACAGGGAACAGAGTACAGTATATCTTAGCAGAGATATGATTGCATCTTGCATCAGCTCTCGAGATTGGGGGGTTTGTGCACTGTTTACTTACCAGTGAAATACTGCTTGTGACACATTTCTTACATGTAATGAGCTTGGACACCAAAGTGGGGTTTTATAAGAAACAAATTACAACCTAGCATGCACCTGTCACTTTGCTTTAGTCACAAGGGCCACCCACTAAATATCACCTAGCTCATTACTGTACAAAATACTATGGCTACTGAGCATGAAAAACCCATCTATGGTGTGTTTCTAATAAAGACATAATAATGTAAATGTTCTGCAATGGGTGCACTTAACATTTACAGATGTATATACAGTTTAGTGTAGCATTAGTACCAAGGGTTGTATAGCACTGTCTGTTTTTATGTGATATACAGAGAAATATATTTGCTGTAGTTGCATTGTCGCAGGAGGTGAATCCTTAATGCCATTTTGTAAAATAGTAAAAGCCGGTTTTACTGAATGTACACTCACTAGATAAGGTTAAACAAGGTATTTTTGAACACAACATGCCCTGCAGGGATAGATGCCATTTATGCATGACTGAACTGGTCTGCACCATGAAGGGTCAGCTGCTGCACTGTAGGTGGATAGTGTGGCTGTATTTAATGCATCTAACACATGTGTTTATTAAATAAGATAAACAATGAACTTAAGTGAATTAAAAGCTAAATGCTTTCCAGGTCTGCTCCAGTGGGTGCGTTCACATGCTCTGCAATCTACTTTGATCACGTTCCAACACTGTGAGCACTTGCTGCTGTTTCATTGGAAACACAAGTTGTGGATTCTGACTCACACAATACTGACTGATTTGTGGATCCACCAAATGAATTTGTTGAGTTGATGCCAACTGTGCAGCCTCTCTGGCTTCTCATTCTGTCACAACCTCTCTTGTTTGCAGAGCGCTGTCTTTCGTAACTTTCATTCTCCACTAGTTCATGCCGGGAGCGGAGGACATTCGCAGTCATAATGAGTACTTGTAATATGTATGTTATAGTTGAGGTTGACTCATCTTCATAAAAAGTTCTTTCTACTCTTCTACATGATTGTTACAGCCTCTTTGTAGCTAATGTGTTGTTAATAATCTCATGGAAAGAATAAAAGCAGGACAGGTTATTAGTGATTACACAGGGAAAACATAATCTTGTGCATGAAGCAGAGGCTGTGGTCGTGGCCTTAAAATTAAATGAGAAAATAACATGTTCTGCAATGGGCTCACACTGCATGCGGTCGCCTTGACAACACAGTTAACTTGAGCATTGAACATGGATGGTGAAATGACCTCTGTACTGCCGTCAAAATTCAAATATGAAAATGCCATATGGCAACCATAATTATACCTGTCATATCTAGACCTAAAAATAGCTTTCTAGATACACAACAGCTATGTTCGCTTCATATTCTCTTTTTTCTCTGCAGATAAATAGGTATATCAGGAAACATCACTGAGCTGCCTTTCAGTTTTCTTAGAAGATGCTATGATCACACAGTCATACTTTTCCACATAAAACTATGATCAAGGCAATTATAAGATTAAGTCATCTGATTATTTTAACCCTTTTACAACCACGGGGATCACCGGTGACACGGCGGCGCATGTGTATTTCAAATTACTATAACCATTCGTAATCATTCAAACTGCCCCTGAAAGGTAGAGAGGAGTTGTTTCAGCATCTACAACTGCTAAAATAATTATTAAAAAAAAAAAAAAAAACACCTGACAAATATAACTGACTAACAAATATAAACAGCCTGTAACATGGACTCAGAAAACCCCAGAAATGTAAAACTGTCTGAGTTCAATCTCAGATCGCAATCTCAGAAATGTTCAATGGACACTTTTCAAAAATGTATAAAAAGAAGAAAATTCTGTTCTGTTTTTGTCCTTTTCTTCTTATAACACACAGTTTTAGGTATTTAATTACATAAGAATGACAGATTTTGAAAGTACTACTTCTCCTGGAAAAAGGGTGTTTTTTTTTTTTAAATAATTATTGAAAAAAGTTGAAAAAAAAAAAAAAAAAAAAAAAAGACCAGGCATTTTAACAAATATATCTACAATGTTGCTAAGTGGATGATAAGTTAGTGTATCTGAGTGTATCATACAGCTGAAATTACACAAAGTGGAAAGAATGTTTTCAACGGCTGTTTCTCCTCATTTGGGAGGATGGAAGGATATGTTTAGAGGTCAAAGAATGAATTAATCAGACGAGAGAAGAGTTGTGTAGATTTAGAAGGAGGAAATGATGGTTAAGCAAAATTGATATGAAACATGTTTGGGTGTGAGAGCGGAAAAGTACACACAGATACAGCGAGAGGCAGACTGAGATGTTTCTGTTGCGGCTCTGGCTTCTTAATATTTGTGTATGTGTGTAGTAGAAGAGAAGGACGGCTCTTCCCTGCATTAGCACTGCAATGTCAGTAAGGACTAGTGTATATCACTGAGTGTATGAATGGATTTTTGCACAGCTCCTGCAGGAAACTATTAAAAAGTTTGGCTTACAGTTCATTAATTTGCTGCTGACTGAGTCGAACTGAAAGACACAGGATACTGTAAGTCTTCTAAAAATAACACCTCTACAAATCTGTGATACGCCTCCTCTTACAGTTTTATGTTTTTTCCTATCCTGCCAACTTGTGTCCATTAATTTTTTTAGATGTTGAGGTAAATTAAGTCAGAGTGAAACAATGCCATTTAAGTCCATGGGAGTAGTTTAAAGGTGGGACGGTACATTCACACCACACTAACACATGGTGCAATTTGCCAAAGTGCAAGAGTGCATCTGACATGTTCAAATATATTTGGCAAAAAAAAAAAGCATGAGGGAAAAGAAAGATCAAGGCCGAGCACCAGTTGTTAAAAATAGCTGCCCTCCCCGACATTTTTCTATACCTTCCAGCGTTTTCATCCTAATAATAGCAAATAAATACACATGGCTCTGGGCCACTGCAAACAGAGCAGGGGAGGCAGACCAGCATGCCTAGAGGACAGATGCATGAGGTTATGGTAATGCTTTTGGAAGAGAAGCTTCCTCCTCAGGACATACTACTCACTTCATGCAGTCCCTTAGCCCTCTTAATGAGCTCCAGCAGACAGGGATGTATAAGGGAACAGGAAAGCAAAGATGGCACAGTAATGTATCACTTGCTTGCCCACAGCAAACAACTATCATTCTCAGACATACCATAAAAAATGTCTTGTCCTCGGGTCCGGGTCGCAGGTTGGACCAGGCCTTCATTACAGGTGAGTTCCTGTCGTTGTTTGGATTTCCTTGTGTTTTGGATGGTTGATGCCTGCCGTGCTTGGATCCTCAGAGGCGTTTGAAGGGCTGAGGTCTCCTCATGGATTAGAAACTGTGAGGATACATTCCAGGATAATACCCGGCTATGGCTGATTGATTATATACACTCAGGTGGAGCTACCATTTTGCTCGCCATAATGCAAAGCGGTACGTGGTCGGTCCCCATTTATGTGTATGGGATGTTGTTTGCTGTCCTGGTCTAGTGAAACATTTTGTATGACACTCAAAATGGAGCAATGACAACTGGACGGAGATCATTTTAGGATGACTTTCAGCAAAGTCACTCCCTCTTTTCGCTGTAGAGTTACAGTATAAGACTGCTCTGGTGTCCGCTGTCCTCAAGTCTGCTTTCAGTCAGTGGCGGTTCATCAATAGAGGGCGCTAGGGCACAACCCTACCTGTCTCATGTGAAGAAGAAGACAATAGGAATCACCTAAAATCCTTTTACAAAAACATAGATATTTAAATAAACAAGTAATACATGATACAGCCAGTGTATAAAAGTACTGTGTATAATCTGAAAGTGTAGTTAAAAATGTTTGTAGTCGTTTAATGAGCAGCCAAGTCACATGTTTCCTGTTTGGGGCGTCACCGTAGAACTCCGTAGACTCTTAGGGTGCACTCACACTCGTGTTGGCCAGGATGGCCTAGTTGGAGCCATCCAGACTTAACAGCAGGGGTCTAATCCTGGGTCAGAGAATTTGCACTCACATTAGCAAAAACCAGCCCCGTTCCACACAGTCAATGTCATCACATGTAGTGACCGTGTGTGATCTAATTTGCATAATGTGATGTCAATTCAATGACAAATTTGGGGAATATGGTCATCTTGTCCCTGAGGATGCAGTTGAAGTCTTCATAACACGGAAAGTGATCTACTTCTTCAGCCGAAGAACCAGAACGCTGGACCGATGCCTTCACATACAGAGACTGGAAACACAACTTTGTTCCTTTGTCTTTACACTGAACCACAGATCTGTAGAACCGTTCTCCTCCAGTTGTTGTTATTGTTGTTGTTGCTAAAGTCTAGTGGAGTATATGGCGGACTCATTCTATATACATCCACAGTTGCATACGTCATTGTTTACCTCTACGTGCATGTTCACGCAACTGGACTTTAGCAAATGTGCTGGCTGACCTCTTCTAACCCGGCCAAGGCCCTAATTGTTCTGGACTTTTTCTGGGCCATTTTTGCACTTAGACTAGGCACAAAGTCCAGAATTTGAAGCCAAATGGGCCTAGATGCAATGTGAGATCTCAGATTGAGTAAGCCCTTAATGGATCCTCCTCCAATAAAAGGGATAGGAGAATAGGTCATTAATTCATCCCACTACTGCACAGCTAAATTGTTGAACATTTCAGTGGTTAACACAGTGGACATCAGTGCAGGGAGGAGCACGATCACTTCCCAATATGAGTGATATCAGAACACGTTCATCCTTATGTTGATTTTCTCTTGTTTTTAATGGCATGTGATCGACTCACACTACCTTCACCCTGGTCTAAATGCATTGTCCATACTGTGACTGAAAACACATACTGCGTACTTTTATTTTGATTTCAATTAATATTTCATTATAGTGGTGCTTGGACTTTAGTGCAGGGGCATCAAACTCATTTTAGTTCAGGGGCCACATTCAGCCAAATTTGACCTTAAGTGGGCCAGACCAGTAAAATAAAAGCATAATAATATATATAATGTTAACTCCAAACTTTTCTCTATGTTTTAGAGTGAAAAATGAAAAAAATACATCATGAAAATGTTTACATCTACAAACTATGCTTTAAAACAATGTGAATAATATGGACAAAATGAAAAAATAAGTGTAATTTTATCAATATTCTGCTTCAGTTTATCATTTTCACATGTACTTTATAACATACAGATCACAGTGGATCTACAAATACACAAAACATTCAATAACAGATAATAATACTGTTAAAACTGCACTTAAGACATTTCAGGTTGTTCATATTTCCTTACATTATTCACACGTTTTACAAAATTGTACCTTTTTTTGTGTAAATACATGAAAACATTTACAGAATTGTGAGTATTTATTAGATATTATGATAGTATTTTACCAATTTGACCCACTTTAAATTGAATTGGTCTGTCTATGGCCCCTGAATTAAATGATTGTTAATATCTAAAGTCATCACAAGGGCCGGACTGGACCCTTTGGCAGGCTGGATTTGGCCCCCAGGCCGCATGTTTGACACCCCTGCTTTATTGTATCCTTATAGTGCAGCTGAAGGGGATACCGCACCTCACCAAAACATAATTTCATCAATCCAACTTGTGCCTCTGCAGCTGAAACGTCTTCCTCTTGCTTCACTGTGGCTCCATGCATACTCCATTGACTCTCAGCTGGGATTTTTCAACCATGTGCTCAGTTTCTCTTTTGACAAAGGTGGACCTGTGTGAGCACACATTGTCTCAGCTGTGGCGTGTGATTTAGCTGCTGTTAGACTCACTGAGCTGAGCCGCTGAGCTGTCACAAGAACCGCACCACATCTGGTCACATATAAATCTACAGATGGATTTTGAGATTAAGCCTTCTGCTGATCTCCCATGTTTGCCTTGTTGTCCATCTTGTTTATCCTATAGATGTCTTATTTGCTATGAAGGGTACGATTAAAATAAAGCAAGGCAATTTATGAGGAGCAGATGTGTTTGTTTGCAGGACCTGAAGTGCTGACCCTGTTGACCCTGCCGTCGTGCTGTTTTTCCACTTCACTACATGAAGTGACAAACAGATAAACAGATGTATGAGGCACCGGAAAAGTTAAATGATGGTTGAAAAGTGGCTATAAAGTTGAAGGCTTGCATTAACTTCCTTTTTTACAATCCTTTTCCAGAAACTGAAAGTATGTACATTTGGAAATGTTATTAACCCTTCATAAGGCACTTACAGAAGTACTCTGAGAGTCCACATTTCAACTTCAGTGTGTTATTAGAGGACCTAGCAAGACTTGATTACTTGATTCATTTTTTTTTTTATTAAGTTGTCATATTTGTGGGGCG
>JAPSES010000144.1:5611982-5649817 GCA_029822895.1 Maxillicosta whitleyi | reverse complement strand
TACATGAATTCATTTAGAATTCATGATCTAATGCCTAATGTTCAGTGTGTGTGTGTGTGTGTGTGTGTGTGTGTGTGCGTCATGTTTCGGAGGGTGCTGAACACTAAAGCGAAAATCCAAAAAACCATTTAGCATTTTAAATAGCTGCACCATCTCCGACTCCGCCGAGCCCCATTAATTAAAACTACGAAGCCCGTTGAAGCCCAAATGAAATCTCACTCTTATTCACTGCAGAAGGCGTCTGCAAGAATGATCTTTTTCCTGCCCAGTGGTAAAACCTTGTAATCAAGGATACAGACTTTATCATAATTGGATGAGGATGATTTATGCCAGGTAGAGAGAAATGATGAGGGGGGGGTCTGACTCCACCACTCGCCTCAGTCTCCTCCACCCCCAACATACACTCATGATCTGGTTCTTTCTCACACTGTCTGGATGTCACATATATTTATATACACTATATACTTAGAGCTCTGCGCTGCTAACACACTGATGAGCTCTATATCATCTTGATTGACACTTCCATCTTGCCGGAAGATTTGCCCTCAATATTTCGGTATATTTATGTAATTTAGAAAAGCATTCAGTTTAATTTGCACTCAATCTGTCAAGTTGGTACTAATTTTAGGAGCCAATTTTGAAGTGTACCATAAATGTAATGTTTGTGCATCCAAACTAATTACTATACTCGGCCACATAATCACAGTTAATGCTCATATTTGGGTGTTTCTATGAAACTGGGTTTATTTTTGTACCTGACACTTTGCCAGCTTTTTTAGACCCAATAATAAAAGAGAAATTAAGACATATTTCCCCCCAGGACGTACCTAAAAATGACCTCAGGTAAATGCAAAAAATATATACTCTTACTCTGAGCCATTCCAATAGTAATGAATTTTTAATAAAATACTGAGGCTGAAAATAGGACCAAAATTAGGACATGAAAATCCCCCTAAGTGTCAGTGCATTTAAACTTGAAAAAAATGACTTGAAATGGTCTTACATAGCACTATAAAAAAAAGACAGTGTTAAATGTGACAATCCTCATGGGTTTTCTAATCCAAATGCAGCTTTTTCATGAATCTCAGTCTCATTTCAGGTTTCGTATGTAACGCACCGTGTCCACTCAAGTTACGTACAGAACTTGCCCATGTAAACACATATAAATCCTGAGTGATGTTGCAACAGTGGTCAGTTGTTGTGAACCACTCTGCCTTGCATAATTAACTTGATTCCCAAAATTTACCAGTGAGAGAATAAAAGGATATTTGAAAACATTGTAGCACGTAGATTTTGTTTCCTTTTTATCACGTTACATGTTGATTTTTGTATTTAAAAAAAAATATATCAAAAATAATATAAAAATGTGTTTTATCTGTAAAATAGTTTCTGTTATCTCAGTAAATATTCATTTTTAAAAGACCCAAAGTGCTTCTAAACTTGCTTTATAACATTATCTGGTTTGAGTTTTTATCCCTATATCCTGTTTTTAGGACCAGTTTCATAGAAGCACCCATATAGCATTCCAACCCTCTGTACATGTAATATCAGATCTGAAAAGTTATTAGTATACAGCTAATGGATCCAGTAAATACAAATAGTATATTCTGAACAGAATACGCTGACCTGACGGACCAAAATATGGTCTCATGTAGGATCACTGTAGTGTTTTTTCTTTCATTATCAGAATAACTGAATCAACTTTGGTATGCATGAAAGGTGTTTTAAGTGCGCAGAATATAAGTATTGGCACTAGCAGGCAGTGCCCAAATCAAGACAATAACAAATGACGAAACAGTAGATAATGTTGTGAAGTCGAGTGTGTCATGCAGAGTGAATGATCGGACTCAAATGAACGGTGCTGAAGGGAGAAACGGATGTATTAACAGAACAACAAACAAAGGGGAACAAAGAGGAAAACTTGATGGCAGCAGTCAGAGTCTGGTGAGTAACGACGGTGATGAAGTCTGGGTTAGTGGGAGGTCATGCCGTGTAATGATCCAGCGCTGCACAGCCACAGAAAAGAACCTTAATATGCAGCTCTTAATGAGAAGGAGCGGCAGCTGTGCAGCGCAGAACAGGTGGATGAGATGGTAAATCTGAATGCTGAGGGTGGGGTTCGCAGCCACGCCAGAGAGAACAGTAACAGTGTGGGATTATGGGAGCTGTGGTTTTCACACAACCTTTGCAGATGAAAAGTCATTTGATGTGACCCCGGCATTAAAGGGGTCATTTTTTTTTTTGTTTTTCAACTCCACAGGTCCATCTTTAACACTATTTCTGAGTAATGACACCAGAAAGGTGGTTTTGAGCGCTGGCCCTTTAAATGCAAATGAGCCACTCCACACCACACCCCCTCCAGTTTGTTGACCACGCTGCTCTGTTCATCTGAAGTCTTGACCTCATAAGTGTAAATGTTGTGACATAACTAGTTATAGACATGACAACAAATTAAAATGGGTTGCACAAATGCACTTGATTTTGCCAAATATAAATAAATATAAATAGCTTTGCAGCACCTGGAGGGCTCAAACTTTATAAACTATTAGGGTCCAAATACATAAAGAAATGAACCAAAGACTAATAAAAGTGGGTTTAGATAAATATGACCCCTTTAAAGCCTACCTATCCATCCATCCATCCATCCATCCATCCATTGATACAGCGATTACCCATCATGCCTAGTGCCTATAGTACAAGATTGTGGGGGCAGTGTATGATCTGGGGTTGATTCAGTTGGTTAGATCTAGGTTCAGTAATATTATATGTCCACAAATGAGGCCAAATAAAGCTGAATATAGTGAATGACCAGCTTTTCCATTATTTTTTTTTCTTTTTGCTGATGAAAAAGTGGTTCATGGTGCATGAAACGACATTTTTACATATTATCCACAAAAGAGTGAAGATCTGAGCTCCATGGAAGATTTTTGGGATGTGCTGGAGAAGACACAGTGGTCTGACTCTCCCATCATCAGGACAAGACCTTAGTGATAAATGAATGCACCTCTGGACAGAAATATGATATGACATTTTATAAGAATTAAATGAAGAATTGAATGATGTCATTGTTGCATAATTAGAGCTAAAGGCGGTCCGATGAAATATTGTGTGGTTTTTTTTTTTGTTTTTTTTTTTAACCCAGATAGGTCTAGTCTTTCGTAGATACTTCCCAGCAGAAATATTACATATTACAGCTTTAAGTGATGTGCTTAGTTTAAAATGACTCAAGTATGACTAACCCAATATAGTATTTGCTCATCGTTGTCATGTGGCTGTGTGGCACATGAACGCTCTTATCAGTGCCCTTAAACCTCAGATTCTGATGCAACTGAAACTTTTTTTTTGTATTAGCATTAATGTTTTTATTCATACCGTGGTAGCTTGCAGTGCTGTTGCTTGCAGTTTCACTTGTGGCTATCCAAGCTACTCAAATTTCTGGTAGCTGCACATATTACCTCACAGGAGGCTCCTTAGGGAGGTCTTAGTTCAACAAAACTTTCCACCATGTCTTACTGTAAAACAGAGTGCTTGCCACAGGAGCGTTGTGGACAATGCACCGAGGAATGGAGAGAGAGAGAGAGAGAGAGAGAGAGAGAGAGAGAGAGAGAGAGAGAGAGAGAAATAGAGGCATATATACAGGGAAATAGCTGTATAATGTTCCAGTGTAATGTACATATAATTTGTGAATTGTGTATTATAAAACCATGTTATAACAGCACAGCTTTTTAACTCAGAGATACTATAATGAAGGAAAGCAAGAAGGGAGTGCAGATGGTAATAATTTCTCTCCACTATATAGTATATTGTGAACGGATGCATAGCTAATGAAATGGATGACACCAAAGACATGGTGCTGATAGAGTAGCAATTACCAACTGCTGCAACTGCATTACCTACTCTGCCTCAGTCACATGCTCATAGCCCTGAGCGTGTCTTAGGCAGTGCTCACAGCAGCCAGTCTCTCAACACTCCTCTCCTGCCTGTCACTGCTCCTCTTTCCCTATCATTTCTTTCGTTCTTTGTAGTCTTTGCACATTTTCATGGCACAGGCTCCCATCATTCACTGTTCAACTGTGTCGGGTAACAGAGCAGTTAATGCTTTTTTTTTTTTTTTTGTCATTGTGTGTATAGTGGGTTATTATTTCCATCAAAAATTCTGATTGTCACATAATATAATATAAATATTAACGCTACTATAAAATCTATACAACTGAAATATATAAAAGCAACCAAAAAAAAAAAGGCTAATCTTGTCACATGTAACATTTCCAAGGTATGAGATGTTTGTTTCAGTCTTCACATTTGCATTGAAAACCCTCACTTGTCCTCCCCCATACACTTATGTCTAAATCCTACACCAAAGGGAATGGTTTTATCAAATAAGCTTCTGACTGCACATTTTGAAAACCTTTACTTTACTGACCTGAGAGTGACCCGACTGGGTGAAGGAATCTGTAAATCCAGTGATGCAGGGCATGAATAAAAAACTTGCCGATGATTATGTTTACTTAAGTGCCAATGTTCCTGATTTTTTTTTTTTTTAGTGAATTGATTGCTGCCCTTAAGGTGAGAATTCTCATTATAATAAAATGTGGAATCCATTTGGTGCCACCGTTGCTGTAAAACTGTCATTTTAACTTAAATCACTGCAAATTTTAGTGCCATTGTAGTTTTCAAAGTAAAATATACCTATGTAAACTACTAAATAAAAACACTTATTATCTATAATTGCCTTCTAAAGTGTATGTTATGATATGACCCATAGTTAATTAAGAAAACAGATGAGTAGCACTATAACACTATTAACAGTGTTGCTTAAGAAACCGTTACATTACCCTTCTCTTTGGCTTCTTTGGTGTTTTGTGTGGCGTTTCTCTCCTATTTGGTCTTATGGTACCAAGCTATAATACCAAATAAACCTGTCGAATCCCCTGTTGATAGTAAATGTTCCTATTCCACTACCTGCATGGGACACACATCTCTGAATTACCCTATGATGAGCGTATGCTAATGAGGCAGTAGGAGGTAAACACTGAAGTAATTACAGTTCTTCCAGAAAGAAAGGTGCATTTGATTGATTGTTAATCAGCTTCAGATGGATGAGACTGAATCCACAGATGCAGCAGAATACAGCTTTAAAACTACAGATAATACAAACATAGTGTGTTTCAATGATTACATTGTGTGGATGGAAATTATGATTGGACATGAAGATACAACATGAAGATACTTCTGTGATAGTCAGTGGGTCAGTCCCTTTTAGTCCCAAATCCAACAGACGGCTTATTAAATGAAGAAACATGGTTTAACAACAAGCAATTATGCACAGAACCTAGCACTGTGAGTGGAAATTGCAACACCTGCAGAGACCCTTAAAGCTAATTTGGGAGAAATCCTTTGAGTGAGACATTAACTCAGCACAAATGATATGAAAAACTCAATTAACATTTAACCAAGTGATGAAATACAACAATACAAACAACTGCGCCTCTGGGCACAGTGAAAATAAGCCCTCATTAGCCAGATGGAAATTATTAAAATAAGATAATAAGTAGCCCTCCCCCAGTGCAAGGCTGCGCAGGGTGGAAAAGTTAAAGATGTTGCTTTTATTTATGAGAGATGAATGTTAGTAAAGGATACTCATAAGAACGGAAAGCCCTTATAAGTACATTCAAAACAATCTATAAATGCACATAAACTATATATAACGTTCTATATTTGACAAACTTGCACAACATTGAGATGAAATAGCATATTTGAAGCATATTTCATGAACCAGTTTTAATTTTAGATTTGTTTTTCTTCAGTAGACTTACATATGTCCTTCTACTTTCATCTCACTGTGTGTGGACCTGTGTAGATAGAGACTATTGATTTCAGTGTTGGGGGGTCTTTGACCTATACCAAACAGCAAGCTGCATGCTTATCTTGTCCCTTCATCATAATGGGATGAAGACATTGGGAGCATTCTTGGCAATTCATGGGGGGAGGGGTGATGGTTTTCCCCCTTTCATGTGTGATCTATTAATTAAGTCATATATCATTGTAATGGCTTATTATTCTACAGCTCTCATTCTTGTGCTGCACTACAATTTCCTAAAATATTCAGCCTGACACTTCCTCAGCCCCAGCGATGAATAAAGAATTATACAGTCTTAGCATCATTAAAATAATCTGTTGAATCTCTTGACTTTTAATTTCCCCTCCTTGAGACTTTGAGTGTCGGCCTGACAGTCTTATGATATACCGTACATTCATGCTGTAGTTTATGACTTTGTTCAAACTCTAAGCAAAACACAGTGAAGAAAACATAAATCTACTATTCACATGTTCTCTTACACAGTGATGTACTTGTAATTTCCTTCTTTCGAGACCAGAATGTGGTGTCATAAAGTGAAGACATGTGTTGCTATTAGAGCCACATACTAGAGTGTACAATATCCAGCTATGATTTATGGAGCATCACCATCACCTCTCCAATTCCCATCTATATCTGCTGCTATAATTACACTCAACAGCATTTTTTCTTGTACTTGCTGCATGGATTGATGTGCATAATTTATTTACTTTCCGACAGATTTTAAATAGGAAGCATCAAACCACAGCGTAACCTTGGTGCCTCACCCAAGCGCAGTAACACTACTGTCACTTTGAAGAAAACAAAGTGTAAATATGCAAATGTGATTCACTTGTACACTCCCTTACTAGGGCTAAAGTGAAAGGACAATGACTACCTCTGGTGAATCTTCTTAACAGTAACAATTTTTTTTAATATATATATACATACATACATTGGCTTGAATGGTGCATATACTGCATATAGGGCTGTCGTAATTAATGCATTAATGTGGATTAATCCATCACCATGATTAATCTGATCAACCCTTACAAACTGTTCATTTCTTCAGCCTTAACAGTTTGGTTCAGGTCAAATTTGACCCATACCAAGAATTCCCTCATAGTAAGTGTCTAAACCAAATGTTGAACTCCAGATTTATTTAGAATGTCTAAAGAGACTATGCCAATATTAATAAATATATGTAATATATAAATATAATGTTTTAGAGTAGCAGGTTTTACAAACTAGTTTTTGGAGAAAAACATCTACTAACACACAGTATCATGTCCTGTTTTACATAACATATAAAAAACCCATTATGATTTATATATAAAATTGACCTGAACCAGCCTCAGTGTCCAAAAATCTGTATTATAATCTATATGATAATCTGATATAATCTGTATCTGTATAACACTTCAAAATTTCTCATTTTTGTGTATTTTGGCAAAATTAGGAAAAGTCATCAAATTTCAGGATAAAACAATGATGCTTAGGGTGTTTTTACGACTGTTAAATGTCAAAATGGGTCAAATTTGACCTGACGAGTATGTAAGAGTTAAAAGTTTTTTAATTAAGCAAATTAAGCAATTAATCAATTTGCAGCACAGAATTACTCTGAACATCTCTAGCAATGCATTTCAGGCAGTTAATCCAAGTAGAGTTTCCAAAAAAAAAAAAAAGAATGAATGAAAATAGGCAGTTGATCTAATAGTGACAGGCAGCAGAACCAACCATAAAAATGGAAGACGCTAAACAGCACTATTGGCTCTGGATGGATATATGAGAACAAAAACAAAAAAACAACCCAACACGGAACAGTTAGTAAAAGATGTTTTGTTGAAACTGCTGAAGGTGTATAATAAACACATTAAGCACACACACACACACACATATATATGTATTCCCTTATTTCTTGAGTCTGTTCGCTCATTAATATAGATTAAAAATGTATGACATTTAATTAGGATTAATCAAAATGAATCCACAGCAACCCTGTGATTAATCTGATGAAAAATTATTATCATTTGGCAACACTAAATAATTCCCAAAGGTGCAACAACAGGTTCTTAAAATCCCCTACATGCAGGGAAATGGACAGTAGGGATGTCAAACTTTTTGGCGCCTTTTAGATGAAGCCTTTATCCAGGGAAAGACATCATGGACTAGTAGGGATTTGACATCTTCCTCAAAAACCCTTCAACTGCAAGGGTGCACACTTGCTGTTGTTTAGGGATTGAATGCATCAGTGTCCATCTCTGTCTGTAATAACTAGGTCATAATGTTCCAATGTGACTTCACTGTAATGTGTTCTCAATACATTGCAGATACTGAATATGAGGCGGTGGCGTCAATACTGACCATTGAGTATTCCATTAACACTATATAGCAGTTAATGTATGAACCTTTTGTTGCCAGGGGGACAGGACTTGCCACCCCCCCATTCAGGAACACCAGACAGGGAATTTAAAATTAATATTTCATAGTGCTCGAACGCCTGTCAGACAAATTTATGTGGACATCCCGTCAATAAATGGTTGAAAGATTGATGGAATATGATGTCCCCGGGTGAGGCATGAAGCAGCTGGTGGGAGTGTTGATATGAGTGCTATTTTTGGAAGATCTCTGGTTCTTTCCTTTAATCTGGAGGGGCAGTTAACTGATGCATTGTTGTATGTATTAGTGCGTTTGCAGAAAATGGAAAGTAGAAAAGGTGGAAGTTTACACTGCCACCATAATTAACAAAAATGATCAAACAAACTGTCAACCATGCCTAAAAAGTACTTCTAATACTAATAATACTAATATTGACAGGATAGTATGACATTCCTAAAGAAATGAGAATTTCACAAAGCGTTTTAAAATATGAATTAGCAGATATTTTCTTAATGTTCATTGCTGTGATATTTGTTTTCTCGCTGCAAAATGCAATGCATGTGCCAAGAGGGCTCACGACAGAGGCATAATCAGCTATAGAGTAAGTAGATGACCAGTAAAGGTAAAAAAAAAAAAAATCCAAATTAATCCCCCCCCCCATGCTTCATTAACCTCAGGATGGGTAATTATCATTTACAGCATACACAGACAGTGCAAAAAATAAATAAATAGGTAAATAAAACAACCTAAATATAGAGTAATATTATGCAATACACAGTCATATAATAAAACAAACATACAGCAATGATTTCAAAGAAAAAAATATATAATAAATAAAGAAAAAAATATATTTTAAGTGTGTGTGGAGATAGCAATAAAAAACAGGAAACAAGATGTGGTGACAAAAAAAAAAAAAAAACAATAAAAAGAAATAATGACAATTATGTTGCCAAAACAGTAAAAGAAATATATATTGTACATACAAATTTTTATGTATATAAAAAATGTCCCTTGTGGAACATCATACTATACAATAGTATTATCACTAGTATGAACACTGTCAGATATGTTGGACTTCGAAATAAGTTCACTATATTCAGTGAGTGGATGAATGAAAAATGGGTCATGGTGATATTGTCATACAGCATGTGTGTGATTTTTTTTCCAGAGCATGTTCTTTTATGACAAAACTGTCAAAACTAGTCTATTCTCAGAGGTGAAGAGTCTTTGCTGCACTATCTTCAAGAAATATTCAAGATCTAGGCTACTTTGTGTTAAAATTTCAAACTGAAATGTGCCATGAATTTCAAGTTACATGCGTGGGTGTTCATACTATATACATACAGACCTGATTTAATATTATTGTGGCAGTCAGAATAACAAATGGTACTTATTTTTCTATAACTGAACCTATGACAATGGCACTGAGACTCCAATAAATTCTGAGCTCAACACAAAATATGTCTTTCAACTGTTGTAGTTTCATAGCCTGTCAACTGCTCTCTGACATCATAAATAAATTAACAGAATGTCAAGACAAATGCTTAACATTTGTGCAGAGAAACCCACAAGCCCAGAATGGAGGAAGCACACAATATTAGTTGTGACAATGACAGATCTAAACCTCTGCAAAAGCCTTCAATGGATTTGACATGGTCCCATCTTGTTGGATCTGTCAAACTCCTCTTGAACTTTTCTTTCGATTATTTTACGGTGAGGAACACAGTACAGCCTAGAGCGGCTCCTGCATGGGTTTAAAATAATGTGCTTTAGCCTGACAGTAGAGATATAGGGCTGAGGCTGGGGGCAAGGAGGAAAAAACAACAATTCAGAGGTCTTGAGAGAGCACACGGGGAGTCTGAAGGTTAGCCCTGCAGGGTTTTTTTTATGCTAATACAAGAATACCACAAAGGTGTTCAAGACAATTGATTTACACCATGAGCAACAGCTGATCTTACACTTTCCAAAACAGATTTTCCATTATAATACAAAGCAATATGTAATTCCATTTAATTTGCATCACTAATATTTTAGAGGCTGTAAATAGATAAGCCATCCTGTTGTGGTTTAGCAGCCTCTAAACAGTGAGCTAATCATGTATAGTTTACGCATCAGTATGTATGAAGGGTGGTGACCCCATGACTTCAGCAGAATTCAAATTTCAGCTCCTCAAGTGGTGTTTGATTGAGAATAACTATGACACTTTGAGAACAGCTGTGCTATCGTGTCAAAATGGAGGCATTTTCTTATCTATAAAACTATAAATTAAACCCCATTGCATTTGCTAAGTGATTTCTTTAATATACCAGCATTCTGACTAACAGTAGGGCTTTTCGCACAATAAGAGCAATTTTCCCAGCATTCACTGAGGTCAGATGACGAACCTGAACTCACCAGGGACTTAGACACAGATCTCAAATCTCAAAGTTTTTCATGTGAAGCAAATATTTGCATCACAAGGCGTTGGTATAACATCCTCTGATCAGCTGATTACCATAGTGATGAGAATCTTCAAAGGGAAAACTTTCTTCTTCTGGGGTTGAGCTCAGAGTTATAGGTTATGAGCTGCAATATTGACTGTCTCCGAGGGCATGTTCTGCTCAGCAGCAGGAATATGGGACACTCCACTGTTGATTATAATGAAGTAGGGGAAAAGGCAAAGCTTACTTTTGGAAGGAAGAGGGGGAAAAAAAAGGGAAGCGGTCTCTTTTGACAGAGCTCATTATCTTCAGTGAAGGTGTTTGAGGCTTTAAAAAAGAAGCAAGAGAAGAGAGGGAAAAGAGCTGGAGGTGGAATATCCAGGAAGGTGGAAGATTTGTGGTGCGATGAGCTTTATACTGTGGGGATCCATTTCTTAATTATTCCTCCAGGACAGTCATTTCCCCTCCATTCCATGGCTATAAAACACACTCCATATGGCACATTTGGCAAAGGGCATTATTCTGTTCCTCAACAGGCAGGCATCAGGGGTGAGCCTGACTGTCTGAAATGTGCTGACACCTGAATTCTTGAAGAGTTAAAGGGGTGGGGGTAATGGGTGGAGCGATTAGTGTCTGCAAAACAAATGTCCACTATTCTTTTGTTGCAACAGATACTCCCACCTATGCCTCTCATCTTCATATTATAATTTGTGAGTTAGTATAAGTCCACTGACAGGGGACTGAAGAATAAGGGGGCACTGTTCAAGTTAAGTGATGGAAAGGAAAAGTAGTTTTGGACGGCGTGCCGCAGTCTGTTTTGTGGTGTGGGTCCGATGCCAGACATCCCCCTCTTTGTGATACTGCTACTCAGCACTGCAGCACTGTTGCAACAGGATGGATCCCTCCCTTAATGTGTGTGTATGTTGGAGAAAGGGAGATGGAGCATGAGAGGAGGGTCACACAAATGAAAATGAAGTCACAGCATATCAGGGCAGCAGCAACACGCAGTGCTGATATCGAGATAACAAGCATGTTGCCCTGCGAGAGAAAACTGTGAAGAAATGAAGCGGCTCAGACATCCCTCAGAAGATTTTTGCCTCCATTTGTTTTTGGAGGGTGCTGAAATAGGGTGGCAGGCTGCCAGTGTTGAGCACTTGTCTGCATATGTGTGGGAGAGAGACACTTTATCACACGTGTCTTACAAAGTGAGGACAGAACATTTCCCTAAAGTCCCACATTTAATATTGGAAGCAAACCTGTAGAAATTGATTGATTGAAAACGATTATCATCCGACTGGGGAAAAAAAATGAGTAATGCTGAATGTGTGTATCATAGATTTTCTCCTGCTGCAATATATTCAAGACTTCAAGTTGGAATCGAAGAAGCGGAGTCATCTTACATATGAGACTGTACAGACAACAGATCATATGCATATTCTACATGGATTTAACATAAAATACAGAACCTATTCCTACAGGAGAAACACATTGTAAGTTACATGCACATGCCACTTACTTAACTCTAAAAGCAACCATGTATGTATAGTCCGCAGTCTTGAATTATTAATGACATCTACCACAAAAGTGGTTCTGCTTCTCTACTGAATTAAGTATGATTGATCCTATTACGCTTGGAACCACGACTCAAAAAACAACCCGATCAATTGAGTCTATCCAATAGCAGTGCAGGAGGTGTAAAATAAGATTTGGGGAAGATGTGGGTAAGCACTTACAAAGGTACAGGCCATTAAACCTTTCACTAGATGCACTGAATAGGAAGTCGCTCTGTGACATCACAGTGCCAGAGAGGGATGGCTTAATTAAAGTTTCATCCGACAAATATTCATGTGAGTTTAATGATCCTGAATCACTTCATTCCACATGAATTATGAATATTAATGAATAAGAGAGAAGGACAGAGGAAGGGTGTGTTGTGTAGGTTGGAGCCTACAGCAAAAAGTGTCATCCAGTACTCCAGGACAGAGGTCGTAATTCCAACAGTGCCTACATTGTGTGAGCTTATCTTTATGTGTGTAACCTCGTTACACTATGTGGAAGCAATAAACCACCAAAAGCTTTCACCCACATCTCACCAGAGTAGGGGCTGGTGCTGGGGGCTTACCTCTGGGGTCCTTCCCTACCACATTTTCCCTTGTTGAATTAACATTTATGAAGTATTTTTCCTTTAAGCATTATTCCATTTTAAATAAATAAATACAAATAATAATTCCACATATAAACACAATACAGGCGAGCTTTATGTTAAAATTTTTGGAAAGGTTATCACAAAAACTTGTAATTTGTACACTTGTATTAATGGTGAATGTCGGATATATTGGGTTTTAAATCTAAAGTGCATACTACTGTTTCATTTTAGCTCCTAAAGTGTTTTGGTAATTGCTCTAAATTAGTGCAATTGCTTTCTGCTTGAGCACCACTTGTTTTCCAACAAATTAAAAGGCTCAAGAGTGCCCTGCTTGACAATATCTTGGATCATAAAAAAGTCAGGCATATCTGTGAGGTTCTTCTGCAACATTAGCCTTGCTAATTCTACTGATTAATGAATAATTAAAAGGGGGGGGGGGGGCATTTTGTGATCTGTAATGTAAACCGCACATTGGATAAAATTGAATTTTGAATATCTTAACTTCACAAAATTTCAGATGTGGAAATCGATTCTGTGCTAAATATAATCTTGTATGTTCTCATATTTACACAAACGGCAGCAAACGATATGCAAACATCTTCATACAACTGATGCATTTCATTAAGATTACATGTGTGACATATTTGTGTTTTGTTAAACATATGGTTAAATAGATCAACACAAATACATATAGTACATTGGAAAGGTGAGTATTATAGCAGTGCCACAAAAACTATGAGCCAATCAGAACTCTTATATTGAGAGACCTTAAAGTAGGCTAAAAGTTATGAGGAGAAATATACATATATATATATATATATAAAGGAGGATATTCCTGTGACAATCAAGTCTCAATCCCTTCTGTGAAAAAAACATTCTTTAATTTTATTTCTTCTGCGGTACAAAGCAAGTGTATCCTATCTCCACAGAGATAAATCCCCTGCTAGTGAAACTCCATAAACATCATGACTGATTCAATGCTGCCATCTGCTGTAGATTTTAAGTCTCTCCATTAGAGCGAACAATATTTTTGAGGTATGAATGAACAGAGTGTGACTAACACATCTAATTAATACTCTTCGTGTTAAGTATCAAAATCAAACCATTTCATGATTTATTTGGCAAAGCAAAAATACATGGCATTGTATTCAGTTACTACAGGCCGTAATGGGTTTTACAGATTCAGCAGGTCTGTTTTCTTCCAGTCCATTTACTCCTTCCCCTCATTTCCACACTGTATACTTTGTCCTGAGGAACAGCGCTTTCACAGTGCTCTCCTAAATCCCATCCAATGGTTATAAAAAGGGAGGAGGAAATACATCAGGGAGATGTATGGGCTAATGGCAATGTAGAGACCTAAAATAGATCCAAGGGCTTTAGTCATCACATAGTATACTGCACAGGTGTGGTTTTATGGTTTAGCTGTTTTTTTACTGCTTCCATTGCAACCTTGCAGCATTTAAAATCATAAGCATTTCGTTGGAAGGTGCCAGTAAATTCAATACGTCAAGTGTATGCACAACAGCACAGTTTGCAGAATACATGAATACAGCCAAGATTCTGGTGTTATATTGCAGTGTGTATTGCCACAGGAGTAAAATCACACTGCATGGAATAAACATGTCACACAGATTGCAGGGTGTATAGCTTGCCTATAGTTTGGATGATATTCTGATCTTCCATAAAACAGCTATAGAAATTCTAAGAAAGCATGTAGTCAAAGTATCTCCCATCCCCACTTCCTCTTGACACAAGCTTTTACCACAGCATAATCTGTACGGTTATTTCCCTTGCATGAAGGAGAAAATCATTACAAATTACACTAGTTTAATTGATATTGAGGACAGAGACAGAGGTTAAAGCCTTTCACACCAAATTCAGTGGTTTCATCAGCATCAGAAACATTTAGTTCCGGGTAATTAAGTCGATTGATTCACAGTCAAGAACAAGGCTTTCTAAGTAAATGAACTTAAGGTGATGAGACAAAAAGAAAAGTAGAAAAAACTGGAACATCAGCCTGTGATTACGGGTAACAAATAACCCAATTAGATTTATTAATCTTTATTTGTCAGTATTACATGCAGCACAGTGACAAATGTTGCATTACCTGAGACATGCAAGAACATCACCCACTGCAGACTAGGAGCAGTGGACTGCCATGTCAGGTAGCCAGGGCACAAACAGAGGACTGAATGCTTTGCTCAGGGGTACACAAGTCAACAATTTCTCTACCCGTCTTGGGAATCGAACAAGCGACACAAGCCGATTCTCCAAACTTCGTACCAATGTGTAACTCCCAAACAAGTATTTTGATCAAATACTTCACATTTTTAGTCCCTAAGTACTTACTGTCGTGGTATTTATTGTCAACGCAACAATGGAGTGGGGAAAAGAAAACAATAAGCCACTCAACTCACGGAGAGCCTACCAAATGATAAACTGTTATATTACTGAAGCTCAAAGAAACGTTCATTAAAAAAATATATTAAATTATATTTATCCCGTAACTCCGTATACATTATTATTGTTATGGGAAAAATAACTGATTCATTTTCAGAAAGAGAAATTATCCTCATCTCAACGTAATTCCTCATTATAAGTAACGTAAATTCACTGTTCATTACGACTGACGTAAAATGTAAACTCGACTGCAAAAGCGTATTGCTTTACGGCATCACTGGGCCTTCCGTTTATGTTTCGCAGAACGTTTAACGCCGGACACTTGGAGAAAGCCAATATCAATATCAAGTACAATGGGAATAGAGTCAGAAGTAGACAGGACGCTCTACATAAGAAATTTAGACCCAAGAGTGACAGAGGAACTTTTGTTCGAGCTGTTTTTACAGGTACTGTTGTCGCTAACGTCACACCGGGCTAGCAAGTATCAGTTGAATGATAAACATAACACGGAGTGAAGTGGAATAACGTAAAATGGAAAACAGAAAATAATCTCTTATGCTCATGAACGTTAAGTACAGTTTCTTTACATACGCACAGAACGTAAAATATTTCTGTAAACACACACGCTGTAAGCAGTTTATTGTGTTCTTTTAACTTGGCTAAGCTAACCACTGTTAGCCTCGGTCGCTGTTTACAAAGCTAACGCTTCGCTAAAATAACCGCTAATCTGATTGTATTTGCAGGCGGGACCTCTCGTCAAAACTATAATCCCAAAGAGCTCGACGGATGCGCAACGGAAGTCATTTGCCTTTGCCCTTTACAAACATGAAGTGTCCGTACCATATGCCATGCAGCTACTTAACGGCACGTCGCTGTTTGGGAGAAAAATCTATGTGCAGTACAGATCAGGTGAGTTGACGGCGTTGTAACAGGTGAAAAGACTTAACCACTAATTACAGTACAGTAATAAAAGTGTTGAAGAAAATAACTTCAACCTCATCAAGTTATATACACATACGCGCATCAGTGTGGGAAGATGTGTTGCATCTGGTAATGGATGATCAGCTAACATACTCAGTTCAGTAATTAGTCCAAAGTTGTCATATTGTCATATTATGTCCATACATACTATAGCAGAGTTGCATCTTCTACTCACATAATGTCCTATGGTCCAAGTTTTCTCCCAATACATTTATTTTAGAACAAATGCATTCATTGATGGGACAGGATTTCATTTCTATTGTAAAGGCACAGTAGTGTATATGGATTTAATTTAATCTAATCATAACACAGTAGTAGCATGTCGCAGTACAATAATGTGAGTCCTCAATGTGTTTGAGGCCAGTTATTCTGCATTGTTACTGAAAGGAAGTCAGAATTTATTTATTTTGAGAACACGTTAACTATACTGAAGGTGAAATCATAATATCATAATAACACTGGTGTTAATATTTTAAAGCTTTCATTTTGAAGATGTGAATGTGATGACACTTTTTAACAGACTTGAGCTCCCCCATGCTGATGTGTTTAAACAAAAACAAAAAAAAGTCCTTTAAAACCAACATGTGTAGCTGGAACCATTCAAACAACCAAATATAGAATTTTATATCTTTTACTCTTCCCCCTGTTGGCTCATTTGTCTTTTAGAATTTGAACTAACATGTTATTACACAAAATTAATTTAGTAAAACATTAGACTTGACTAGTTAAGGTGGCTGCAGAATGCTTGTTATTTTTGTGAGAGTCTGGTAGGGGTGAAGAATAGTTCTTGGGGTCACTTCGATTGCATTTTGCTGCCTTTGTCTATAGGGTGTGGGTGTAGAAGGCTGCATAAAGATTAAGGGATGCAGTTTCATTTGGAAAAAGTGATAGAACTATTTAAAATGTAACATACAGATAAAGTAATGCTTACAAAGTTAAACTTAACCTTGTCAAACCATCATATGGTTCTGTGTTGGCATCTTTATGACTGTGTAACACTTGTCAACTCTTTTCATTGGGTGGAATTAGGCTCAGAATAGTGAAGATGACTTTACAATTACAACATACATTGCTGTGCAAAGGCCTCTCTGTCAAACTTGGATTCCTGCTCACAGAGTGTGTCCTTTTTCTGACGTGTTGCAACATGATCCAAAATAAGTCCAAATCAGATGAGCACGTGATCACTTTACATTCTAAAAAAACAATAATTTCACCATAAATGTGCCGGTTAAGAGTCTCTAATTAGTTACTTGTTCACCTACTAACTTTCTTCTCCCTCTGTCCAATCACAGGCAGCAAGCATGGAATGGGAAACAGTTCAATGAACCCACAAAATTCAGTTCCTGCAAATGCCCCTAATCCCCATGGCCAGAGGTAAGAATCAACTCTGAAAGAACCACCAAAAACAAAATGTACATATTCAGGATTGTTCAGCTACTTAGTCTTTCTTCTCACCTTCAGCACTAATAAACTGCATTGAACTTGTGCATTCCTTAGTTTTTGCACAAATGTTCATACATCATTCTGTTGTGCTTTTTTTTCATCTGTGAATTAAAGATGCAGTGTACAAGCACAATATGGAATCCAATAGACGCATACCTATTGAAAAGTGAAATGGGTTCAAAGTACATTAAGTGTTAAATAAATAATAATAAATAATCTGCCCAATTTATCATATTACAATACCAATACTGTGTAATGTAATCTCTAAAAGGATGAAAATTAAAAGGCTCAGGATGATCTAATTCTAGAAGAGTGGAAAGAAAAACAGTGTCTGTTGGTTCTTTGGTTCAGTAGTAGAAAGCAAAAAATGTATGGTGTAAAGCAAACAAAAGACACTTTATATCAGAGGTGTTCTTCAAGGGCTAGTATCCCGCATGTTTTAGGGATTTCCTTCCATCACACCTGGAAGCCATTACATTGTTATCAGGCTTGTACAGAGCTGGATGATGAGCTGATCATTCATTTGAACCAGGTGTGATGGAAGAGGGAAATATCTAAAACATTCAGGATACTGGACCTTGAGGACCGGAGTTGCCCAACCCTGCTTTGTATGCTATTTTAACTTTGTATTTTTGAGTTGCAAACTTCAAAATGACTAGTCTGTGTATTTTCCATGATAACTTAAATAGAAATTAAAATTCTAATAGCAAAAAGTAATATGCCCTACAGTCATTGCAGTTTTTTTCACCAAGTTATCCGGCCCTAATACTTTTTTTCTGTACTCCTGTAATTGTAAAATCCTAAAATCAATATACATATATAATATTGTATTTTTTACTGGAATTTGTGAGCAATAGATTGCATAATGTATACATGACTAATCACAGTTAATCCCTTTGGACATACTGCTACTGTATATAAACAGTCCATACTAAATATTTTTATTGAAAAGCACTTAAGCATGCATGTTTGTCTGCAGTTTGTGATGTCCCGTCTACTAATTGGATTGTTCTTACATTTACTGCAAGACCCAGAGTGTGTAGTCTCTGATGCTTCTGCCAAATTCCAGCACTGACTTTAATTAATAAATGTGATGTTTATAGAAAAACAGAAAATATTGGCTCTGAATGTACATTGGTTTTACTGTACAGCATATTTTGTTTTTAACTTTTTCATTCCAAGGTGTTATGTCATTAATATGGTGGCTGTATTGACTTCAAATACACTTCTTGGAAAATTTGAGATGAGACTTTAAATTAGGGCGGCACAATTAATCAACTGATTGTCTCTGTGGTATTAGAAAAACGAGAAAGTTAATCCCACAGTACTGTGGCAGTTGGCGTTTGGACTTATTGCTTTATGAAGATGATGCTATAGTATAGATAGATGGGTAGATAGAATCCAGGCCCTTTTTGTGAGTTACTCCATGTTTGTGGTATGACCTACCGAGCACTACCAGAAGAAGATCTTGAAGACTCAGCTCTTCAGAGAGCACCTCCTGTCCTAGCTGTTTCAAAAATTCGATTTTGAATGTATTATGTTTATTCTATTGTTTTATTTGGTATATTTTTTTTATTTTTACTGTTTTTAATTGTACTGCTGTTTCATGTTTTTAATTCTTGTATTTTGTTCTTTTATGTTGGTTTTTATTTGTTCGTCTGTACAGCACTTTGGTCCACTGTGGTTGTTTTAAGGTGCTTTCCAAAAGTAGAGAGAGAAATATGTAAATATAGATAGATGGATGTACTTTATTTATCCCATACTGGGAAATTACAGTGTAGCAGCAGTATGACACACATTCTATACAAATGTAATATCATAGCAAACATGGGTAAAGACAATTTAACACAAGAACAAACACTATACACTGTAGACTATAAATTGGTATAAAAGATTAGGGTAGAATCTGTAAAAGTATATTGTGCATGAGTTAGAACTGTAAGGTTCAAAACAAGTTAAAATGTTCTGACTGGAAATATGCAAAAAGACAACAGTGGAGCTACAGCAGACTTTTGGAGAAGGTGTTCCACTGTCTGTCTGTGTGTGGTGGAGGGGGTGTCCTCCTCTCCACCATGGTCTGAAAATGGTCCAGCTTCAGTGCGATTGCAGAGCCAGCCTTCAGACTAGACTGACAGACTAGTGTATATAAACATGAATGTGTCACAAACTGAGGTCTTGAGATGGCAACAAAACAAGCTGGGAATGAAAGACTAATTTATGGTGAATACTGATGTGTTTTACAAAATCAGTATAAGTGTTTTGAAGGGTTTTCTCTGAACTTTGTCTCCAAAGTATCCAGCTTTACCTAATGTTAACATGTAAACTTTAAACTTATTCATGAAATGATCCAACAAGTATTAAGAAAAAGGTCCTTGTATGATGAAAAATATTTTCCTCTCACAGGACCCCAGTTCAGCTCAATACTCCATATGCTCCACCCCAGCTGCAGAGGTCGTTCTCCACTCCTGACAATCTGCAAAAGCATGCCACGGTAATGCATTATACCGCACTGCACATTCATAACTGTGTATATGTTTAAATATCATGAGTGAAGCCTGCTTTTTATTGGTGAAACTATGGTTTATGTTTTAGCACAATAGCAATTCTCAGGAGTGAAAATAGGCTTCTTGTTCTTAAAAAAGGTCTTTTCTTTAATCCATAGATGAACAACATGATGTTGCAGCTTCATATGCAGCAGCTTGAACAGTTGAACAGCGCCTTCGGTAAGCCTCTGCAGAGACAGCCGTATCCAGGTGGAAACGGAGGTGGTTCGTGGCAACACGATAATTCTCATCGGCACCATCCATCCCAGATGAACAGCGGCGGCAGAAACCAGCGCTACGGTGATGATCAAGGTTCTGGTCACCACCGGGACAACTATCACCACCAGAATGATAGAGGCAGCAGTCGTCACTATGACAACAGGAGCAGCAACAGGCATCATGATGACAGGGGAGGCAACCGCAACTACCAAGATGGCAGATGGAGAAAATACTGAGGCATGTTAAGGATTTCTGGACTTCTGTTTTTTCAAATACGGGGACAGTTTATTTTAGAAAGTCATGAGTTCTGTTGATATAATTCTCACATCCACTCAGGTTGTTTGTACATGGCTCCACCAATTTTGGGGATTTCTATAAAATATGCCTTAGAGCTTTTTTTTTAAAAAAATTTACTTTTAACGTGTTTTTAAACTTGTACAGTACTTTAATGTGAGCTTTTCCTCACAGATGTCATCAATGTTTTGAGGTTTCATGCGGGCAAGGACAAAAGTTAGACCTGATTAGTTGTGAAACACAATATGAATTACAAAAAATTGTTGGAAAATGGATAGTTTTGTTATGCAAATTGTTTTTAAATGGTGCTTCCACAATTTTGGATTCTTCAGGTATTTTGCAAAAAAAAAAAACTCAATATTTTCAGCTATAGATTTCACCAGCACCAATTTGTGCAGCTGAGCACCATCCTTTCTTATTGATAAGCAGTTGTCCTTGCTCCTTCTGGAAATGTCTTTTATTTTTAATCGAGTCTGTAAAACAAAGTCACAGTGTTTTAAATGGAACACTTTCATTATTATAAAGTTCCTTTCATCTGAATGTGGCATTGTCTCTTAAACTCTACACAACACAAATGCTTGGGTTTAACCGTACATCGACAGGATACTTAGAGCTCTTTCCAATTATATGACGATCTCGGGGAATTCTACTGTGTGTTGATGTTACATGATGTAACACATGGACACCAGGCCTCATGTGAACCTATAAATGGCCTACCTGTAACTAATATGCTTGTGCAGGGGCTTATGGAGTAATCTACAGGTGGCGCCATGCACATCCTTTTATTGAATCAATTAAGATGTTAAATATAACTGAGCCTTGACCAGCTCCAACATTTGATCTTTCTATTTAGGATGCTTTCAAGTCTTAACATGGATTTAACACCTTCTGCAGTCACTTTGCAGCATAGGTTGGATTGTTTATTTCATAATCAGAAGTGGCCATAGTTATATCCTATTCTTCCTTAATCACTGTTAATCAAAGGAGTCTTCACACCACCTTAAAATGATACAACTTATAGATGCGATTACAAAAAGTAGCTTATTGTCCCCATCCCAGAATTAGCAGCACTTTGATCCAAAACATCTCACGTTGCAGGCAGCCTCTCAGCGTTTATACCCCAGTGTCTCTGTTACAGCCTGCTTACAACAAAGTGATGATCAAATCCCTTAATGTCCATGCTGAGGTCATAATCTACCCTTCCGAAAGTGCTTATTCCTCTAACAGTGCCATATTGACAACTATATCCCCCCCCAATAAACCTGTGTCCAAAAGTGGAGGTGTATTTGCACCCTCTGCTCTAAGCCCTGTGTCTTCTCTGTAATCTGTCTCGTGTCAGATTGCATCCTGATGCTCCCAAATCGCTCTAATAGAGAGTATCCTCTGTTCAGTGTCAGTACTAGGAAGGCCTGCATTACACTCCTGGCTGGGGCATAACTCTTTTAATTGGTTGATCTGCCTGGCGTCTCCAGCCCTGGAGTGGCCGGATTACAGAGCCTGCTCGGTAGCCGCTGCTGTGTGGACTTATATAGAAGCTTGTCTCCTGAAATGATCCACTTCCAAACACCCGGAGACCCTCCCCTCTGCAGCAGGCCAACCACGCCAACCGCAAGTGACAAGATGCCTGCAGCCGTGACTCCTGGATCTGCGCACACATGGGTTGGGGGGTTTAACTGTGACATTATAGCACAAGAAATGGGTCCAATTCAGACCCTTGTGTATAAGGGGGTCTTCATTATAGACTAAGCTAGAGTTTGGAAGTTTAATCCAGGACTCAACCCTTTATAGGACACTGATAGAAATACTGTGAAATCCAGATTTTCTTATTTTATTCTAGATAACAATTAATTATACACACGCACACACACATAAATATAAATAAAAGAATATAATCAAAATTTTCAATCTTAGTGTGTTATTAGAGGACATAACTTTGTTGCTTTTTTTTTTTTTTGACATAAAACAAATTATGTAGAGAAGCAAGGTCATTGAAATTACCATATCTGATTCCTTGCTGTAAGTGGCCAAAAAAAAAAATAAAAAATACAAAAAGTATAAATAAAAAGTACGATAGAAACATTTTACACATTAAAACACCACTGAAACTAGTCAAGCAGGCAAATAAACAACTGCCCCTGTCTGATAAATGAACAATCTGTAATGATCACTTTTACAATGTTAGAACATGAGTGCTGGCACGCACACACACACACACACACCTGTCAACACACACATGATCCCTTTCAACATCAGTCCTTACATTAGTATCATTACTTCATCATTCTTTATATTAGTACCATTACTTCAGAGCAGGTCCACTCACTGTTCATGCACAGGTGGACCTTACAGACCCAGACCACATTGGACCTGAGATTGTCCTCACAGTAACTGTTGCATTGGAATTGTGTGGAAATTACCAAAAATAGTCATTTGCCTGATAAAGAGTTAAAGAATACTTGGTGGAAAAAGCTACACATATGAGTGTTGTGTTATTTTATTTGTGAGCATAATAATATATAGGCCTATGTAGCAATTTTTTTTTTGTTTTTTTTGTTTTTTTTTGGGGGGGGGGGGGTGTTCGAACCGGCCATCAAAAAGTAAAATGTCGTCCTCAGACTGCAGCAGCAGTTGTTCTCATCTGCCCCTTTGATCAAGTCATCAAGCCTGTGAAAAGCAGCCGAGCTTTCCCATGCAGAGCTGCCACATTTCCTCCTCCATAATCCTCCTCACTTTGAACAAGGCGGCGGCGGAGGCACAAGCGCAGCCACTTCCACTTCTGTTCGGTTCTTGAGATGATAATCACATGCCGCATAGGACCCGAAGTTTAACACGGACGGTTGTTGGAAAAGACTTAACCGTTCAAATAAATAAATAACTGAACTTAACAGAACTTTCTTCATTCTTCCAAAGTGCGCATCAGTATCAAACTAAAGTTTTTTGTTGTTGTTGCTTTTTATTGTTTTAATAAGTAAGAAGAAGTGGTTTGTGGAATAATATATTTGTATAGATTACTTTTACGAAACGACAAATATCAGACCAATGGTAACCGACAGTTTTAGTTCAGCTGGAAATCATTTATGATATATTTATTGAATAAACACCAGTGGAACTCCTACACAACTTCTAATCCCATTCAGTAGTTATTAATTAATAATAGTCAGATTACACCCATACTAATAATAATAATGACAAATAAACTAAGAAAAAAAGACTTTATCAACTTATTGGCTTTAAGCGTAGTTCTGATTTAGGCTACTATGTATGGTTATTTTTTTCTTCTGCACGTTTTGCATTGTTTTGATGGTGCAATACATTTTAATACTTTTTAACAGGCTATTTTAAATAATTATAATTACGGGCCTATTTATAATTATAATACATATTAATAAATACCTCAAAAGCTTACATTATTTTAATAGGCCACAGTAAGAAGTAGCGCACAAATTATGACAATACATATTATTCAACAATTTGCATGAATAGGCCTATAGTTTATAGAAATGCTTGGGTACACACTTGAAAAAGTTAATAAAATAAATTTAATTTCAGCCCTTTGGTCATAATTCATTTAGCTGTTAACAGATTTGATACGGCCTGTAAAGACACTGGTACATACAAAGAAAACGACAGTTTCTATTGTAACTCACGTTAAAATGGAATTAAATATGATTTCCCATGGCGCGTGCAGTTAAACTCAATGTATATTCAGAAACTAACTCTCCTGTAATCGAGTAAAACACATGTAATCTAAATACAGCTTTTGACAAAACAAAACGGGAGGTAGAATATTTATTTAATCTCAAATGATGTTTTATAAAACCACACACATTCTAAGTGGATTCTAACAAACTATTATCGATGTGTTGGTTATTTAATAATAGAAAATAGGAACTTTTAGTCATATATCCACTGGTCACTTGTCAAATTAAATCAGTGTGTTTCACGTGAGGAAACGGACTTTTGTGAATGTTGCGGGTCCAGCACGTGTATGTGTGTGTGTGTGTAAAGAGAGAGAGAGAGGAGAGAGAGAGAGAGGTGGGGGGGAGAGAGAGCGCGCGCCACTGCCCGTGTACATGCTGTATGGATGTGTCCACAGATGGTTTATATAGCAGTGGGTGTGCGCACAGATCGTAGTCACTTCATTACCACTGTGGCGCTCTGCGCAACTCAAGTTGAAGGCTACTGCTCCTCAGCACGAAACTTCAGGGAAAGCTACACTGTATTTAAGACAAACAATGAGTTATTTAAGTGCATGAATTTTCCTAGTAGTTTTTTTCCCCAGCTCATCCTGCAGAAGTGTAGTTCAGTGAATAGTTTTGGCAGTAAAACGCACGGCGAGAGATCATGCACTGCCAAGCCGAGCTGAGGCTCTCCACGCCCGGCCAGCTGAAGGCTGCCAGACGGCGCTACAAGACGTTCATGATAGACGAGATCCTCTCCAAGGAGACTTGTGATTATTTCGAGAAACTTTCTCTGTACTCAGTGTGCCCTTCGCTGATTGTTCGACCGAAGCCTCTTCATTCATGTTCGGGTAAGAAGTCTCTTGTTCTTATTCAGACACACTAATGCAGAATATTTACACATTAATGGTGAAATGAAAAGAAGTGAATGTTACGTACGGGAATAGTGAAATCTAACTTTCATGAATGCTTTTTTGTTTGTTTCATCCATGTGTGTGGTGGAGGTCTGGGCATGTGCGGTCGGTGGTTCTGTGGTGCACACAAAATGGTTTTTGATTCTAATTTTATTACAAATATGTTTACATTAACATTTCAAGCAGTATTCTGCCTACGGAGGTATAATTACAATGTTTGTTTTGGACTTTTGTCATGTTGTTGAGCCTGTATCGGATGATTTAATTTCAACAATTAGTTGAGGATTACTCTCCGTGAACTACTTCCCCTTTGCACCCACATCTTTCCCAATAATGTGCATCTGCAGATCATAACAGCGGGGTGTTTGTTAAGAACCAGTTATGAGTCAGTGATGCTCCGGGGCTTGTGTTAAACAGAGGATGATAAATGATTAAAACGTTCAATTCATGTATCACTGCAACAATGACATGAAGATAAACTTAAGTGACCAATTGTGAAATCAGAACTTTGAAACAAAAGCTCTCAGAGGTTGTTGTGTTGAACTCAGGTTCTCAGCTAACGAGTTTTGCTGCTCAGAGGCATTTGTATATGGAAGGATTACACCCTGAGCTAATATGACATAAATTAAGGTTACATCATACAGAGTAAAGCTGTGTAAGAAAGGTGGCATTTACAGTGTGAACTGTACCATCCTGGAAAAAATAAAGGAGGAATTAAACTGCTCACGAATGTACAGAATATGGACTGTGTAAATAAAAGTATGGAACAAAACATGAAGGACAATAATTTATTCAATAAGATTTTAACATGTTTTATAATTAATAATAAATCTAATTGATGTAGAAATGTATTTAAGATAGATAGATAGATAGATAGATAGATAGATAGATAGATAGATAGATAGATAGATAGATAGATTTTGCAGGCCATTAGAAAAGCTGTTCGTTACTTGTGTATTGTACTTGCTGAACATTACCAAAATAACGTGACAAAACTCAGTTGACGCAGCACATGTTACCTTGTCAAAACAAAGCGTCTTGATTGATTCCTAATTATAATTCCAGATATATCCAAACAACTTAAAGGCTACTGCACACTCTAGTAACCATTAGGATAATTGCCCTAAAGTCTGAAATAATAGCCAGTGCAATTTGATGATGACAGCGGTGGGTGGATAAAAATAGAGAAAGCGATTCCCTCATCCCTCTGATATGGATTGGTGTATGCTAGAGGGCACTATGACTGGGCTTTGGCACCCCTCTGTTTGGATGGATAGAGTAACCTTCCCTGCATATCAGAACACTGTGCCCACCACTTATTTGTAGCTGCGGGGGTGTGAGACACTGTATATTCCCTAACATCAATGGCTTTTAGTGCTTGATATAGAAGCTGGCAGGCTCACAAGTCAAGGGCCAAAGAGAGTCTGCTGGTTCCCTAAAGAGTGAAAGTTGACTTCTTCATTCTGCAAATGAGTGATGCTATATCCACTTCCACCAGTGGAGGCCGCTAAAAGACAGTGGTGCTGATAAATGTTGCTTGAATGAGTAGATAACGAATTAATTGGTGGTTTTAAAATTGTTTGTCATTGCTTTGTCACTCAGGCATACCAAAAATAATCTTCTTCCTGTGTCTTGTAAACATATTAAGTGAGTTTTCACTCCTTCCTGATGTCTACGTGTGTGTCTATCTGATAGTGAATAGTGTTAATTTTGGAGCGTTAAGAGTTGAAGCGTGTCATAGAGTTAATGCCCTGTCAGTTACAGCAGGATAAGAGACAATACGCTCTGACTCGATGATGAATGTAATAGCAGGTTACAATATTTCATTTGGAGCCTCATCTCTCAGTCCTTCTAAATGCCCTGCCCAGAGAAAGGGCTCTCAGTGAATTATCTGGAGAGGCGAGAGAATGCGGTGTAATCTCACCTGACAGCATGATGAAAAAAATACACATTTAAAAAGGAGTGTTTGCAGCCCGAGGGCCGCTGGGTACTGGTTTTGAGACTGACTGAGGGATTACAGATGAAATGAGCAAAAGGGTTTTCTACTTATTTTCAGCCATAATCCGCTGCTGACAATAAAGTCTCCCATTAAGCAAAACTTTGGTTCAAGGAGGTTGATTATGTCCATGTCAACATGCACAGCCTCGAATTCACTCGCACAAAGACAAAAAACGGACGCATCTTCTTCCAGACAAGGATAATGTTTGACAGTCTGTCATCTCCCACTGTATCCACACACTCAATTCCATCCTTTTTTTTTTTTAGTATCTTGAAAAGGAGCAGTTATAAACCGGTTACTGAAGTGGTTTGTGCTACAGGCTGATTTTCGTTGCCACAGGAAGAGCTGTGTCAGGATTAAGTATCAGATTAAACTGTTAACACTAATGTTTAGCATAATGCCTTTTTGTAGGGTTGGAGATTCAGCGGATAAGTTTGTCAGTGCGCCTGGGAAAATGCTATGACAAACGCATCAAGACTCTGTCAACACTTTTCTTCTGCATTTGTTTGCGGCTGTTATGTCCCGAAGGTGAATGATTCTAATTGAAGCCATATATTAGACCAGATAAAGAAGCTGTTTGGCCTGTTGCTCTTCCCATCCTCGTAGCGTTTAAAAGGTTGGAAACAAAACAAAAACCTGCTTAATTTAGTAGCTTTCTGTCATCAGAGAGTTTATACTAAGAACGTGGCAAATGTTCACGTACACATGTCATAGCTGAGCCATGAATCATTTCATTTCTTACAATGGGGTAAAGGAAATACAAAATATGACTTGTGCAATAGGGACACGATGCTGCTTTTAAAACTGCAATCAATTTCAACGCATTATAAGTTTGGAAAATACACTTCCAAAAACACATTGCAATTATAATAATATCACCACAAATCATTTCAGCCCGGTAGGGTGATGCAGAAGTACCACTGAATCTGAATCAATCAAATGCCAAATGGTTGATATTAAAGGAAATTCTTAACAAACTGCTCTTCTTGATCTATTCTTAGCAGGTATGTCTTCTGTAATGGTTACCATAAGCACTTGTACCAGTCCCAACATTCCAGCTGTGATTATCAAGAGTATCAGTATGCTTTGGCTTTTGTACTTGCAGCTACTCAGTTTATTTGTAGACTATTGACAAGATACTGGCACTTGTCAACAACATGTCAGATATCAGGATCAGGCCGACAGCTTTTCTGTCAGTAAAGTCACCACGGGGACTGACATTTCCCTCTTTGCCTTCTCTCTCTTCCTTTGTCTCTCTTACTGCGTCTAAAGGGGACTGTCCGGAGACAACTTTGAGCTTTTTGTTGATGACGGATTACCTGATCCTCTTGAAAGACAGGGATATGATTTCTTTATCCTCCCTTTGCTATTCGACTTTTCTGCAACTTGTAATAATCTGTACATTTTTTTAAATTATTTTTCTCTCTTATAAAAGATCGCAAACAGTAAAAACAATCTGATATACTGATTTAAAAAAAAAAAAAAAAAAAAAAAAAGCGTATATCCAGAGAAAAAAAAAAAAAAAAAGCCGTTCTTGTCTAGACCTGTTGCAACAGCAGCAATCTCAGGTTGGAGGATTAGTGACCTCAGCCCGTTACCATGATGTCATGATGAGCCCGAGGCAGTGTCTAGTGTGTATGTATAGAAGAAGTGTTCAAACCTGTATGTGCACTCACATACAGCACTTATATCCCCTACCTTATCTAAAATAAGGTTTATGGCCTACTTTTATAGAGCCCATAGTGCATAACCAGCTACAATCTTGCTTTATTGTAAAATGGCATTCTAAAATTAGACCCGTTCCACCATATTTTAAGAGCAGTTCCACTTCTTTTCACATAGTGCTACAACTGTAAAGGGCTAGTTTGCCTCGGCCTTAAGCGACAAACATTTACAACTGCTGAAATATCATTATGTGCAAAGAAACAGCAGTAAAAAAATAAAAGATATAGTCTTATGATCTGTGTGCGTTGGAGTATTCAGTACTTTCTCCATATGTTTTAGCACATATAATCTGTTGGAAATTGACAGACTCCAGAGAAGCAGGAACACATGTTGTGTGATAACCTATTATTTTCTCAACCTTTTATCTTCATATATTTTCTCCTGTTTCCTTTGCACTGCATCTTATCACCCGATGGTTTACAGTCAGTTTGCTTGTAAATTCTGCTTAGTGACTTGAAGCTATAAGGATTTTTCTCGCAGATATTATATTCCCTGTTCCTGACCCACACCGCATCCTCTCGACCAACCTTCTGGTCTCCTTTCCTCTCGTCCTGGCTCCAGACAAGTGTTACTTTTTTATCGATTCTGGCGTCTCGCTGCTTCTGTCTGCTTTGATAAAGAGCAAAAATGTGTATGTGCGGTTGCAAATGACCGTGTACACGTGCGAGACGGAGAAAGACGGGAAGAGCAGAACGAAAGTGTACAGGCTGAACAGTTGTGGATTCAGCGTAGTGCAACTAAATCTGTGTTTCATTCAGTCTGGGCCTGTATATTATGCTGTCAGACTCAGTGTGTGCGCATGTGGTTTTGTGACAGGAAGCCAGTTAGTATTTAACAACCTCTGGAAAATAATCAGTCATTTGAAGGGTTCAGAGTATGAGTGTAAAACACAGTCTGCGTCATCGAGATCACAGCCCCCTACATGAAGGAGGTCAAAAGCAAAACACTTTTCACAGCAAACACCGGGCAATTAAAAAATGAACCTGTCTAAGCAATTATAGGCGGTCGATAACAGCACAACCAAGGTGACTGAGAGGCGCGTAAGTGCTCACTAAAAACTCAGTGATTCAGAGGAATATCTCCTCTTCCCCCTTTTGCTTCATTTGTCTTTATTATCTTTCCTGTGTTTCTGTCGTCTGACGCACCGTCTCTGCTCTTCCAGGCTCCTCGTCACTACGTGCTTACCCGCTCCTCTCGGTGATCACGCGGCAGCCGCCCAACCTACCTCACCACCTCCCCCAGCCGTCGTCTCCGGGTGGGGTCCACTCGCACCTGCCCTTACTCTCCCCACAGCATCCGCGAGGCTCCGAGCCCTCGCCCAGCCAGACGCCCCTCAGCATCAGCAGTGAATCGGAAACGGAACGCAGCACGCCCCGTCTGAAAAAGCCCCGTCGCAGCCGCACCATATTCACCGAGCTGCAACTTATGGGCTTGGAAAAGAAGTTTCAGAAGCAGAAGTACCTCTCCACACCTGACAGGTTAGTAGAGTTAATAAACTGATATGTAACTGCAGAGGATGGACCCACAATTTTGTTGTATCACACAATGACAATAAAAGCATTCTATTCTATTCTGTTCTATTCTATTCTGTTCTGTTCTATTCTATTCTATTAAGTCTGCCTAATATTATTAACCCTCCTTTGACCACCGATACATTATATCAATGAGAAAAAAAAAGGAAAATCATGAAAACACTGTAAACAACAGTTAAAAAAAATGGTGTAAAAAAAAAAAAAAAAGAACTGAACACTGGAACAACAAGTACTTGAATTATGGCCCAGTAGTTTTTGTTTTGAGGCTCTTTTTTTCTAAATCATCTGCTTTTTGACATTGGGTTGAATTCCAAAAAGTAGATACATGGTCAAAACTCAGGCAAAACATAAGAAAAAAAACTATAAAATCACCACCACACTGTAAATAATAGTTAAATAATAATAATTTAAAAATAAATAAATAAGAAAAATGGTGTAAAAATGAACTGAACAGCGAACTGGAACACGGTGAACAGGTATTTGAATTACAACCCTGTAGTTTTTGTTTTGCAGCTCTTTTTTTTTCTAAATCAGTCCAGTTGTTTTTTGACACCCGCTTGAATTCCAAAAAGAAGTTACACGGTCAAAACTCGGTCAAAACAAGAAAAAAAAACAAAAAAACAAAAAAAACAAGGAAAATCACCACAACATTATAAACAACAATAATAATTTTAAAAAATCAAAGAAAAGAAGTTTTGCTAACATGTGGTTGACTGAAAATCTTTGACATACTGTTCAATTATATGCTACATGTTTGATTTTTTTCCCCCAATTTATTTATTGAACATTTTATAACAGAAATCTAAGAAAACAGTGTTTAAAAAAAGACCAAAGGTTAAAGCGTTAAAGACTCAAACATCCTCTGATCCACTGACGATCAAAACCATCTACTGATGTAACCATTTAATATCCACTAATCCTACCAAGACACATAAATAATTTGTCTAAAATACAGTTTATGTCCTTTTCATGGTCATCAGATACGACCCATGTGGACGTTCAGAGGCTCTGTAGTTACCGTGGAAACACCGTCATCTTCTACAACATTAATTCACCAGTAAAACCCATGGAGTTGGATCAATGACAGTGACTGGAAACACTTGGTTTATGTTCAGTTCATGAGAAATTTGACTGAAAAAGTCACTTTTTCTTGAATTTTCTCTGTTTCTGATATAATAACCCTGAACATTAATCTGAGTTTTAATGAATATCCGCATGATTAGTGAATTAAATATAGGAAAATACATGATTTTCACTTCAAGACGCAAAATATAGAGCATAATATTTGAATAAATGGTGATAAATCACTTAATGTAGAGAAAATGTCATTTCGGAAACTGACTCAAAGTATCACTGGGTTTTTGTGGGTTAAAACACAAATAAAAATGTCTTATCATGGCTGCAAAAACCTCACAGCTCCCTAAATGATTTTGTGACAAGAGTTACATCAAAGAAAGCAAATCACTGATGAGTCAAGGGTAACTAATGCTATAGTAATTAAATTTCAACCAGATGTACTAGAGCAACCAGAGGCGTAAGTGTCAGTCAGCGGTGACATTTTGATAACCTGCATACCTGGCAGCTGAGTGAGCATTTTGGAAATCCAGAGCTGTCGCACACATACACATACATACATACGCACAAATTCACAAGGCCACAAGTGCAATTATCAAGCGGTGGTTAACCTAACATCATAATTTTTGATTTATCCTGTGGGGAATGTCTCATGTAATGTGAATTTGTCTAAGCCAGAGCATTACCTCAGCATACTAGTTGAGACAAGAGTAAGGTTTTTAACTCGGAGCTGTCGAACACCAAAAAGCCCCAACAAAGAAACACTGCCTTATTCAAGAAAACGGGGACGTCAGCCAACACAAGCAAACACAAATGTATTACATTGATTTACTGCCAATCATTTCACACATGTGCAGGTGTATATAAAATGCATTTAGTTTTCTACAATGAGATGAAGTAATATGTGTACATGTTAATATCTGTCTTAGGTTCCACTCTGTGGGTCATTTCTGGGCCTGACATGAGGTTAGAACATATTTTCCACTTTTATTGTGGGCCTCACTTTAATATTTGGCCTGCAGGCTATTTTTCCATCATAACCCGTGATAGTTTTGAACCGTAAGTGGCTTAAAAAATCTTTGCGGTAGGAACTTGAAATAACTTATGAACCTCGCTTCGGTCGGAGGCTGTTTGTATGTTCCCATCCTGCGTTATTTATCTACCAATTTTACTTCTTATGTCATACCATGAATCATATCCTCACTCCTCGTAATGTGTTTAGATATGCAAAGAGAACTGGTCTTTGCAAATTGACATATTGAATCGAGTGTTTTCTTTGCAATGCATTTGATTTCCATGTTTAATATAAAAAAAAGGTATTAACATTCTCAGAATAAACCAGATTTATTTGTGAATCCATTTACATCCCATCCGTGGGGAAAACTCCCACGATACATTATTAAATATATCACATCTTGGCTTGCCTCGAGCTGTTGGAAATGCGCCATGCCTCATCTTAAAGCAGACACCCTGAGACAACTCACAACTCAGTGATCAAAACCAACCACCCATACAGCGTCCTGTCAAAATACCCCACTCTGACACTGTGTTGAAAATTAATTAAATACCCAGCTGGCAGGAAAACATCAACAGAGAAAATCCCCATTTTAAGCTGAACATCAAAGGTGTGGCGTGCTCCCCACTTTGGTTTGTTATGATCCAAAGATAACTTCACTTTACTCTCTCTTTTCTTGGCTTGGAACCTCTGTGGTATGACAGGAGGAACCACAACCAAAATATCCCAGAAAAAGAACTTCAATTATTCCTATCATGGAGTGATAATGATTTTATCCATCTACCGATTATAATAATTAGTGCTGTAATAATCATCGTCATCATCGCTGTCATCTTCATTATTAAAATGTTTTCACTTAAACCTGGAATTCTCTTGAAAGTTCTCAGAATGGAATATAATAGAAGTCTTGCAATAGCCTTAAGGGAGGAACCGAAATGCAGTCGCTATCACGTTATGTGGTTTTTTTCTCCATTGAGGACTAATGACCATAATAAGCGGGGTGTTTTCCTTTTTGCAATTACTTTTCCTTGCCTCCAGTGGTTGCCTTGCGATAGATTTGAGCATGTGTGATATTGGAGTTTGATAGACAGGTTGATTGCCTGTACGTCTGCTGTTTTTTTTTTTTTGACGCACAGACACATATGTGAACAAAACCACACACATGGTAAAAGGTTATGTAGACAATCCCGTGAATCTCTGGGATTTGCTGTCACTCTGCTTTTTAGATTCCGATCCCTTTTTTCTCTCTGCCTCTGCTTCCTCTTGCACCATAAAATTGAAGTCAGTTGCTTTTAATGGCGCGATGTGGTGTCAAGAAAACCTTCATCTGATCACCAAGGACTTTGAGAGGAGTACAGAAGAGGAAATCTCATTTAAGGGGCCAAAAAAAAAAAAAAAAAAAAAAAAACTCAGTAACTGCTCCTTACTTCCACAAATGTTTGATTTTGTTCATTTTATCTGTCTCTTCCTGAGGGATTGCATTACACACCAACCAATAGCCCTGTTAGTCATGCATCCCCACATGTGGTGGATGCATTCAGATTTTGTTTCTGCAGCCTCAATCATCTACAGCTCCATGTGCTGTGATTGGATTACTGACCCCAGTACAGATGTTTCAACACTGTATCCGTAGCTGCAGGTGTACAGTGTCAGACTTGAGCTACTGGCCTGTTTGCTTTGATGTAGAACTCAAAGACAGAGCTGAGGGAGGTTTATTATCCTAATGTTTGCGGTGGTGGAAATTTCCAGACATAAAAAAATCACATTAAAAATGCAGTGGGAAGGTTAAAGTGAGGTGTGAGGTGTTGAAATCGACTTTTTTAAAAACACGTTGTACACTTTGCATAAGATATACGGGCATAAAAAAAAATCAAAAAAAAAAAAATCAGTCTGACATGCATTCTCTTGTGTTTTTGATTTTGCAGGTTAGACCTAGCCCAGTCGCTTGGCCTCACTCAACTTCAGGTGAAGACATGGTACCAAAACAGACGAATGAAGTGGAAGAAAATGGTAAGAATCACTAGCAAACTACATCCTGGCATGTCTGGGATTGCGAACAAAACTAAACTAATGTGAAGTTTTTGTCTGAGAGGAGTATTTATAACTTTCCTTTGAATCCAGTTAGTGTTCTGCGCAGTTAAAAGAACAAAGAGTAGGAAGTAATACAGCTTTGTAGAGAGGGTGTGGGGTGAAGTATGAGCGATTATAACAGCGATGAGAACAAACACTTGTAGAAGAGTGAGCAACTGAAGACATCAATAAAGACATCGAATAGTTAAAGACAAATGGTTGTGAAGTGGACTCCACTGGTGATATGTCTTCTGTAATTACAATAATAGCACGCGTTGCCTTTGACTGCTGCCGCCATTTATTACAAGTGTCAGTCCACTCAGCCTGTCTGTGTTATTTTAGGTTCTTAAAGGAGGTCACGAGGCACCTACTAAGCCCAAAGGGAGGCCCAAGAAGAACTCCATTCCCACCACAGAGGAAATAGAGGCAGAGGAGCGGAGAATGAAGATAGAGGAAGAAGAGAGGATGAGGAGGGCGGTCGGCGAAGCAGCGCTGGCTCACGGAGGAGAGGCGTCATCGGAATCTCAAGATCTCAGCTCGGTCCCGACTGTGGCTGCGGAAAGTCACAATCCGGCCACGTCGATGGAAGGATCTGAGCGAAAGATGCCACTCCTGATGCCTTCAGAGACTCACGCGGCCAGTTAAAGCGGACGAACCAACCAAAGACTTTTAATGCCAACCAGAAAACTAAATAGTGCCTCAGGATCACTGTAAAAAGCCTGTGTGTTGTTTTAGAGCCATTTGAGGTAGGGGTTTTTGACTGGAAACACGGCGGCATCCAATCTTACACCTAATGTAGCCTATTGTTATTATGTCGAAAATGTGGTAAGCTAGCATGTATAGACATTCATTGCACTGGTGAAAATTAGGATAAAAAAAAAACAAAACAAAATAAAACTTATTTGAGCAGGTCTGTCACATAATAGAGTGTAAATCTGTCAAATCCAACCAGGTCATTCAAGCCTTAATGACAACACAGTATTGCAACGTTTGTATTACTCACACCTCTCGATCTTCACAGCTGCCTCAAGTTGTGTATGTGCCAAAATATCAAAGTTTGCCTTAACGTAGTGTATCTGTGTATTATAAATCACTGCCAAAAACTGTAATACTACATGGTTACAGTGCCTTGCTGGTCTCAGAGGAAAGCTTTTAAAGTGTTGATATGATAACTTCAAATGCAAGTATATTTTTTACAGTGCTTTTGATTACAAGTGCCATTTCTGGAGACAGAGTTGAAAAGTTTAGAGGAGAACGATTTGCGTTTGAATTTTTTTTTTTTTTTCTCCTTACAATTTAAGGTGCAAACGTGTCTGTTATTTGGTTAGTATAGCTTGCATTCACATTAAAAAAAAATGAATAAAAATAAAAAATCAGTCTATCTATAAATCTATATGTCAAGCTATACACTGTATGATACTGTAGAATATATGTATAAAGTATAAAATATATGCTCTAGCAGATATATATGTAAAACAGTATTTTTTAAATGCTGTTTTAAATTAGATTAAAATAGTCTGAATGTGTTGCAGCCGTCCCTGATCTTTTTAATTCCGTTCACAGGAGTCAGAGTGACTCTTCTTTCTGTAGCGAGCCACTAAGACTCTTAAGCTGTCACAGATTCTACAGAGGGAATAAATCATATAGGCCGTGCCAAAGATGCACATTAAATGCTGTACATTTAAAAGACGTTTCCAGCCCGGAGGCTTTGCATGAGTACCCCAGTCAATATGTTAGACTCGCCTTCAAACCACACTGTATGTACCTGTCTGTCAGTGACTTCACTTTATTTCCTTGCAAAGATTGAAAATTTGAAAGAGTTTCACTTTTTGAATTATAAAGATTTATTTTTATTTGTTACCGTTTCATATTAAAAGTGCAGTATTTTTCTGATGTAAATATTGCTTGTTTGGTAAGCTTGTTTGCTGTTTTTTTAGGTTTGTGTAAAATCATTTTTATTATTATACAAGTGTGTGTTTATGTATTTAAATACACTTAATAAAAAGGCAATCATACACCTAACACTTGGTTTTATTAAGTCATAATTATTTTGACTGCTAGATTATTATACAAAACCTTTTTTTTCTCAACCGTAAATCATCCTTTGATGCGTCGCGCTGTTTGCACGCATTTTCTACTACCTATATGAAGTGACTTTTTTTTTTTTCTTCTTCTTCTCTTTGGTGCGTCTCCAATGAAAACACTCAGCAGCAAATTAAAGTCGTCAACAGGATCCATTCATATGACGCTCCAAATAATTTTCAAACTGCCACATATTAAGTGTGGATAAATCAAGCAGTTACAGTAGCCCTGACACGTTGATGTGTGGGCAGATCCATTACAGAAGAAGCTTTTGAAGATGTATTAGCCTTAGTCAAAGTTGACCATAAATCACGTTCAAGAGAACAAAGCATTAAGCACTCATGTTGTGACATTTATCATCTTTATCTGTACAGCAAACACGATGGCCTGTGGTGTACCTAAGGGCTCCTCTGTGACCCTGAGTGAGTGTGGAACAATCTAAAGTGTATTTTTAGTGGCTGATGCCGGACATGGATGATTTCTAAAGCAAACAGCAGAGGTTAGCATTGACTGATGTGTCCTGTGGTTTAACACCTTGTGTAAACATTCTTCCTATGCTTCTTTATATATGTGTGCATTCAACAGAAACACATATTTTCTTTATCTAGTGAATGGTGTTTTCCACTTCTGAGTAGGAATGGGCTTATGTCTTAAATTAAATATGTTTCAACAGGTAATTATTTATTGTTTTTAATATACATGTTTTAAAGTACTATAAGTGAGTAGTGGAATGTAAAGAAGTATTTTTACTTACTATACTTCAGCAATTTTTTTTTGTATTTGTACTTTACTTAAGTAAAAGTTATGAGGCATACTTATACTTTTACTTCACTACATTTTGTGGCAGTTATCTGTACTTGTTACTTCTTAAATTTCAGAAATTGATGCCGTTAATCATTCCATTATATTAACATCTTTTCGTCTAAATCTTTTTTTTTTTTTTTACTTTTAATCTAAATCTTAAATGAAAAATCACACACACAATATTGACACCAATCTGTTCAACCCACATAATATAGTTGTGACACTGAGCAGTGACATTGGCAGAGGCATAAATAAGTATGTCTACATTCTGTATCATAA
>JAPSES010000144.1:5551593-5561943 GCA_029822895.1 Maxillicosta whitleyi | reverse complement strand
TGTTCGCTCTGAGACAAGGAACAGATGATTAAATTTTGGAGGTGATCCGGATCACTGTCTGGATCCAGGAATTATTTAAATGATTCTCTATTAGTTATCATTGGCGTTGCTGTGGTAATAATAACACATGATCACCAGATGGTGACTCATGTTTTGTCATATAGTCAGATAAGAATCTGAAAATGCTGTCCAAATAAATGGGGGACTATATATATATATATATATACTTTATGTCTATATTTAATTAACTTAAATTCTTTGTCAAATCCAGAAAATGATACAATATATTGAATAATTATTAAATGCTGTAGTCATCACCATATTTGTTGTGTAGCAGTACAACACCATATTTTTGATAAATGTTACCATATCAGGTTTAAATAACAAAAGACCACGCTGTTTGCCTCATGTTCATTCATCGCTTTAATTTAGATTCCACATTTCTCATGCCTTTAGTCTCCGTGACCTCTGTTCTCTCTGTTCAAATTAATTATCAAAACATATATTTTTTTAAATTTTCTGACACTTTAATGTTTCCCACATGAAACACTGAGATAATAAAGGTTAGAAATATTGGAAATAAACTAATCTGAAGCTTCCAGATCCTATCACCAAACAATAAGTAACACAGAGGATCATATGAACTGTCCCCAAAAATAACCAGTATCTTTGACATGATGAACTGAAGTGATGTTTGGTATAAACGCTACACTTACAACTTGAATAGTTAATTAAACGGGAGATAATTAAATAAGTGGCTTCTTGGGTGAAAATTGCTCCTTGACGATGAAGTAGTTTAAGACACCTGAAAAGTAAATGACTAATTTCCAGATGAGTTTTCCTCATTCCAGAGATTTCTAATTATTATCACAGATGGAGCTGTTCTCCAATCACCTAACTTCGTGCTCTGATTACGCTTGACATTTCACTCCTGATTGTCAAAGATTTTCTCCATATGTGTAAATCAGTTCAGTAAATTTCTTCATTATGCAAATGAGCCTGTACACATTTTAGAGATAACAGGTGAGAAGATTCAAAACAAGATATTCAGTCCTTGTGAAAATGCATACATCATCAATAAGGTGATGCTTACACTGTAACACAATAACAGAACATTATTGTGAAATGAAAGAACAAAGAAAGCATCAAAAAACCAAAAAATAAAACACTGAGGCAGATATAAATAATAACATATGGCCACAGGGGGGCAGTATGGAACCACAGTCTCTGAGTGTATAAAGGAGCAGAGTTTAGACTTTCCAAACAGAATATCTGCCTTTACCTTATGTTTGATATACGCCTTAGTCTTCGATTAGTTTTTTCCTTGGTACATACTGACATTTTTAGTTCTCTAAACAGTTTTGACTCAAAAAAAAAACACCGACTTCATCGGTGTCAGAACCAAAAAAACTGCAAATGGTAAATGAATAAATACAGAATAAACACACACACACACACACACACACACACACACACACACACACACACACACACACATATATATATATACACATCTCCAATCACAGTTGTCGTGCTTGGAGGCATTTTGTTTCCCAGTCTTTGTTGGACTGGCTTTTCCTTTTGTGTGCCTAATTAGTAACTTCCAGCTCACACATGTCATTAAAGATGTTACTTTGTAATGTGAATGGTTTTCATTTGACTGACCAAGACACACTTAGAGGGAATGTGCAGCTCATTAGAGAAATGACTCATTGTTTTCTGTCCTTTCTCTGTTCCTTTCGCTGACTACAGTCTTGGTCACAACCCCTGGGCCTAACCCTCCTCCGTCCATGCTTGTGTGAATAACTCAATAGCTCCCATCCATGGGCACAATTAAGGAAATATTACACCCTCCGATGGAACTCCACCTCCGGGGTGAATTGTGGGGGCAGAAGGGGTCCGGATTGGCCCCTGTTTCCATTGTAAAGCCTTGGCGAGTCTGACCCATTTTAACCACCCCACCCTACTTTTACACAACTGTTTCTCTGACACACTCACGCCATGCATGCATACGCTTACGCCCCCTCTGTCGCCTCCGTCCAGCAGGCACAAACAGCGCTCCGTGAGTCATGTCAGTGCCAACAGCTGTGCATAGGGCGCCATGTGGGGCACTCATTCGGCCAAGAAGTAGATGGGGGCAGGGTGAGCATCGATGGGGATTGAAGGGTGATGTGTGTGAGCACCTCTCCTCTGTCTCCTTCTTTTACTCCTCTCCTCTCATGGCTTTACATGAAGTAAGCCATCTGTCGACTGCCACTCATCTTATGCTGCCAGAGTGTGTGCCTGACACTTCGCACTTGTCCATCATCCGCCCACCTCTTCCTGCTCGCAACGATGAAACCACGGCTGTTCACCTTGGGCCTTGGCTTCTCATCAGTAGAGTATGCCAACAAGCGTAATCTTTCCAAATTGTTTATTATGGTTTTGTGTTTATTGTCTTTATTGTCTTTAGGTTCGACACACGGCTGGCTATTGTCATTTGTTGTCTGTTTGTGCTCTGGCATTGACATATCAAATGTTTTTCTTAACATCCACAATAGAGATACTTGGCAGTGTTTTTTTGTCGGCTTATAAGGAAAAAAAAAGGCTTTGTATAAACTTTAACCAAAAGTTTCATTGAACTGTCAGTGTGTGTCCCATTCAGCGGTGTGATTATGAATTGTTTGTTTCCTTGAAAGTTGTAAAGTTTAAAATTTGTTTGCTGAAAACAAAAAAACAACTGCTTCATAATGGTTTATCTATACAAATCTTTGGAGCTGAGTCAGTATTTGCTCGTTCTTTCCAAAGCTGATCAACAGAAACACAGAAAAAACGACTTTATTTTTTATCACTGAGGAAATTCCAGTTTTCTTCCCTCGATAACATTTCAGAGCACAGTCCTGATTTTTTATATAGCTGGAAAAAGAAATGTTTTAAAAGTCATTACTGCCTTTTGTCAAACTACACAAAATAGTTTTATTAAAAATTAATTTGGGTATTTAACGTCCGAGTTAAATATGGCCAAAGTAAACCCTCCCGTCGAAATCTCTGCGTCCAATGTCTGTGTTATTAACATTCATACATGCTAACACTTTCTTGAACACTTCCATTTCTAACTGAAGAGACTCACAAATGGACTTGTAGTAGAAGAGGCTTGCACTCCAAATGTCACATCTGCGGGCTGTTCTATTTGTTTTGAATGCACTCCAAATGAAAAGCAATTTGAGAGCTCCAACCATTAGAAAGGGTCCTTACCACTGAAGTGCAAACCAAACCTTAATTAGGAAAAACATGATTGTTCTGTGTGTGCACAGTTTTGGCTTTACAATTGGCAATGTTTCTTCTTCTTCTTTTTTTTTTATGCCATCCTGTGACAATTTATATACTTCAGCCTGTCTACATTTGCAAAATGTCAACGTGCCAAAGATTAAATTAAACCAAGTCTTTGTAAAGAAGACACATCTATCACATCACTACTGGCAGAAGATAAACTAGTTGACATTTCTTCCCACTAAATCGACACAATAGGACCTGATACGGGTGATTTTCTGTCAACAAGCCCTGCCAAACACATAGTGTATGATGGAGAATGTAATTAAGTCAAATATCTGTCAGGCACATGTTTTTCTCTCTTTTTTTTAAATTTATTTTTTGTATTTATATATATATATATATATATATATGTGTGTGTGTGTGTGTGTAGCTTCTTCTAAAGAACTCTATGTTGACTTAGCTGACTTTTTTTTTTACACTAAAATGTCAAGGACATGGTGCAATTATGTTTCTGAAAATGGAATTTCAATCAATTTGACCATAAATCAGAACATAAGTACAGACAAACAAGCCTGTCACCCTGTTGAAAACGTGCTCGAACAACTTGTGTATCACGAAGACCCGCAGTTACATCTTCTTGTCTATAGTGTCATGACTGATGAAGGAACAAAATAAAGGATTTTAACACTCGGTTCTGAACTGAATGTTACCATTGCTGCCTTTAAGTGGTATCTGTTTTGTTTATTGTAATTGTCAATAATGATGGTTGTCATCAACTACTCCTATTGTTCTTGCAGCACTGACACAGCCTATAGACGTAAGAGTAATTTTGTATATTTCACTGTAATTTGTGGTACTTTGTGCCATTAGTCATGCTGCTGCGGCAGATATAAAAAGACAGATATGAAATATGCTTTCATAAGATAGCAGTATTGATGCAACACCACAATCTTAGTAGAGGTAAGTAAAGATAGCTGGTCAATATGCAGTAACTTATTATTATTATTATTATTATTATTATCTTAAGTTTACTGTCCATAAATGTTTTCCCGAGCAAATTTTCCTAATGTGCATTAAACACATTTATGGAAATGGATGTTACGGCTGCTGGCATCTACCAATGTGTAGTATCTCCTGCTGCCTGTGTGGGTGTTGATCCTATGCAGATGCTAGATTAGCATTAGCTTATGCCATTTTGGGAGTCATTAACAATCAACGTACTCTGTCGTTTATGACAGCTTGGTGGTGCAAACATGAATAGACACACACATGCCTGGGAAACATGATTAATGATAGGAGTCCACGGGCCAGTGCTTCACCTGTTATAATTCTGTGCAAATACAGCCAGAATAATTAACAGTCTTATACGGAGAGCTAATATTTGCACAATCCAAACTACCCTGAGCGTGACTCCTGTCGACGGAGCTGAATCCAACAAAACCAAACCTTAGAGGTGCAGACTGTGATTCTAATATTATATGCTTTTTGTTGATATCACCTCACGGGCAGGTAGCTGGTTATTCTGTGTGTATGCAATAAATAAATAAATAAATAAATAAATTCAGTGTTTGTAGCCCTGTCTTGGCTTTGAGTGATTCACGCAACACAATTATAACTGATCAGCAACACAGGGCACTGGTGCTCATGCCATAACGGTTTGATTATGTGCAATCACAATGCGTGTCCATGAATTTGTGGGATGGAGTTTCTGAAGGAGCTCTGATGCTCAGTGTGAGTTACCATATCAGTGTTCTTCCTCAGGAATGACTTACTCCAGCGTTAACACAGGGAAAGGTCATGGGATCAATAATTTATTTAAGATGCACCCTCGGATTGACTCTGCAGCTGCCTTGTAATCAGGAGTAGAGATTTATTTATCTTAACCAACTTTAAATCCACATTCCTGCAGCAAGAGAGAAAAAAAACTGTGACACGTCAGTCGATTTTCAATGCCCTCACAAGAACTCAAGATTTTCTTCTTTTATTTACCCCCCAGGAGCTGGCAGGAAGACATCACTTCAGCTGTTGACTAAGTACCTGTTAGAAAAATGTTATGGTTGGGGAAAAAAAAGCAGCAGATAAGGCCAAGTTGGCTTTAATTCCAATAGTATAGGGAAGGATTTTTGTGATGTATTAAGTGAAATGTACTCAACAATTCAAGAATAAGTCATTTTTCTAAGGTGCATGGGATCATTTGTTGAATTAGGATGCTTCTATGAAACTGGGTTAATTTTGGTTCCTGGCATTTTCCCAGCTTTTTACACCCAATAATAAAAGAGAAATGTAGACATAATTCCCCCCAGGATGTACCTAATGATGACCTCAGTTAAATGCAAAAAAATTATACTCTTGCTGTGAACCATCCCAAAATTAATGATTTTTAAAATAAAATAATTGGGCCAAAAATAGAATCAAAATTGGGACATGAAACACTGTCAGTGTATTTGATCTGGAAAACATAGCTTGCTATTATCTTATGTAGCGCTATAAATAAAGACACCGTGTTAAATGTAACAATCCTAATGTTTTTTCTAATCCAGACATGGGTTTTTCATGAATCTGTATCATTCCAGGTTTCGTGTGTAACCCATTGTGTCCACTCATGTTACATACAGAACCTATTTATGAAATGCTCTGCCTTGCATAATTAGTTCAAATGTACCTGTAAGAGCATAAGAAGATATATATATAAAAAAAAGTGTATAATTTTTGTGTCCTTTTGACTGTGTTACATGCGGATTTGTATTAAATAAGTAAATACTTATTTTTAAAATAGACCAAAAGTGCTTCCAAACTTGCTTCATAACATCAGTCTACATCTAGTTTGTATTTTTAGCTCCTCTGTCCTGTTTTCATAGAAGCACCCATTATCATTTTTACCTACATCTTTCTATTCTCCTGGATTCATGCGTGAAGAGTAATTAAGCAGTTTCTGGTGACATTGCAGCAGTTTCTAATATCAACTGTTTATTTAACAGGACGTTTCACACATGCGGTACTTAGAGGACTAAATGTCTATTTCACTGACAGAACCACTTCTGATTTAAATAATGCAACCCTGCAGAGTGAAGGTATCCAGAGGCTATGTCAGCTCAAATGTTACAATCCTGCCCGGTCTGAAGGATTTAAGTTGCCACTCAAAGTAAAGTCAAAGTGTGATGCCAAAAGTAGATTAACCAACACTTTTAAATATATAGGCCTGCTCATAATGCATGTTAATACCAGATAGTCTGCAATTCAGCATTTTTTTCAGGGATCCTTCTGAGCATCTTCTTTTTTTTTTTTTTAATAACAGATGCTGGTTGTTTTCCACTGACAAAGCTGCTTTTAATAAACAAATTATTATGAAGGCAGCATTTCAGAGGCAATTGGTTCTGAAAAGCTGCAGTGTGGAGCATTACTTCAATGTGTCACTCACTTTTCCGCATGCTATTACACCATATGGTTCACAGTTTGGGAATTAGAAATAAGTTTTGACTGACACGGCAAACAGCATTTTAATGTAGTGAAGTCACAATTTAGTGAAAGCTAATGCACAACCTGCATCAGTAAAGAAATATTAACCTCCTTTACGTGTGTCATTGAGCCTGTTCATTCTGCGCCTCCTACCACTTCTTCTCCCACCATGTAAATACCCGTCTGGAGATAATTTTATGACAGAGTGCGTTGGTGCACCAAATGCTTAGTCTGCCATTTGCTCTAAATTTGTGCTTTTGTTAAATTAGATTCCAAATGCAATTACCTGCCAAGGTAATTCATGACAGAGTAGCCCACCGTAAATGCTCATTTGAAAGGATGCAGAGTCATTTTGGAGCAATATGGCATCAAATGGAAGAGGTGAGGCCCATAGGGGGCTCGGCAAACTTTCTACTTTGTCAGGAGAGGCAGGCATGAATGATCAGTGTCTTCCAATAACAAGTTCCAATGAGAGTGTTCAAAGCGATATAGTAAGCAAATGTCTGGCGTAAATCTGTTTTGTAATAAGTTGGATCTCCGTGATTAGTCAAATCCATCACAAATGGCACTATTTTGTGTGCAGAACATCAACAAGGAAAGCTTTTCCAGGGAAATTGTGCATGTGTTGGCATAAGGACTCTTAATATCAAGACCAGGCTCTGGTTATCGCACTTGCTTTGAGGTAGGCACAGTACGTACTTAGTCTGTCTCCATGGTAGTTTGATGTGTGGCAGAAAAAAATGCTCACTTTTTCTCGTAACCTCAAAGCAGTCGGAAAAAAAAAAAGAGAATTGTTTCTGATGCAGACTTCAATAATGCTACGTTTCCTTGCAGAATGCGAGTGGATTAATCCAGCTGAAGAGTAATTGCCCTTGTATTGTATTGACTCTATGCATGAAGGAATTCAAATCACTTTTAAGTTTCAGTCGTGCAGGATTGGAGCCAGTACTTGAGGCAAAGCTAAGGTCTTTATGTGAGTTCATTTAATTTGGAGTAAGACTGCAATCGTCCTATTAATGGATTAAAGAGCTGCATGTAAATGTAATGGTGTGAATCTGCTGACTGCTTAGGACAATATCAGAAAGGGAAGTGAATAAACAGTCTGCCCACTCTTAACAAATACTATAAATGTATGTTTGAGGCCGATACTAAGAGTCGCCGGTTAGTGGCTGACGGTGTCGAAAGCGCTAATGGCCGGATCCCGCACGTCTATGTGATATGTGTCCGCGGCTGTGAAACAAAGCTTAAAGGCTCCTGCTGTAAATACGTTTTTATTGATCATGTGCGCTCTCATTTCTTCTCCTCACCAAGTTCTAAGTGTATGCCAACCACCCGGTGTGACTCTCACTCTCTGGTTTCCACATGCATTCATTCTAATCAACAAAAAAATAGGGCAAAATACACACAAACTCAAACATTTTTTTTATTTTCCAAATATACAGAGCAAAAGCATCATAGTTTCACAGACCAGTACAGTTAAAATACACCCTTTTTTCTTTTTTTTTTTTTTCGTAGATACAGAGGGCCACTGCCTGAAAATAGTGGTTTACCCAGAAGAATTTACATGTTGGCTTTTTATTATTACAATTACGTTTATGATGTACTATTTATACAAACCTTTGAAATGACCATCTAAGTTTTAGTACTTTTTCAGACCTGGGTTATGTAGTATGGGTAAAATAGTTTGCATTATTTGGTTGACAGAGGAATTAAGCTAATCACAGACAAGCATGAATTCATTTGACTTACAAATGCTTCTCTGTGATTCTTTCAATTTTCTGTGACTTATCATACACTGTATGCTGCAAACTAAACCACACGGAATCCTTGCGTGTCCTGCAGGCAGAAGATTATTGGCAAATACTGTTTAGTCCAGGTATTTTTCTGTATAATATGGAATTAAAGTACTATTAAAAAAAAAAAAAAAAAAAAAATCAAATGGTGTACCAGTGAGAGGGCATTTTCAAAGTAAAGGTAGAGATATTATGATCAATTCGGTGTTTTCATATGGCACCTTCTATAAGGTTTTATTCTGAGGATGAGTTCAAATATATGTAAACCGGTTTCTGTAGAAATAAACAAAACATAGACAGCGCTAATATTCACCATTCCTTTTTCCAGTGTTTTTTTTTTACTTTATTGGAAGCAGACATATTATAGCTAGTGGGTAGAAAAGCCAATATAAACACCTACTAATGAGTCCTTCCTTCACACTGCTCATAACCTCTTTTTCTGACTAAAGACTTGTCCTTATCCAGTGCACTACAGGCTGGTCTTTAGTATTTGAATAATAGACTGTTCTGCATCCTCCATTCAGAAAGGGTTGCTCTGTTTTATCAGGAAAGGGCAGCAACCCCTTGTAATTGTTCCGGGTCTTTATGTTTATTCATCTGTTATGCCCTGGCATCTGTGCCGTGTTTGTAGCCAGGCAAACAGGCGCCGCCAGCACCAGCCGGGGAAGCGTCTACAGGTGAGCGGGGCAGACTTTGTCCCCACATGGGCTTTGATTCCCAAAGACTGACATGGCACTCGCATCCTGCGGTACACTCTTGCCCACTGTAGCTGATGCCATGGGGGGATGGGACAGAAGGCTGGCATATCAAATATTTATCTGTTTGCTTTGCAGCGTGCAGATTCTCTGGACTGGGAAAATGCATTATGTTTGGATCAGTGCAAGAGCTGCATCAGATAAAGAAATTAGACTCTTTGGACAGTAAAGCAAATTTGTTTGTTTTTGGGAGACATACTGAATCTCGGAGTAATGTTTTATATTGTGTTTAACCCATAAAGACCCAAACAGCCACCGGTGATGAAAACCAAAATCATAATATTAATCCATTAATTCTATCAATACATGGAAATAATTGGTGTAAAATACAGTTCCTCGTCTTGCACAAAATTTTTTACATTGAATAACCTGAAACGTCTTAGAAGTATGTCGAATTTTCACAATATTCTGCCCGGTATTAAATGTTTTGTGAATTTGTAGATCTACTGTGATCTGTAAATTGTGATGCACATAAATGATAAATAAACTAAGGAGTAATATTTTTAACATTGCGTTTATTTTTCTTTTCCGGTTGTTCACATTTGTTCAATCAAGTACGGTTCATAGATTTTTCATTTCATTTTCATCATACAATTCTACTTTTTTCAGTCAAAAACCACAGATAAAACTTTATCCATAAGTTCTTATGGTGTTATTTAGATTATTTTACTGGTCCCGCCCACTTTGTATCATATTAGGCTGTATATGACCCCTGAACTAAACTGAGTCGGACACCCCTGATCTACATGATCAAATTAAATACAGGGAAATTTTCACTGAAAAACGCAAAATAACGAAAATGATATTACAATAAACAGTGATAAATCAATTAGGAAAGGTTAAATAGAGAGAAAAATTAATTTAGGAACTGCCACAAAAGTAGCACTGGGTCTTTATGGGCTAATTTAATTTCAGACAAAGATGCAAAACATAATCTGAGAACAGATTCAAACTAGAATGGCACTTAGTAGAGTGCAGACCTCCGCCAAGTGCAACCCCCCCCCACCAATGGGGGGGGTCCATGGACTATATGAGAAAACATGAGTCGCCATCTGGTGGACATTTATTATTATTACCACAGCAACGCCAATTAA
>JAPSES010000144.1:5506079-5527332 GCA_029822895.1 Maxillicosta whitleyi | reverse complement strand
GGGGTGTCAGTCACAATATGTGGGGGAACTGTGCTGCTTGGAGGAGGTTTGCGCTCTCTGAGTGCTTTTCTAGTTTAGTGTAAAATGTCAGATTTCTTTCACTGGCTTATTTTCTCCATCATTTCATGTCCTAACTTCTTTACTTACGCCTCGTCCTCTGATCTTTGTTATGGACATGTTGCCGTATCTGACCTCAAAGCTCTCGAGCTCTAACAATTACTGTCGCTGAATATGTCTGGAATTCTACAAAAACATTCTTGCAGAAAATTTCATTGCGCATTGAGCCCTTTAACACACAGCTGGACACAATGGACGGTGCGTTCAAAGTCTCCCAGAAAGCCTTGCAGATCATATCTTACTGTTCGTAAATGTAGCTGGTCAGATAAAATGTGTTACATCTTAAATGCAGTTTTCTCCTTCATTAAGTCGCACTTTTCTCTCTTATACAGTGTCATTGCCAGTTTAAAGAGGGCTGGAATGCTAATTAACTAGGCACATAAAGGCTGTCTAGAAAGAGAAACGGCAGAAAAAGAAAAAAAGATCTATAACAACCCTGTGCTCTGTGGGATATTGGGGAATTCTCTGTCCCTCCCCTTTTCTAACTGTGGTAATAGGCTTTCTCTCCCTAGGATGCCCTCGTGCCGTACAGCATATGTCATTATGCATACTGTTTGGCCGCATGTCCGACACAAACGGTTCTACCAATAAGCTACACTTACGGATATCGTAATTAAAATGTTTTCCATCAACATTTGCCACTTGCTACACTCGCTAGATCTTTCAAGCATGACTGAGAGCTTCTTTCAATTCAGAAAAAAAAACAAAAACCTCATACATATATATTGTATATTATATTATCACAAGGATGGATATGCACATACATGTAGCCACATGACGACCTCATAATAAATGCTGAGGAGCTTTTCCGTTTTGAGAATGTTTGAGTAGAGTAAGCAATATGTATCCATTAGTGACTTAAACACAAATTGTCTCCCCTGCGAGCTGTTTGATTATAATTAAATTACATTTTTCCCCAGGGAAAATGGGAATTCTCATGTCTATGTAGTACGCCACAGTGGGAGCCAACGACACACAAAGGCAGAGGAGAGAGAGAAAGAGGGAATGACAAATTATAAACACATGTAATCTAAATGATGGCATTAAGGAATCTGGGGATAACTGCAGGGAAGACAAATAAAAAGAAGTGTTCAGATATTCAGCAAACACCGTCACATCATGAATACTCTAGGCACTTCCCTGCCTGCGATGTTACTGTATCCTAATCATTCGCCTGAAGAACTCAGCCATCCGTTATGTTAGTTATTCGTTTTTAGAATCAGCCGAGTCCTGCAGACTGTCAGGGATGTTCTGTTTACAGGCTGAGACGTAAGGACGGTTCACTTTCATCTGCAGTCAAAACAATGGCGTGGGACAATGAGTTGACCTCGAGAGAGCACGCCCCCAGACGCCGCCACTTCAACCGCGCTGTTTGAACTTTTACGAGTTTGACAGTCTGATTCACCTCAAGGACTGGCTGAGAAATTACTCAGGGTTCCTCATATGGCTTTGAATATGAATTTCAATTATTCAGAGAAATATATAAAAAGGAATGAATCTTTTGAATCCAACATACGTATCAGTTTGGGGAGGGAAGTGGCTAAACATAAAAGAAAGGTTAAAAAAAAGAAATAATGAAGCAAAAAGATGAGTAGAACTAGCTTAAATGAAGTCTCAAGGGACTAAGTACACGTGTCATGTTTCCCAGTGTGCTCCAAGTTCTGTTGTGCTGTAATCTTTATTGGAAAAAAAAATCCATCTTCCCTCTCCCATGGCATCATTTGTGAAAACAATATAATCTCGATAGTAACAGAAAAGAGATGCATCAAAATAAACCGCTAGAGTTGATAATATATATTCTGTTTTTATATTAAGACTTCAAGACAATAGAATTATTTGCCTTAAGCTGCTTCTGCCTCGGTTTCTACTGAATTGCTAGCTTAAAAGGAAGGGGCTCATTGCGGTTCGTGGAAAGTCGTGGTTCTGATCTTGTGCTGGAGGGAACATTGGTATCCCATTCTCTCTGATATGCAAAGCTAGCGTCTGGATTTTGAAAAGAAAATCTTTACATACACTGTTTGCTACTTGATGTATCTTCATCCCAGAATCAGCAGCAATGTTGCTTACAGGCAAACTCTTTTGTTAGCTTTCAAAATGTATAATGATACACTGGCTGCAATAAGTCTAAACCATCTTGCCTGCATCTTCCAATCCTCGCTTTTTTGGGGTCTTCTTCGCTTTCAGATGGACTTCAAAAAAAAAAAAAACGAGAGTTGTGTAAATCCCACAACTAAGAACCTCTGCCACACTGAAGCATGCTCTCTGAATATCAAGCACTGATAATGAAGTCATTTGTTTGAGAGTTGCCAGGTCTCCTACCAAGGCTGGTATTCATTAGTCAGTCAGTGCCTCAGAATAGGCAGCTTCCCTGTGACTCACGCAGAATATAATTAGCATTAAAGTACATTTCACCTGTTTAGGAAATGTGCGATCATATCTTAAAAAGACAAAGTCTATATTTAATGCTTTATACCTTTAAAAGAGATGACAGCTGATGAAAGACTTCTGTTTTAGCATGATACCTTTGTTGGGAAAGTTAATTATTTCACAACCGTGTGGTGTATGACGGCTTGTGTTTTCTTACCATCCAAGCCTGATAAAATTAACATCCCCTAGAAATTGATACTGCTGCATATTTTGTCAGAACTTTTCAACACGTAAGGTTTTTGTACAGTAGAGGCAGAATATTGCCTGCAGCAGAAGCAAAAAAATGACTGCTGTGACAAATAGCTTTCTTTTTGCCACCGCTGACCCCAGACCTTAAGATTCACTCTTGTATGAGCATTCTGTTTGTGCGAATATTACACTGTAATATTCAATATTACAGCTTACCGTTGACTGTGAGGGAAACCTCCTTCTCTCCTGCCCCTACTCGTGGGACCACAGCGCGGCAAACATATTTCCCAGCATCCTCCTGTCTCACCGATTTCAATGTTAGGAGGTTCTCGTTGCTCAGTACCTGCGGCAGAAAAAGTCAAAGATCATCAAATGCAATGAGAGCAAAGGCACCTTTGCATTTGAGATAGCAACAAGGCAGCTCCAAGGCGAAAGACTAAGGAAGCACATGGAACATTTAATAACTTAAAGGGCACCTCTGCTCAATTATTAAAATCCAATTTAGGATTGAGCTTAGTGGTATAAAGGGTTGGCTTTGGCCTTTGACGCTTTCAAAAGGAAAGGTGGAAGGAGTCTGGATTCGACGATCACAACATTAGATGCGATGTGTGCGCAGGTCACCGAGAGGTTGTAAGAGTAATGGAATATGACATATCTGGACAACAGGCTTTAGCTATAACAAAAAAAATCTACCCAACATACTTAACATTGATCAAAGCAGAATGCTAATAAGTACAAATCCTCACCACTCCAGAGCCCCTCTTCATCCACACTATGGTAAGAGAAGGATTTCCTGTCCAGGCACAGTTGAACACAGCATCAGATCCGAGGTCCACTTGTAAGGACTGAGGCTCCGCTGCCATACGAGGACCAACTGTTGAAGAAAACATCATTAACTCTCCATGATATATTGATAATTAAGCACTCACTGTAGTGGCAGCAGCACTTAAGGCTCAGTGTCATAACGTAAAAGACAGCAAATCCATAATCATTCATTATCATGCTGCTGGCATTTCTTGAATGGCAAACAGTAGTGTTTAACAGGGGACACTCACAGTACACATCAACATTGCGGCTGATGTTAGTGCTGCCAAGAGGGTTGGTAACCTCGCAGGAGACAGGCTCAGTAAAGAACGAGTGGTCGACAATAACTTCATATGTGTCGCCAGAGACCTCCTTGATTATACTCCCTCCTTTGGCCCACCTGGTGAGTGAATGTGAAGGCAGAGAAAGGAGAGACAGGAAGAAAAGGGGAAAAATGAAGGAAAAGGGGAAAAGGCATTAAGACAGGTTTTCACACCTCTCTGTGTCAATAGGGTTCTTTTATGAGAATAAATCATCATTCTGGGGCAGGTTTTCGGTGCTGGCTTCAGCATATTTTTGTGGCAGCCCTCCATGCTGTGACAAGCTCCCTGGCAACTCAGAGCAGACAGCGCGTTCCTCATTACGCCAGGCAGAGAGTGCAGCACAGAGTGCCAGCTAAGAAAAACAAATCACAGAATGACAAATGGGTAGCTCCCCCACCTTTGAAGACGTTGGTTGACACATACTGTATTACACACAACAGCTGACGTTAATAAATTGACACGGGATCACATAAAGAACATCTGTTTGTGTTTGTGAATGATAGCTTCTGTGATGGGATACAGACACTCCCAACACATTTAGGGGAGACTTTTATGATGTCACGGGCAGCGGCGTCTCGCTCTGCATGGTGTGGATGGATCTCTGCTGCTGCGACAGACAAGGCCCATTTATAAAAGTAAAGCGCAGGATTCCCTGGATGTCTCAGGTCTATTTGGAAAATTTAGACAGTGCTATGGGACATACGATGCATCATGTATCTAAACGCTGTCATTCCGCTCAATAGAGACACAGCCGCATGTGGCAAATGAAAACAGTGACGACGGAACCAAAAGCCTGTGTGCATCTTATATTCCTGCCAGTACCCTGAGTAGTTTTTACAGGATAAGGGAACTCATTTGTTTTCCATGACTAAGCTGGCCCCATGCTTGACTGAAATGCTATCATTTAAATGAGAACAGATTACCTCATTCAATCAGTAAGTGAAGTGAAGCAGAATTCTAATTGGGCTTCATGGGATTTTTTTTTTTTTTTTTTTTTAACCTTCTTTTTCAGCTGCAGATCTTTTCTGAATTATATTCTTGTGTGACAAGGATACAACTGAAAGCTCAGCACCACCTGTGTTTCCTAAAATACAGAAATTAGGGCAGACTGCTGTTTTTGGCCTGTCTGCCCTTTACGTAACTGGCTGTGTAGTAGTATCGCTTGGAAAATGTCTTTGTGCCAGAATGCATTGTATGAACAAATCCATACTCCTCTGATAGCATGGAGAGAGAGCATAGCATGTGAACTTTCTATCTGCAAAGCGAGAAGATCCTGCAAATATTAGCACGTAGACCCTACATATTACGGGCAAAAACAACAACAACAACAAAAGTTAATGTTCTTTGCTGTTTTCCAATAAGATGGAGATAATGTTGGTGAGGGATGTGGAAATTATAACGAAGGCGGCAACGATAATAGTTGTGATGATGGCAACAATGGCATTAATGATGATGATGAAGTATTATGACAACCGCGCATATATCAGCATGAAACTGTTTGTGCCTACACTTTACCAGCTCACAGTGTTTTGAGTCATAGCGTGATAAGCGCAGATGTTTGGGTCGCCGGATGCTCCCGTGCGGAGGTTGAGGTAGCCAGGTTTGGGAGCCCTTGACAGTTATCAGAGGGAGCAGAGATAGAACGCTGTCATCTACGGGGAGCATACGAGCACTGTTGGTGTACTGGGTCCTGTCCAACACTCATGTCTAAACATAGCTGGCCTTGGGTAACACAAACACCTGCATTCCCTTTGGGAGGTTAAAAGGGCCAGAACGAGCTTACTCGATAGCTGACTCACTTTACACTGTTGTATCCTATTTGGGGATTTGATTCAGACGACTGGTGTGAATCCAGTGTGCTCCAATCGATGTGTGTACATGTGTGTTTGTGTATAAATAATATGTGTCTATACCGGGTTTATCTTTTTGTGTTTGCATGGGCGTGAAGGCTAACACTGTTATACAGATAAACAGGCCATTAATGGAAGCAGAGGATGAAGGAGACGGAGAAGAGGGGGAGAGTTTTCTGTTCGCTGAATGTGATTAAGGCAATAAAACAGTGACAATTAAATTAGGCAGGTATCTGTGCCATCAGCATCAAGACCCACACTAAATCGGGCCCCACAGTTATTATCAGCATGGTTAAGCACAGCATAGCGCGGTTCCATTCGTTCTTACATGGATATGGAAAGTGATGACTGCTGAATTAACAGTGGAATAGAAATCAAATACATGCGGGATGCATCTCGGGGATGCAATTTGGGTTTAAGGTAGCGATAGGCGTTTTCAGAATATCAAGCATCCATGACTCTTTCTCTTACATCTTGGGTATCCTTCTCTCTTGAATGGCTTAGGTAAGACTTTTTCGTGTAATTACGATATGCTGTTTTCAATTAAGCTCAAGTTTTCAGGGTTTGCTGAGGTAACACTGATTTATATATTTACAGGAAGAGTGCATATAAACGCACCGTCTAAAGATTCCCTTTCTTGTTTGTCAGACAAATAGAAAAAAGTTGAAAAAAAAAAAAGAAAAATCTTTATATTTTCAGTAGACAGTACGAACCTGATTGGAAATATAAAGCATATTTTGCTTAATAAGCTGTGAATTTCTGAGCCAATTAAATTCCACACATTGTTTTTTTTTTTTTTTCCCAAATAAAGACACACTTATCATTTTTCTCTATTAAATTGGCTGCAGCTAATGCAGACATAACAAATGTGGCTTGGGAATAGTAGGCATGTCCAAAAACAAGACAGCAGCACAAACTGCATCAATTAGCTAGCTTCAGGTTTACAAAGACGGACTGCATGGAGATGGTAGACTCTGTCAAAAATAAACAACCAGCAGTATCAACAACAATACTGAAAAATATGTGCGTAGAGGATTGGGATGTTATTTGCTGCAGTGCCATGCAAAGGAGGAGGTTTTGTTGTCGCTCGGTGCATGGTTGTATGCGTAGGCGAGGGACCCGATTTGCTTTGTTTGTTATTCTTTCCCTTCTCTCTAGTGGGTTCTTGTTTGGATTGTAGAAAACCCTCTGTGTCTTCATCAGAGGGTGGTTGAGTGATTGTGATGTATGCCAGTTAGCCTCGTACCATTATGAACAGTAATGAAGATGTTCCGACCCACTTGTCTTTTCCTCTCCGAGTGTGTTGATTCCCTGAGTGCTTACTGAAACAAATGCCCATTACTCTTACTTCATTCACACTTTTAGCACCGCTTTCATCTCAATACCCAGTCTCCACAAGAGTCCTCTTCGGTCTCCTGACTTCCTCCCTCTTTACTTTCCCCTTGAGCTGCGAGCTGGCAGAGGGTCGAGTATCCGCAGAAATATATCTTATTTCCATTTCCTCCTTTAAAGACAGATTTATTGAACCTGTGTGGCTATCAGAAAGGGGTTGTAGGCAACAGAGAGCACCAGGCCTCTGACTAGTGCCCCAGCTACTGTATCTCGTCTCTGTGTCTCAAGTGTCCATTGAATTGGAGGATGGCAAAGTGGCGCAGTGCACACTGGGAATGGATGGCTCTCTCGGGGATAGAAAAGAGGCCATCTGTCTGAGAACCACTCTGTCCTTGTGCCATATCTGATCTGGGGTAGACAGAGTGTATTAGCACTGAATAATAGCCCCACACTGCTTGACCAGCTTCCTGCTCTCCTCTGTGATATTACTCTCTGGAGGTGGAATTTTGTGGGGTCTCTCCTTGGTTGAAATCTCTCAGGCAAGCACGATGAGGCTCAAAAATGCCCCGAACTCCAATGGTGCATGGGAGTCCTGAAGCTCTTGTATAAATTGCAGATAAATCTAAAAGACTTCAACTATAAAGCTGGGGGAACCGGTGGAGAATATAACCTTGAAACACCCAAAGTTATTAGACTGTCTGGATATTATTTAATTCTACAGTGAATTGTGTGTCAATGACAGGGACCCAGACAGCAGTGATAGACAGTGAAAGCCACAGAAAGGAAAGGAAGAAATAAATTAGAGAGTGGTAAAGTGGCAGTTTTAGCTTCTTTTAGCTCCAACCTCCAACCTTATTTCATTCTGCACTTTGTCAGAGTAAAAGAAAAAGTCGTCTCAACTGCCATTGCGTCTTAGCTCTGATACCCTGGGGAGAGGTCTGATTGTGGCATTGATCCAGTCTCATAACAATACAGGTGAAATCCCCCAGCAATAGACGTCCTGTCTCTGCCGCGCACCTACACAATCAAATACAAACCTTGTTTTCCACAATATCACCGCTCTCCCTCCTCCTTCTCTTTTTCAAAAGGGCAGAATCCATCAAAACGGCAACATCTATGTTTTGCCACCTGTGAGTGTGTTGTACATCCATTTCATTTCCCGGTACCATTACAAGATTCAGAGCTGGCCAATTCCCTTTGTTATCGATTTCATTCCGTTTATATTTCACCTACTTTTTAAAACCTCCCACACAGCAAACTATTTCATTACAAATCGCTTCAGTATCACATCTGGACGAGGCCTTGCAACATTGTAGGGGGATAATTACTGTCCGTTTAGTTGCTTCATCGGAGTTACGGATATTGTAAGGGGGGGAAATAAACCAAAAAAGATTGATTCCAACAACTGATTCTGGCTAACACTAAGGCTTATTAAGTAATGGGAATGGTAGTTCAAGACCTGTAGTGCAAGGCGAGCAAGCCTGCTGCAGTACAGGTTGTATTTAATGTACAACAGTGTCAGAAATTGTTTATCCATAATGGTTGCGGCAGGTTTATTTTCTCAAAATACTCTTCAATTATGCCTAGTGTTCAGCTTGAGTGCAGGTAGTTTTGTGTACAGGTAGAAAGCACAAAAGCATTAATTTGTCGTATGTATGTGTTGAAGGTCCACACGTATTAATTCTTCAATCTGTTTTGAAACGATTATGGTTCCAACTTGAGTGTGCACAGATGGAAGCCTGTGTGATAAATAAGGAACAGTTTATTTAAAGTAAGTGTTCTGTTTTACATGATGCCAGGTTTTGCAGGATCTTTTGCCTTATGCCCTGGCATCTTTCCTTTGAGTCTTTTGTTTTAATTTGCTTGCTTTGCACTGACTTGCATTCAACATAATTCTGCTTCCTCACAGTGATCTTTTGACACAGGGTCATGTGACCTCTTAAACTATTGCTGGACTCAGTCCATCGATAGCTTCTCCAAATGAATATTAATGTCCATTTTCTGTATTATAATGGAGTACAGTCACTTTTGCAAAATGACAAATTTTACAGTGGATTTTAACCCATAAAGACTCAAACGTCCACATGTGACCAAAACCATTTACTGATCTAAAATGTTTAATACCTGTTAATTCACTAATGAATAATTGGTGTAAAATGCAGTTTATCATCTTTTCATGGTCATCTGATATGACCCATGTGGATGTTTAGAATCTTTGTAGTTACTGTAGAAACACCATCATCTTCTACAACATTTACCAGTTGTATCAATGACAGTGGATGGAAACATTTGGTTTATGTTCAGTTTTATTGATATATTTTACTGAAAAAGTCACTTTTTTTTTCAGTTTTCTCTGTTTCTGATATAATAATCCTTAACTTTAATCTGGGCTTTTACGAGCATCTACATGATCAATAAATTAAATATGAGAAAATACAATGATTTTCACTTAAAAATCAAAATAAAATAGATAATATTATAATAAATGGTGATAAATCACTTAAGAATGGTTAAAAGTAGGAAAAAAAACAATTTGGTAACTATAGTAGCACTGGGTCTATGTGGGAAAAGCATGTAAAAAAAATTGAAACTGAAAACATGATAATTAAAAAGAACATGAATGGATAAATAAATATTTAGTATATATATACACTTTTCAAACACATTTCACACCAAGTTGGAATTTTTTGCCCTGAAATGAGGATTTATTCTCGATAGATAAAGTGTACCTTGGACTCATGTAATTATAATCTCAGGTCAAAGGTTATTAATGACATTTATAAATGGGAATGAAAAGAGAAATATGTCTGAAAATAAGATTGTCCAAGTTTATGGTCAACAATGTACTTACATCCTTGAATGTAGATACATACCGTATCAATTCAAAAGTAGCACTGCACCACACAATACAGAAAAAAAAAATTAAAAAAATCAACACAGCCTTGGAGGATGAATAATTTTCTCTTCTGTATGGTGCACCAAGACTTACAAAAGCTGTAATCTTGACAGGTTTATGAGATGACATGCAAATAACTATTTCAGCTTTCCTTCATTTTTTGTGATGGACACAATTTTCAACAGAGATGATGTGAAAACAAAACAAAGACACACACAAAATTACTGCCTTGTTTCAGTCCAGCAGAAAACGATCGCTCTTCCTTTTTTTTTGTGTGTGACATCAACGTAGTTTTTGTTATTTTCATTTTTTGTCCATATCTGATGATGATTGTACTAGATTTATTATATAGCAGTAATACCGACCATTGAACACAATTTAACCAAATCATTGTCCATTTCTTACTTGTGTGTATGGATATGGATTCTCATCAACACAGCAAATATGTCAGTGTTAATTTAACACCATAAAGTGTCTATATGTGTCCACTATGCGGTGTAAAATTAACACTTTCAAAAGTGTACTCAGCAAATATATGAGGGTTAAATAGTCTGTGTTATAGAGAGTGTTGGTGTTGTATTAACACCACATTGATTTAACCCTAACACTATGTGTGGTGTTTTTGTTAAAATTATGTTGTTAAATCATGGTGTTGAAAGTGTTAATTTTACACCCTATAGTGTGGACACATATAGACACTTTACGGTGTTAAATTAACACTGGCATATTTGCTGTGTAGACAATACACATATTTGTGTTTATGAACTCACCTGTAAAGTGTGACCGGAGGGTTGGCTTTGGCAGAGCAGTGGAATTTCACCAGGTTGCCTTCTAGAATAGGCTGTGGCTCCACCGACAGATTGACAAGCGGGAGATCTAAAGAAAAAAAATAAATAAATAAGAAAAAAGTAAGAAAACCTAAAGACATAAAACGCAGCAATTACAGGACCGGCAGCCTCATTGTATGTTCTGATGACAACTATAAGAAAAATACTGTTGTTGACATTTTCTGTGGCTGAATAAGACTTTGAAACTGAAAAAAATAGAGGTATATTAGAAGATTTGCAAAGGAGACAAAATACACGAGTTCTAGTTCAAAAAAAAAAAAAAAAAAAAAACCTGAGGAAAACAAACATACTAACATGTAAAATAGATTTTTTCAAGGGCCTTATATTTGCAGTTTTTTCTTATGACCGTTTCTTTTGATTTGACAGCTTTTTATGTAGATGTAATACATGTGTCCTACTGTATGTAAATACACCCAAGTGAAAGCCGTTTCACACGAATTATCTTACAATACATAGTGTCAGAGCTAAGAAAGGTTGTGACAACATATCACAGTTTGTGGCACCAGTTTCCTCCATGTAATTGGTCATTACTCCTGAATAATTTTAGAAACTTAAAACCATGTTGTCACCCACTGAGGGATTTAGACAAAGGTGTTGAATAAAACAGTGCACCGTTGCACAGATGTAAGAGATATTAGTTATTTGAATCCTAATATATTAATTAGCCGCATTATAAGAGGAAAATCAAAGGAAAACTTGACTTGATAATGAGTTTCCGTAAACGGCAATTTGCAAACAGTGAACGGTGTATTGTAAAATCCACTGCAATTAAAAGAATGAACAAACTCAGTGATACGGTACAATTAAAACAGTTCTTAGAATAACAAGTGCATGTATTATGCAAATTGAATAAACAACTTAATTTATCCTAATTGACAAAGGTGGAATTCTTTTTGAAGATACGTGTTCATTTCCATATCAATCCTGTCCCATGTGAAACAAACAGCTATTTACCCCACACACACTCAGAGTGTGAATTTCAAGTAGGTTAAGCTATTTTTTTTTTCTAGGGTTCTTAAAGTGCTTGGTGTGTGTTATTGAGGGTTTGAAAAGAGGAAGAAAGAAACAACAAATGAGATCAGGTATGTTTGTAATGTTGCATTTCCTATCAGGACGATCCAAACAGTGATTTAGCTGTCAAAGAAACAGTACATTATAAACACATTATGCTTGTTGATGGCATATTTTTCTATTTTTTTTTTTTTTGTGTGTGTGTGTGTGTGTGTGATTTGTTTACACCGGTGCAGTCATGTATTTCAAAGCTGGGCCAGGTCTAAATGCTCTGTGGTCAACACTCCCGATACGCTACAACCAGGGACTACGCTTGAATGTAGATCCACACTGAATTAAAGAGACACACTCTTATGAAGCCTGGGTATAGTTACGGAAACAGAATCTGTGTGTATAGTCTGTATGTGTGGGCATGAAGTGTAGGAAAACTGCTTTTTATCCTGTGGCAGTGCAGATGCTCTCGGCTGGCTCAGCTGCTACAAAGCCCCAGAGAGAGGGGTGGTCCAGGTGCCATATCCCTCCCTACTCACACACGGCATATTCCCCATCAGCAGACTTACTTTCCCTCAGGACAGTGCACCCCCTCCCCCCACACCAACCACTCTACCTCTTTCATCTGTTTAGCCCAACCTGTGCCAGTTATCCCTAGGCCAGTAAAGAAAACAACAACATAGTGAATCCTGGAAGACCGAGGGCCACAATGAACCGGTTAGTATCTTCAGGTAGTAAGCAGCCAGTTGTGTTTGCCACATGTTTAAGGGTGTAGGTGTGCATATGAAAGGGCACGTGGGTGTGTGTACGGGAAACCTCTCTATGCCTTGAGCAACAACAGCCTTAGCCTTCCAGTAGGTGTTTTTTTTTTTTTTTTTAGTATTGTGAGCGGTTAATTGCATAGACAAAAAATGTGGGCTGTGGAAACCTCAGGGGCAAAATGACAGATGTGGCAGAGTGGCGGAGGTGGCAATAAAATGCAACAAGAAGCACGGGGAGGAAAAGAGAGAGTGAGAGGGAGATCTAGAGGTGTGCTAATAGGCGCGGTAATGTAGACGCTAATTCACCAGCCTTTAGACGTACACTGTTACACTGTACTTTCAATCCTGCCGACCTGTTTCTCTGCTCTTGCCTATCGCAGCCTTTTGAAGACGGAACCGCTCATTACTGTCAATCACTTCCTAATTAATGTTCTCCTGAAATGACTGAAGAATACTAACTGACCCTCCCATCAAAAGCGCCCGGTCCCACTCAGCCAGACTCCGCAGCGTTATGATGACTTCAGATCCGCGTCTATGTCAGATCTCGGAGATATTTGTCGGATAGTCCGTCTCCCCGTAGCGTCACAAGCAAAGACACCCATGGGAGAAGCAGCTGTCAAAAGTTTCCAAGCATGTGCCCCGGGTGTGAGTCAGGGAATGTCATTTGTGTAAACTTTGACCCTCACATGACAGACATCTACTTAATAAAGAAGTCCATTTGTCACTTTGATGTTTTAATGCATGAGTTTCTGAGCGAGTGCGTTTCAGACGTCACGCAGCAGCGCATCAATATGCAACACTGTTAATTCTCCAGATTCATCCAGAGAATACCGGTAAGGAATGGGAAGAAGGATGGATGGATGGATAGAAGGAAAAAGGGGGGTAGTAGGACTGATCAGCACTCTAGTGAAAACAACAGGATGAATTGCGGGGAGGGGAGGAGGGGGGGGGGGGGTTACTGTTATAGTTAGCCGACAGCTTTTGATCGGTTAGTTCAAAGTGGAGACCAGATGGTGTTTTTGGAACAATCTTCCAACTTCTCTCTGTTTCCTGGAGATAGTGCCAACATAAATTGTTTTTCCTCTTTCTTAAAGCTCAATTTCCAATCTCTCCGGGTCACTGTAGACAGCTGTTCTCCAGTAGGACCAGCCTCCAACTGCAGGAGTAGCGTCTGCATCTGAAGGATAGGGAGGCTGTTTGTGGGCCATCCGCTTGTGGCTTATAGCCTTAGCAACATGGGTACACTGTCATATGGCTGGCTGAGTAGATTACTGGAGGGGAGAACAGACTGACTGACGTCCTGAGGTCCAACATATTGATCATGAGATATTCACCCATGCGATAGTAACGAGTTTTCTCAGTTTAATGAAAGCAGATGTTTGACTAGTTATACGACAGACGGGATAAGGAGTATCCTGTTCCATAAAGTGCACGTGTTAGTGTCTAAGAATGTTTGTACACATGAAACTTCTGTTCATCTAATGCAATCTCCAGATTACTTTAAAGTATGTAACAGAGCTTTGGGGCACTGGGAGCGTAATATTTAGAAATCAGCCTAAAAATACAAGATCACATGACATTTTTCTGTATAAAAAAATCATTAGACCTTTATCTAATGTACAGAAATATCTCTGCCTTTTATTGCCCCCCCTACTGTACCCCTAATCTTCTCCTCTCTCTTTTAATTCTCTCTCAGATGAATTTGCCATTATCTGCTTGATTAAGCAGGGAGAGCATGTAGCTGAGCCAGCTACCAAAAACAAATCCTCCCCAATTGCACATCTGCATGTTCTTTATTAATTAGCTCCAACAAATGGCATTCATTTTCCCCCCACATGGCTCAGCTTGTTTGCAATGCAAACACACCGAGAACCTTGGCTTTGCTTGTCCCTGGTGCATTCATTTCCCACTATGTTGTTGAAAGTATGCCTCTATGTGGGGCAATGCTGTGCAGATAATACGCAGCTGGACTAGAAAATATTTAAGGAATATTTTAGGTTTGTGTGATGAGTGGGATTCAGTGAGACATGAAACTGTGGCATTAGAATCACATTTCATTGCAGCGGCTTTATGCTGGCGGGTAAAGAAGTTTACACTGATTAAAAGTCCAAAGGGCATAATGTAAGTTAAGTCATGCTGATGGAGAAAAAAAAACATCAGAGGGCAGCCACCCCTCTGCTATCAAATAATTACAGTCAGCTAATGGACTGGTTTGGACAACTGAAGTCAGCAGTCTATCCAGGGTTCTGAATCACCTCTGTTGGCTCTAAATCCCTCTCACTTTGGCAACATTGCCAGTACATACTGTATTTAGATGCTAATTTGTCTAACCCTAGGTCAGATAACTCTGTATGAACTTCTGTGGGAATGAAAATGCTGAGGTGGATGTAAATCATGAGCATGAAAGTGATGATAAAAAGAAAATACTGTCATGAAATGCATTGGGTTTTAGGTTATTTTAAGCTGTAGAGCAATGTGCTGGGTTATGTTTAGATTACTCTCATATGGATTGCTATGAGCGTGGAGTTGAGAGAAAAAAGGGCACCTCACTATCTGGGTAGAATATAAAATAGCACTTCATAACCAGGAGCTATAGAAGATTTTAATTAGTTTTGTTGATATGACTATTATCTCATTAATATAGCTGCTAAATCAAGGCAGAATAAAGTTAAATGAATCAGCATTTAATCTAAATTAGGCTGTGAATGTTTAATACCTGTAATAAAGTGTATCAAAAAGAACAAAAAAATCCAAGTGCATTTGACGACAGTTAAATAGAATAAACAAACAACTGTGGACAATGCATCTATCCACCTCTAAACACATGATCAGAGAGATTTCCACCGAGGCTTTAACCCTTTGATTGTTTGTCAGAACTTCCTGCTTCTGCATAAGATTAAAAAAAAAAAAAAAAAAACCCATAAACTGGTGTTCACATTCTGCATACTTTGAATTTTTTCCCACCTGTGAGACCTCTTGGTGCTTAAGTGACAGGCTCTCACATACATAATACGAACTATAATGGCTCAATTAAGTCTCTGAAGGGCGATGCTATACAAACCAGGCAGTATAGATCCACCCACTGCATTCACTTGTCAGCAGGATCCCACTTTAACAAACACCAAGCACTCATTAAGCACTATATCTTTGTTATAGGCTATGAAACGTCAGAGTTTACCACAAAAAAAAAAAAAAAAAAAAAAGCACAATCCACTTGTAAAGAAGAAATGATCAAGTGTTGCTTTTATTCACAAAGTGACAGGAAGTGCCTGAAGGAACTGTTGCTTTGATTGTTGATGTTTTGTTTTTTGTTTTTTTTTTACTTAGACATCTTTCACAGTTTTGTGAAGAACACTTTTATATTTCCTGATAATGTAGTATAGTATAACTATAATAACTTATAACTATACTGAATGATTTTGTTTTGAAATATGGTAATTTGCAAACATATGTCCTTCATTATGTAATCTGTACATGTTAGTGACACAACAGGTGTAAGTGTGTATATTGTAAACAGGATGAAAATAGCACAATATGGCATATGTGTCATTATTTATATGATAAGAATAGTTATGAATATGGAATAACTGACTTGTACATCTATAGAAAGTTTTGCTCATATTTGGTAAAGTTGAATCTCATTTACATATTCATTTAACTACATGTGCGTAACTTTTCTTGACGTTTCTTTTAGGTGTGTGCTGACTAAATCCTCATCTATAATCTGCGTCCAATGCGCAGTGTGTTGTTGTGTGCACCTATAATACGTGTCTTTCAGCTGTTTGTGCACCAGTTGATTTTTACTACAATGTTCTCACTATTAGATGACGTGTCCCAAATTCAGGCTCTACATTCTCTGCAAACTCTGCATTTTTGGACTAAATATGTCACTACACAAAGACTGTTCCATTTTAAAAACTTCTGCAAAATGAGTCCAAGGAAGAAATATTCTCATGAACTCTTAAAGACCCAAACAGACATTAAAATAATCTACTGTTGTAAATGTTTAATATCTGTTGATCAATTAAATTGATCAATACATGTAAGTAAATGGTGTAAAATACAGTTTATCATCTTTTCATGTTCATTAAATATGGTCCATTTGGACGCTCTGAGCCTCCGTAGTTACTATGGAAACACTGTCATCTTCTACAACATTGACTCACCAGTAAAACCCATGGAGTTGGATCAATGACAGTGGATGGACACACTGGGTTTATATTCAGATAAAGATATATTTTGTTGAAAAAGTCAAGTTTTCTTCATTTTTCTGATTTTATGACGATCAACTTTAATGAATAGCGAATAGTGGTCACTACATTTTGCAATTATTCTACAGCTGTTCTCTTGTATATTCATGGATTTTGTTGTTTTAGTTCCATATCAGCTAACACTGTGGGTGCATATGCATCATCCCATACACTGATATTCATATGATAACTATAACTTTGCTGTTCTTAATAAACCTGACCTCTAGTAACATATGTGAGTGTAAATCAATTAACATTTTTTTGAGTTTTTTGCATATTAGCTCCATGAAGTGAGTAATAACTAGTATTAAAATATTATCAAATATAAAGAAAACATCATGTTAGCAGCATTAAAAATGTTTTTATTTCATAGTTTTCGCAGTATATCATTAAATACATATTTCTTTAACATGTCAAATACACCGTCATCTTCTACAACATTGATTCACCAGTAAAACCCATGGAGTTGGATCAATGACAGTGGATGGACACACTGGGTTTATATTCAGTTAAAGATATATTTTGTTGAAATATGTTGAAAGTCAAGTTTTCTTCATTTTTCTGATATTATGATGATCAACTTTAATCCTTTCGTGAATAGTAACAACAAGTAATACAAGTAAAAACAATTTTTTTGTGTGTTTTTTGCACATTATCTCCATGAAGTGAGTAATAATTAGTATTAAAATATGCTAAAATATAAAGAAAACATCAGGTTAGCTGCATTAAAAATGTTTTTATTACATAGTTTTCGCAGTATATCATTAAATACATGTTTCTTTGCTTCAAAAATTAGACGCATGGTGTTTTTTTGCAACTCTATGAAAAATAGGTTCATAAGAAATTTTTCAATTGTTTTTTTTTTTTTTTCTTTTCTAAAGAGGAATAAAAAAATCTTGATTAAGGTTGTCATAATTCATGGATGAAAGTGTTAATCTGATCTTTTATGAACATTTACATGACTAGTAATTGAAATATGGGAAAACACCAGATGTTCATTGAAAAAGTGAAAAATACAGAGGATAATAATGGGAAAAATTATGAAAAATAACTTAAGAAAGGTTAAATAGAGATAAAACAAAAGTAGCGTTGGATCTTTATGGGTTGAATGTAGTTGGAGAGAACCATTAGTAAGAGCAACACCACAGCAGCTGAACTTGAGCGTAAATGAACATAAATGTGTGAATGAAACTCTACTGAAGCTTCATGTAAACTGTTATACAGCTGCGCAGTGATGAAGCAACTTTTCTAACCTTGTGAATCAGGTTCAGCTTTGTTTTCAGGTCTTTGAAAAAAACCTGTGTCTGCAAACTTAAAGTATTCCAGCCCACAGACTGGAACACCTGCCGTCTCTGCATGACAACAGCTATTTCCCATCAATATTTACCACTCAGTTGTCCTACCACACCTCCCTCTGTGAAGGAGAAATCACATAAGGCAGCTCTGTCTAGAATAATGCAGTGTCCAGTTCTGGTCAAAATTCACTGCTGTTTTTCCCCTCGCTGGTTGATACTTTTCACTTACTTTCTTTGTGGCAAACACATTTTCCAATAACCGTACGCTGTATGCATGACCTCCTAGAGTGCAGCTATTATGTATTCCAGCCCCAGCTGATATTCATTTTGTTTAAACAATAAACAGGGTTTTCAGTTTCTGTTGTTGAGCCAAGAACCCTGTAATCAAATTAGACAGCATTGAAATTAAGCAAACTGATACCCAACATGAATGAATCAAAGTTCAATTACAGCATGTTTCATTTCTGAAGTGGCTTAATTTGGAAGTGGATCTTAGCACAAACTCCAGAGGCTCTGCTGAACTGTTCAGAACATTTACCTGTCAAGTCTGCAGAAGGGGTGACGAGTTTAAAGCGAGGGAGGGGGGGGGGATGAGAGGCTAAGCCTTGTGGGAGACAATTTGAATCTCGACAATTAGTCTCTGCTGTCGCTTGGTTTGATCTCACACTGTGAAAAATGTTTTCAGGAGCTTTAATTGTGTAAAGAGCACATTTTGGAATGCTAATTAGAAATCTGCTGCTCTCATTTTTCAGGGTTAAATCATACATTCAGAAGCGAGAATGGTGCTATGATGGTGAGCATTTATCACAGACACATCATTATACATGGTGACAAATCAGTTTACATGTGGGCAGACTTCCCTCTCTGACTGCATGACAAAAAAAATGACGAGGACAAACTGCAAGGGTTGCAAACACTAACAACTGTTAATCATTTTTACTCCCGCGCCTGAGTTGTCCTGATCATGCCGTGCCCGCTCTCGCCATGGTTGCCTCTTGTGGTGTACATAATGAAAAGAATGGAGCCGTCAGTCATAATGGCTCTCTAAATAGCATTTTCTGCTTTATTAGTCATACTTAATGGTGTTGAAGGGGCTGTGAGTGATGTAAAACCCCTTTGTTCAAAGCCTTTCTCTTACTGTGAACGGTTCCTGATCGAAAAAAGATTCCCTGACAATTGAGGCTGAATGTGTTTTACACGCTGGGCTTACTTTGCCTATTTTAGAGGGGAATTGTGCATGCTCTCATCAAAAAGATTGATGGCATGAGCGAGGAAATAAAAGATGGAGACAGTGTGCATAGTGCCACAGTAGACAGGTAGTTGGACCAAAAAGGCAGTCCCATTCATTTTAGATAGACAGCTCCTTTGATATTTCATCATATGAAAAAAAAAAAAAAAAAAAAAGTGATGCATCACCAAACTATCCACCCACCTAGATGGTATGAAAGCAAAATGGTACCAATTATAAATATCCATCAGAGCCTAAAACAAATCCTAGATGTTTACAGAGTGTTAGTCACGTATGGCTGTCTGACAGTTTCATGCCTCTACATGTGAAAAATGCATCAAATTTTAGCAGTAGGTGTCATACATATATGTACTTTTCTCCATCTGCATTGATGGCTAACTGAAGAGCTTTGAGTAAAAAGGGGAGGGCAAAAAGAATGGAAGACTAAAAGGCATAAAAGCAGTGAAAGAGAAAGACACCAAGTCCAAAGTACTTACGCTGGATGTCAATAGTGACACTGGTCTCCTTCCCATTAGGGACCGCCTTGTTGGAGGCTTTACAGATGATCTGCTGACCCGTCTCAATGTTGGAAGGCGACAGGTAGAGTGTGCTCACCGTACTTTCCCTCCTGCCATCTCGGAGCAAGGTCTGCAAAGAATGAAGTGAGAATGAGTAAAGTTGAAGCTGTAGGTGCAGGCTGCTGTGTAGATGAAAGGTGAAGTCTGTCTGTCTGAACCCAGTGTTGCTGCTCCGTCAGATAAACTGCCTCTTTGGAAGTATGGATTTGGAACCTCGTGGTAATCTAATCTAATTTAATTTGAACTCGTAAACAGAAAACACTTCAAACCCAACACTTGGAGTCAAATGAGTCCTTAATTTTATCTTCAACACTTCAATAATAAATGCTTTTAGAATATGTTCAAGCGAAGCATAGACGGGACAGACGGTTCACCGATAAGCTTTGATGGAGAAGGTGTAAAAGTGGGAAAAAAAAGGCAGCAAATTCACGAATACACACATTTGGTCCCTTTGGGCTAGAGCCAGATGCAAACCCTCTGAAAACTAGCCTGTAGTTTTAGTCCACAGCAGATTGATTTAGAATAAAATAAATAAATAAAACAGTAGAAATATGTGTTTTGAGCTTCTTTTGTGTGTCTGCAGAGCTGCGCTCTAGTGCATGGCTTGTCATACTCCACAAAGGAAATCAATCTTCTTTTCAGCGCTCATCCTCTGAGCCTTACATTGTGGAAGCCATCTGGAATCAGTTGGTAGCGCTCAGTAGCTCTCACTCTCCCTCAAACGCTCAGGGGAGGGTTCTGGGAGTCTATGTTAACCAGTGCGGGACAGAACAAAGTCACTGACTAGAACAAATTGCGTGGGCAACAGGGCACATTGTGGTCAACCACAAAGTCAAGATGCATTTCCCTGCCATCCCTTTAAATAAGGCTCACTGTTACTCTGTGTTTTTACAAAAACAAGAACTTGTAATTCTGCTGTACAACAAACATTTCCCAAATATAGTAAAAAAAAAAAAAAAAAAACCTCTACCACACTATGTTGACCAAACTGAGCTCACTGTGGACTTGCTTTACTGCACTGCTACCTTTGAATAAGCCTCACAAATGAATGGATATCTTCATGGATATTTCCTGTTCTTGGATTTGTGTTTGTAGCATACCATACAGCGGGAAAAACAGTCATGCTCCAGCCGAACATGTGGTGTACACAGAATTTTACTGTGCTTTTTCTACGTCTGAATGATCCCCAAACGAATATCTACAGTGAGATATAGGCTGGTACATTACAATAAAATATCCTCACAAAAATCATTAAATATAAGTAATACACACACACACACACACACATATATATATATATATATATATATATATATATATATATCAACCAAAAAAACAGCCCATAAATCAGTA
>JAPSES010000144.1:5492692-5505979 GCA_029822895.1 Maxillicosta whitleyi | reverse complement strand
TCTATCTATCTATCTATCTATCTATCTATCTATCTATCTATCTATCTATCTATCTATCTATCTATCTATCTATATAGGCCTACATACATACATATATATATAAATCCCATATAATCACCCAGATATTAGCAGATTGAGAAAGAGAGGAGATGTTTCTGCCTTTCCCACCTGAAACGTGCCGAGGTTTTACTCTCCAGGATTATCGGCTCCGCTCTGCTCACCACAGCCAGCAGCTGTATAAGTACTGTGCTGAATAGCAAATATTCGTGACAAGGAGTCCAGATTGTATGATACAACACACAAACATAAAAATTAACCATTTTATAAAAAATATATAGACTGTACACACACACACACACACACACACACACACACACACACATATATATATATATATATATATATATATATATATCAACCATAATTACAGCCCATTAATCATTAGGTATGTCAAACTGAGGCTTATTATTACTGTTTGAAACTAGCAATTATCTCCTCATTTGTCTACTTTAATGTTAGGTTTTCTTTTCAATGTAACTGGAATCCATATACCTTCTGTCTTAAGGAGTCATTATAAAGCATTTAATTCCAATTTCATTTAAAATATTTTTTAAAAAGTTTAGAATATTTTTTATCTCACTGTTTTACACACATGTAGAATTCCCCACAGATAAGTAAGAATTCCAGTGTGTTAATGAGCGTTACACACTTTAAGGTTATTGCAGATGCTATCAATGTTACTCTGAAGTTCATTTATATGTGAGGAACCATGTGATGAAATTCATAGTTGTGCATGAGTCACTTGTAAAGCAGAACGCATTAGCTGTCAGACGTGGGATATGTCAATGTAATATCCTTTCTGACACAATCAGGATTGTTTCCCTCGTCGCTCTGGACCTGTCTGAAGTCATTAATCTTAGAAAAGAGGTTAGCTGGCTGCTGCATTGAATTCAACACCACGCTTCATTACAAATTGATAAATTTTAATATTGCAGCCCACAGCCGGTGTGAAGATCTAACCATGCCAGGAGGCCAATAGAAAAGGTAACACATCTGCGATGGGAAGGATCACTTTTTGGTATTTAAAGTTGCATCAGGCAGTTTCAATCTCTGCGTAAATGAGAAAAAGAACAAAGATCACATTATGAGGTGCTGCAGTTTGATGCTTTCAGAAAATATTAGCATAAATGTAAAAACATCAATCCATCCATTATATGTAGGATTATTTCGTAGGAGTGTTGAACTGTGTTGTCTTTGCAGGTCATACTGACTTCAAGGAAATTCATTCCACATACACCATATTAAAAATATTAACATAACACATGGATTTTTTTTCCTCCTTTGTGTGTTGAAAATAAGTCGGAGGAGGTATAAACACATACAGTATGTACAATAACTGCCCCATTTTTTATTACACACCACTTGATTTAATGTATTTACCCTTTCTGAAGCATAAATGTGCGCTGTTTTTATTTTTATTTTATTTTACTTTATTCTATTTTACTCTATTTTTATTGAAATATTATAATTTATGTATAATCACTTACTATTGCATCTTCATGTCTTATGCAAATCAATGTAAATGTCATTTTATTTCTTGTACTTTCAGAATTTTATGTGTAGTCAAATATTAATGCATTTCTTATTTCACCTCTGTCTTAAAATTGTATTTTAAAATGTAATCAATTTTTGTATGAAAGGTGCTATACAAATAAAGTCCATTATTATTATTATCCTCATTATCACCATTATTATTATTTCTCCAATTATTTAGAAAATATGCAGTTTATTCAATGATGTTTTTTCAGTAAAAATAAAATAAATAAAGATAAAATATAAAATAAAGCAGACTATAAATTAAGTAGTGAAAGAGGACATGAAGGCAGTCGGTGTGAGAGAAGAGGATGTAGAAGACAGGGTTAGATGGAGGTGAATGATTTGCTATGGAGACCCCTGAAGGGAAAAGACCAAAGGAAAAGAAGAAGAAGAACACTATAAATTAAGCACTTTCTACTTTAATTGGCATTATTAAACTCATTGCAACTTTTCTTTTTAATTTTTAGCTTGTATGTTTAATCTTTTAAAATGCAGCCATTAAAAATATAATTTTTACCTTTATGTCACGACATTCATTCAGATATAATTTATATTCCTAAATCATTTATAGCATAAATAATATAAAGACCTGAGGTAGGGAAAGAGCCATGACAACAGAGTCTGTACAGAAAAGAAGTCTATTTTCAATGATAGAGTATTTACATAGTCAGCAAAAACCTAGAATATATACATTGTTAACATTCTTCTTGTCAGAACTCTGAAATGCTTTAATATCAAATGCATCTCTGGGTTGTATTAATTATGTAATCTGTCATTTTTACATTCTGGACCACGAAACGGTTCTTTAACTGCAACTGTAAATTGCTTTAAGTTTGTTCAATGTCTTGTTGTTAAAGTGAAAACATACACGATCATAGAGGTTAAATGTATTTTTCTTTGAAATAACTCTCTTATTACCCAACAAAATTTCATTTCATTTAGCATTTAATTAAAATGATATAAATTTTCTGATCCTTACTTTTATTTTTTTATACTTCTGATGTTAAGAAAATTGTGTTAATTATTTTATTTTAATTACTTTACTTTAATGCCATTTTTTTTTAAAAAAAAGGTAATTACTTTATTTGTAACCATTCTGCAATATGGTTAGACCGTTGTGACACAGGTTAGTTTTACTCTACTGATGATGTGTTGTTGCAATAGTAATCCTGCATTCTGCAATATTGTGTAATGATTAAAATTAGTGCTGATTACAATTTTTAGGGCTACTCTGGATTAATTTTGATTAATCACGATTAAATATTAATTCTTAATGTATATTAATAACGTTTTATTTTGCATGAGGAAACTGTATTAAAAAGGAAAGGAATTTATATGCACTTCATGAGTTTGTCGCAAGCTGGGCGATGTGTTAGCCGAAGTGCTAACAGAATCCCTGACTAACGCATGATTCACGTTAATGTGATATTTTAAGGTGGAAATGCTTCAGTGGAAAGAAAACTCCTTCCTGCAGAGTGTGTGTATAACACTTCATGTTGGCAAACTGTTTTGTCTTGTTTTCTTTGTCGTCATGTTTCCATCCTGAGGGCCAGCGTGCTGTTTATCAGAGACCTGCACAGGTTCGGGTACCGGCGAGTGAACCGTAAAAAACTATGAAACAGGTGAAAAATGTTGCGTTGTGTTAGATGTCGGCTCGGGTCGGGTCGGAAGAAACCAGAGCGTGGGTCTAATCTGCGGTTTACAAACAATAAATATTGTACAAATATAAAAGTCTATGTTGTAGTGAAATGTAAACACCCTTTTCCAAGATAAAAAGTAAAATCGGATATAGGATTTTGTCTGTACGTGAGCATTCCCAGGAATCATCACGGGTACGGTTCGGGTGTCGGGTCTATTTATAGCGTATGTATGACGGGTTCAGGTGGGTGCGGTTTGTGAAAATTTGACCCGTGCAGGACTCTGTTTGTCATCTTCCATCTTTATTGGTTGGTTCTGCTGCCTGTCACTACCGGATCAACTGCCCATTTATGCATGTGCAGCGTTAACTCTACTCTATAAACTGACCCAAACGTGTTTCCACAAACGCTCAGAATCATTCTGTGCTGCGGATGGGTTAACCGAGTTAAAATCTTTAATCAGATTAATCATGACGATGGATTAATTTGCATTAATTTTTTAAAATGCAATGTCATTTTATAAACACAATACACATGTAAATCAATAGAGGAAGGAAAGGGTTAAAAAAAATGAAACTGAGTGAAAACAATTGCTGCAAATGGGGAAATAAAAGACTGCGGAACGAGAATGAAATTCATCAACACTAAAACAGTTCTTCATATGCTTTTGCAATTTTAGCTGGCATTAAACAGTGACACAATTTAACTGCGAAGCTAAAGGGTATACAATAAAGAAGCAGTATTCTGTTCTTGCCAGTGAGAAAAGCTCATAAAACTACCATTACTTTATTTTTTACACCTAAACTCCCCGGTCTCCTACTCACCTCTCTGCTTACCACCCGAGCGTTTAGAAAGATATGTAGCACGATGGGGAGAATGACTTTCTCTGAGGGGTATGCATCATGTTTTTCAAATGATCTGTTGTACCATTCCACTAAAGTATTATGGAGGAAGTGTGCACACCTTCAAACCACAGCTCAGACCTAGAGGCTGCATATTATTAACAGTCCTGTACAGTTTGCCACAGAACAGCTCCAGTGAAGCAGATGGGAGTTGTGAGTTTAAAGCAAGAGAGAACATTACTCATTAATATCTCTTGCCCACATTTTCACAGTAAGTGCTGATATTCAAACTAGCACCTTCATGTTATTTGATTTTTTTTTTTTTTTGAGTTGCCCCTTCATGACTCCACATACTCATGTTTTTTTTTTTTAACCCATAAAGACCCACCACTTGTTTTGTGTCAGTTCCAGGATGAGTTTTTCCTCTATATTTAATATTTCTTAAGAGATTTATTATGACATTATCCGTTGTAAGTTGTAGATTCTCAGTGAATATCAGGTATTTTCCTGATCCTGATCATGTAGATCAGTAAGATCATGGAGTAGGAGGTAGCCAAATGTTGTGTACAAAGGGATGTATTTCTGTACAGTTGCGGGAAAAAGTTATTAGATGACTCTTGGACAAATATAATGATAACAACAAACATAGCTCAGAGCTGATATCTATCCATTTAACGTGTTTTCTTGATAAAAAAAACCCCAATATCATTTCAGTTCTTACATCAATATCTATGTCATTGTACTGACAAAAACAACTTTTATTCATTCCATGTTTTCTTTTCTGTCTGTTTTAGTCACATGATACACACAGGAGTTAGTACTTGATTGCATAACTATTGTTTTTGACAACTTTTGATGGTCTAATCATTTTTTTCCGCGACTGTATGTATGCATATATGGGATGTTTGGGTATATTTGATGTTATTTTTGTATAAATAATATTTTAACTTATTTATTATTTGTCATATTTTGTGTGCTTTTAGTTGCATGTGTTCTGTTTTATGTGTTGCAGCCCTTTGTTTCTGCCCTTGTCTAACCCAAATTTCTCAGACAAAGTGAACTTCGTACCTTGAACCGAGAGGTTTATAAAAGCTCAGATTAAAGGTTAGAGCTATTATTTCAACAAGAGTAAACTGAAGAAAAAGTGACCTTTTTTTCCAGCAAAATACACCATTAATTTAATCTTAATTCACTGTCAATGATAAACTTCATGGGTTTTACTGATGAATCAATGTTGTAGAAGATGACAATGTTTCCATGGTAACTATGGAGCCTCAGAACATCCAAATGGATCATATCTGATGCCCATGAAAACATGATAAATTTTTGTTTCACACCAATTATTTATAGTTATTGATAGGATTAGTGGATGAGAAGTTATTAAAAGTTTTATATCAGTAGATGGTTTTGCTTTAGGTCTTTATGGGTCAAAGCTACCCTCACTAATGTTAAGCAAAGCATCTTTTATATTGTAAAACCAACACTGTTGTACTAAGTGGTGGCTTTAATCATGCACTTTTTCTTTAATCACTGGTCCGGCAAATAGTTTTCTCCGAGGTCGCGGAGAGGAGTTTTTTTTTTTTTTTTTTTATGCCTTCATTGGAAATTATCTGCGGGTCAGAAGTATCATTAGATACGACACCATCAAGATTCACATTTCTCTGAATTCTCTACCACATCTGCTCCTATTAGTCCCCTTCATCTGTGGGATATGAGAGGACCATCAGAGCAGATGATTATGCTTACAAAATGTCCCCTTGCTGCTCTTCGGACCCAAAAAAAAAAAAAAAAGAGTCATCTCCCTTTAATCGAACCCATTGCTTTTTAATGGTAGGCAATAGAGATAAGAGGGACGGGGGACATACTTGGGCACAGTGCAGGCATGTGAGCATCCATCAGCTACCAGCACAGAAATGTCCTCATATCTGCCTTCGCTCTGAGAGGAAGTGAAAGCAGGAAACGCACTCTCCGCCCACCATTAGCAAGCAGCACCTCCAGCAATCACTTTATTCAAATCGGCCTGGTGCCGTACCCCAGTCCAATCAATGGCATTTATCTGCTCTTTGAAAAAAGCCGATAATGGGATGAGGCAGCTGAAGGGAGTGAGGGAAGGCGGGGGAGGTGTTAGTGCTCTAAAGTGCCCGGTCTCTTATGTCTTTTGTTTAAATGGAAATAGAACATGACAGTGTTGATTGCATGATTAGCCTTGAGGGTTAATGTCAGTCAAAAGGTCAGGTGACTGCAAAATCCAGCTGGTGTGAATGGTGGCTACTGTGTACAGTGGCATCAAAAGTCTAAATCTGATCTGTCACCGCAACACAAATAGGCTTAGTCAGGACACACACAGGTTGGATTTTATAGCAGGTTGGGAAGATGAGAGGAGACAAATAGCACTGAAGAAGCAGATCAAAACAGCGTAGAGAAATGCAAAGTTACTGATAGTCTCATGATCTCACCATCTGCGTGTCTGAATTCATTTGTATACTGGGAAAAAAGAAAACCACAAAACGCCAGACATCTTTTCATCATCAAAACACAACCTCGATTTCCAAGAAGTGAAGAAAATGGAAACCAACGAACGGCATAACCAATCAACGTTACATTTATAGATGTTTAACCACTACTAAGCAAAACTAGTAGTTACGGAGAATGTTCAATCGTTTTTTTTCCAAACATGAAATGAAATTTTATACATATTTTATCTCTACCTTGTAAATATTGTGTCTTATATCTTACTTGTTTACTTTTAGTAATATTTTACATATTTTTTTTACACATTTTGCACTGATAGGAGATGCTCCAATTTCGTTTTACAATGTGAAATGACAATAAAGGGCATTCTGAAATTTTATAAAATGAATGCAAAGGAAACGTGCACCCGCTCGTCCATTATCCCACCCTCTCCCCATCCCCAGCCGGTCTACAAACCTGGAATGACACACACCTCTATGCTTACCTTGGAGTACATGGCCCCATTAAGGACCTCTCCATTGCGGATCCAGATGATTGAGGCAGCCGGCTTGGCATCGGCGGCGTGGCAGGTCAGATTTAAAGGGTCACCAGCTCTTAGGCTCACCACCGGCCCTCCGCTGATAACCGGGTCTTCGGGAGGAACTATTGATACAGAGGCAGAGAAATAGGTCTGGTTAGCCTTGTGTTGAATCTATGAGCTGTGTAGTCCAGTGAAAACCTGAACAATTAACTGAACATGCAGATATGTGAGCTGTTAGTTCAGTTTTTGTATTGGGGCCTGTTTGATATTGTTTTGCTTGTGTTTCAGACTAATATTCTGTAATGAAACTAATGATACAAAATTGCCCATAAATGGCACCTGTAGAAATTTGACTGCATGACACCTCCTAATCCTGTCAATTTCCATAAAATGGCCGGGGTTTATCAATGCCAATCATGTAAAAACCTCAGTTTTATTACACATAAAAAGCACTTCTTTGAAAAATAACAGCCATCTCTGTGGTAACTTATTCAGAGGAGGTAACAGCTTCACAGAAAGAAATTGATTTAGACTATACTTAATGGAAAACTGGAAGGAGTCTATGCAAAAAAAAAAAAAAAAAGAGAGCAGGAAAAAAAAAGCTTTGCACAATTCACAGTAAGATTCTGCAAATAACACTCAACACTGCATCATCCAAAGAAAATTTGCTCAGTATGATAAAGTACTGGGGTACCTATGTATATAAAGAGCATATACGGATTGCACTGCACATGCATTAATTCTGTATAATTCTATAACCTTCTTCACTCCAATCAAGAACACAAAACCCCCACCACATTTCCAACTGTAGCTTTGCCAAATTCAACAGAAAAAAGAAAACACCACAAAAGCACTATACGTGCCTCTAAATGGCACTGATCAAAGTCTTGTTTCTGTTTTACCCATGAGCTCTTATGTTTTGGGTTATTTTTTTTTGTGTGTGTGTTATTTTTCGTCTTTTTTTATAACTGAAACTGCTGTGAATTATTGATTGACCCGAGTGCTCATTACAATGCAGATCTGGGGCAAGATGAAATCAAAGGCTGCAGGCAGCTGCCATATTCCCCTGCAAAAGCATCATGATTGGAAGGAAGGTTGTTAGGAGTTAGACATACTGCTGTCAGACAGCACACGGATAAATACAAGAACAACGGTAATATTAATTTGATATTGTTTTATACATTTAACGACAGTTTGAATAAAGGGGTTTTATTTTTCAAAATGTAAATGACAGGTATGGGTCACCGGTATTATATGTTGCTCAATGTTCTTAACAGCTGATTTATCATGGTTCTGTGGTGGAAAAGTCTGTCAGTAGAGGTTTTTATGTGCGAGTTTTATTCACCACTTGCAAGGAGGACTCCTCTCTAATGAAAGCACGAGGCTAAAGTGTAGGAGGAAAAGGGGTAAGGAGGAGCACAGGCACTGAGATTTTATATACAGTCGATATAGCATGGACAGACATGATTCTTATAGAAATGAGTGCAAAGTGAAAGTCAGCTGACAAGTGGTCAAAACACCATGGAGCCATGATGATAGACAGGAGCCACTCAGGAGAATGGAGAACCGCAAGATGGTCATGTGCGTCAGCGAGAGACAAAACACTCCATGTCCTTCTACTGTTTGATGGTCCAAGAGTGTACTGTAACATTAGACATGGAGAGTGTAAGATGTTCTGTGCCATGTGTCAGCGTGATCACAGGGGAATAGAAGAGGTTTAAAGTACGAGGCACATAAGTTATATAACGACATAAGTACGCCTAATCAGATAACAATCAAACAAATGTCAGATATGAGCAGCCTAAGTGACCTGGGTTTGACACCTATATATGTGACATATAATTTTGCCGCTACAGTTCTAACGCTTACTTTATATCACTGTTTCTCAGCAGGGGTAGTTGGAAGGGGAGGGGCTAAGATGGAAATGGGGGTATTAGTCTGTACAAGTATCAATACCATCACCCCAAACCACCTGGACTTCAGTAGCAGTGTCTTGTTGCGTTTCCCTCTGGTTGCTGGGGGGGGGGCACTACCTATGCGACACAAGCTCCATCGAAGCCCCCCCTTGGGTCGGTCAGAACAGGTTGAGAAACACTGATATAATTTTCGTCTCAAACCAATCCAATGCAACAATGTGATCATATAACAAACTTCAGCCCTTTGTCATTGTTATGCTAATGTGCTGTTTTAGATACCGTATTCCAATTACATTAAAAAAAAAGTTTGGTTAAATGTTTCTCCCAATTGTCAGACAAAATCCCCATCAGCACCATCCACTCTAATGATTCAGCACTGTATGAATCAGTGTCAGTGGGAGATGCACCGTCTGGACTTGACTAACCTTGACAAATGGCAAATAACTCTGATACTATCATTTTTAAGAGAAAATGTCCACTCATTAGTTCATATTGTGAAGATGGAGAGATGGAGAGGCTGGAATTCTGGTTAGAATGTTTTTTTCTGGAAACCTTTCATCTAGTCTTCATTATTATATGAAGGGGTTGGGTGAGGTAGATGAATCCCAGGTCAGCACATGCAGATCAGACAACACAGTGTGCTGATGTAGGCAAGAAAGAATCTTTGTGAGAATGTGGTCCTTTATCCTGTATCCTTTATGGAAACAAGGTCAAGAGGATCGCATTAGTTTATTCTTTTGCTCAGAATAGAACTACTGCGCGGTATGCAAATGAGACAGGAAATACGTGAAAAGCATTATGAGCTGTGATTCTTGAGACAGCACTTTCATTTGTCATTAAAGCAGATGAAATGTGAGTTCCTGGTGATATCACTGGGGCAGCTGATTGCAAAGATCCAGCTTCACTGGCTTACTCTCAGTACCATGACTGAAACATTAATTGAATGTTAAGCATGCAAGTCAGTTTTTTTCCTTCTTCTTTTAACGAAGGCGTGGTGTCACTATAACTACCATGGGGTATGTCAGTGGTAGTCCATACACTGACAGTATATTACTGATTGGATGCTCAAATCACATCCTAATGAGGATGTTTTACTGCCTGTGCTCCCTACAACATAACCCCTCCCATACACACAATAAAACAAAGTACTGTGGGAAGTACAGGGGCAAAGTGACCAATGAAAATATACCTTTTTAGAGCGTTTCTGTATGCTACCGTGCCACCACTGTGACCTTAATAGTCTCAGTTGTCTACTTTTATTCAGCTCTGGGTTTTCCTATGAGGGATTTTAAAGCAAAGAATGCAAAAGGAATTTATGATTCACACTGAAACTACATATGAGCAGAGGTCAAAAGCAGACCAAACAGAGCACTGCTACACTTTTCAGGTCATGTCCCCGTGGAGGTCTGCCTGCCTTCCTGCCTGCCAGCAAGGCGCTGAGGGTGAATGGTGAACAGACAAGCAGAGGACATGCCTGGTTGCCGCTATCCTGCATCCAGATCCGTTGTATCTTTCTGCTCTTCAATGTGTCGAGTACTGTTGTAGAAACAGTCAATGCCTTAAGTAGCACATTTGCAAGGCTTTGCCTCTTTGACTCGCTAAAAGAGCATGGACAAGGCTTAAGGCAAAAGGCAGATAAAGTTATGCATGACACGACACAATAGTTCAGCAAACTTTAAGACTTTCTTCTACGGATGATAGTCTATATATTTGCACACGGAATAGGGCGATTTGACCATCAGTCCAACATTCAATGAATATAAATTAGCAACAAGGTAAAATTAATTCAAAAAGATATTTGACTCTTTTTCTTCATTTGACATATTCCACTAATTCTGCCTCATGACGCCAGGTTTAACTGTTATACAGAGGCCAAGTCTTGAACTTGAATCAGCCATCATCATTACTGGGCTGTTTGCAAACTCGGCAGTCCCTAATGGTTCTAAATTAGCTCTTTACTGCAGCCATCCGATGGACTTGGCATAAGTAGTGTGGTCAGTGGTACAGATTGATCGCTCCTCTTTAATTACAGGGCTGACTTGCAGCAAACCCTGATCTACTCAGTACTTTTATTCTTAGGGATAATAATGTAATCCCTTTCAACTCTTTCAAATTTCAATCCCCCTGTGCATACATAGACATGGACACTCTCTACATGGTTACACACGGAGACTGAAATTCATATTCCACTGATTACAGGTTTTATACCAATCAAAGACAGCTTACAGCAGATCAGTCACAAAGGAGTCTGTCATCTTTCCATGTGTGTATCAGTCAAGATGTAGGATGCATGGTTTTAATTAACGACTTAAAAGCAGCACAGCTGGTTTATCAACCGAAAAACCTTTGCTAACTATGTATATACTGGAATTTTTTTTCAGGTTATGTGAGACATTCTGGTTTGTTTTGTTCTAAGTGAGCGTAATCCATTTTGTCAGTCATCACACACATTAACCGGCCCCACTACCCAGATAGGTGAACGTATTAAGGTGTCTGGACTTTTATGGAGGGTTTTCGTCATGTTGAGATAAGACCTGGGATTCATTTTTAAGTGTTTCCAACCTCAGTCAAAAAAGACGGTAAGTGATGTCAGAAAGCCCGGACTTCAGTGAGATCATTCACTTTTACTGCATAATCAAAGATATCCACAAATGAAACCAAAGGCATACTGATGGGCAATTAACTGAACAGTCCAGGAGAGGCAGTAAGTCTGTCAGCTCCGAGGGGGTGGGTGGGGGGGTGAATATACCCCGGGGATCATAAAGCTGCCTTTTGTCTCATGATACATATGAATTCTCCAAATACCTAACATAAAATTCTCCAAACGCCAAACATAAAAATCATGAATTTACTGTGAAGGGGAAGTGCATAACCCACACCATACCGAGTTGAGAAGTCCTCTTCATTCCGGTGAGAATTGCTATTTTTGATGGCTGGGTTTTCTAGACCAAACTAATATTGGGAAAACTTCGCCAAAGCAGCCAATGAAATCTTGTGAGCACCCCGGCTTTCCAGGAGCATGGGCCAGAAAGAAAAGCAATTTGGAGGCGAATGAATGAGAGAGGTCTCCACACAAGGAGCCTAGATGATGTAGGGGAGGGGAGGCTGCCAATGAAGCTGCTGTAGTGCTGTGCTTCAGCAGACGTGTCTTGAACAACAATGAGCTTCCTGACTTGCCTGTCTATTTCAGAAGAATGCTTGCACGGGCTGCCTGTCACCCCATTGCGACAGCTTGCAGAGTTTGTGATAGATAGATCAGGGTAAAAAAAAAAAGAAGACAAAAAGGAAAGGAGAGGAATGCCCGGCATAGGTGGATATGAGAGACATGCGTGGCCCAAATCAACAGCGCTCTTCAAGCGCCGTCATTGCACATCTGTTTGAAAGCAAAAAGATCCCGAAATGTGTGCGCGCTTGCACAAAAACTTACATTCTCAAATGAAGCACTTAGAGAATGAATGAAAAATACACTGCACATGCAATATTTCACTGCCCCACTTTTGGTTTTGATTACAGGAGACATTCACTGGGTTTAAACTAAGCAAATAGTTCAGATTTTTCCATCGGTAAGTACTAGTATTAAGGTGCCCCGCCACACAAAACTGTTTTTACTTGTATTTCTAAAAATATTTCAGGTCCACAGGGGTTTGTGTTATGAAGTGAATTTGAAAATGAACCTCTACCTCCTCTGGCTGCTATTGCCACTGAAGAGAAATAAGGAAAGAAATCAGGTCAATTAGAAAAACTGGTCAGTGTGATGTGTTAATGCCTGAGCTCATTGACCACGCCCACAGAATTTGTCAAGGTCAGTGACAGTTTCCATATACAGGAAGCTGGGGCACCGTAAATGGGGGGTTAACTTGAGAAATCCATGGGGTGGAGGGGGCCCTGTGGATACAGGTTTGAAGGTGTGAAAATTCCATACAAGACAAACATAGAAGAACATTCAAAGCATGTTAAGGTTCACTTCCATTTCCAGCAGTTCCTCGACTTGTTATGTACTGTAAAGGATGCTGAAAAGCCAGGCTCTCACTGGCCAGCTGTTAGCCAATCAGATTAGCATGTTGACTGCTTCCATAAAGCTTTCTGTACCATGTTAGAATGGCTCAAAACTTGGTAGCCAAAGCATTTTTTCCACTAAAATGTCAGAGTCAACTGTAGAACTTCAGACATTACCACAAAAGTTGTGAAATACGTGTAGCAGGGCACCTTTAATAACGTTTGCAGTACGTGTCCTCTCATGTCTTTAACGTCTAACAGAATGGACAATGCCAGGACTGATCAGGATCATCAGGTTTGGGACAGAA